>CM065305.1:21951767-22551767 GCA_033032175.1 Saturnia japonica | reverse complement strand
TGTAATTAGTAAAAAACTGTTATTTTGACATTACAAACAGACACTTCAATTAACAGGAGAACATGTACATATTATTAAGCAATTGCTATCTAGTAGCATGTCGCTATTAAACCATTTCAACGTGGTAATAATGAACGCTGGCGACTACGGAATGAGATAGTGTGTTCAACGTGTAATGAAACAAAATGCAAAAAGCCAACGTCACGCGGTGTTCCCAGGCGGTCACCCATCCAAGTACTGACCGCGCCCGACGTTGCTTAACTTCGGTGATCGGACGAGAACCGGTGTTTTCAACGTGATGTGGACGTTGGCGCCTGCATAGTGAGATAGTGTGTTCAATGTGCTAAAAATGTACACGCGGTGTAAGTTTTTTAGTGGGCTCCTTATTCAGATAATATAAGATGGTGCTATAAAAGAAAATCCGTAGTTACTTATTTAAAACAATTCTTTAGATTTATTTTTTCAATAATTTTAGGAGTTTGTCATTCTTTCATTCCGCTTAATTTTTAAATCTACATAAGTTAAATTAAACGGATGTCGGAGTACAAGCCAGTATATTTTTTTAAAAATATAAATATTAAAGGTAAAATAGGTTAAGGTAAAAAAAATTAAAAAACACTCCTTAATAATAAAAAAATAATTATAAGCAAAAATAAATACCGACCTCTTGTGAAATATTAAAAGAAATTAAATATATTAAGTTTAATTTTCACAATGAAGCCGTTTAAACAACCGTACACACCCGTACGCCGCGCCGTATACAGCCGTTGATAAATACGTACGGAATTAACATACTGTATAGCTAAAAAAATATTAAGCTACATAAATACCTTGGAAAGAAAATTTCATTGTTCAGTAATACTCTAAAATAAACGAATAATAATAATAAAATCAATTTTATATTTGATTTCGCGAAAAGACCCATCTAGTGACGATTTCGGGAACTGGTAATCGGTATTACCGTATTATATTTGATGACCACCTTAGGTTCATAAAATGCTTTTAAAAGTTTTAATATTATTATAGTGTACTTCACTCTATTTATAAATATTAAGTATACTTAGCAAGAGAGGTTTAAGCAGAGTTATCTAAAGCTGGCACGTTCACAGTACTCACACTAATGCAATTTTACCATACAGCTGATCAATAATTTTTAAGAATTTTTTTATTTTGAATTTTTGATTTTGATTCAAAATGTGATTCTAGTTTAAGTGTAGACTAGAGTTAAGTTTTAGGAAAATTAGGTGCATTGTGGATAAATAAATAAAAATATATAGTGTTATGTATGATTATTACATTATTGCTTTTAATCAGATTCGTAAATTAAATCTTCTACCCCACTCAAACTTTCATCGCTCGAAGAAATTGATGTTTCGCCGTCAGAATTTCCTAGTGTTATTAAGTTATTATAAATGAGTCAGTGAAAGTATCCAGTTTTGGTTCCAGTTGAATATATTTTTTCTCATGTTCTCGCGTCTTTCTCCAAATGTGACTAAACATATCAGAGTAATAGAATCCGCTTCTTTTCTAAATAATTCTTCCACAGTTTTCAAGTTAAAATTAACATTTTGTGAAGCAACTTTCCCTTTAATAATACCCCACAGTAACTCTATTGGGTTGAGTTCTGGATGGTAGGGTGGTAGGCGCAATAACACTGTGTCCGTGATCTTGGAGGATTTTATCAAGTACAAATTGTACATGGTTTGGCTTATTTTTTTAAATAATGTCAAATAGCACAGGTTTTGTATTTCTTTCTGGATATGATATATTATATTTGTCTAACCAAGCTAACATGTCACTTTTTTTTTTAATTTAATGTTGGCACTGGATCCGATACGACGATATGGTACGATGCATTATCGACTACTAAAACTGACTGTGGCGGTAAATTTGGAAGAAGTTCTGATAATTACTAGCATTCATATTACTGTGATGATCTCCCGTTTGCTTTTTTGACGTTAACCGGCTGAAACCAAAAAGACCACTCTGTATAAATAAACAGTAGCAAAAGCAAAACAATAACCGTCGCCTTCACACTCTTAAGCTAGGCCACGCGAGAGAGAGACGGGCAGACTTTTCGTGATGTGACGTCACGCCGCGCGCTTATTTACAGACACTACACAAACGCAATCTGTAAATGTGTTGAACAGCTTTAGGAAATCGACCTTCTAGGACACAGATTTTTTTAAAATGTCGGATGTCTAGTCGAATACCTCATCGACTCCACCTCACAGTAGATCCCATCCAAATAACACTGGTATTGTTTTCTGACGGTGAGTAGGATTTCCAAAACTACTTGAGGTAGGAGGGTTCAAGGTCGGCACAGCGCTAGTGATACTTATTATATTACAAACGTCCATAGGCTACGGTAGCCGCTTACAATAAGGTGGGCCGTATGCTTGTTTGTTTAAAAAAATACCTTTAGAAAATTTTACCTATCCCAGTTGTGTGATCATTAAAAATAAATAATTAAATTTTGCGAACGTCACGAAAACAGCTAAAATAATTTTAAAATTATACTTGTCTTGTTCCCGTCTGCTGTGTGCTGTCTAGGAAGTATATTTTGTGGCCGCTTAAAATGCATGCTCCTAATTATCAATTTACTTGCGCACAAAAACGAAACTACAAACATAAAATCCCGCTAAAATTACCTACGTAATAAAGGACCAAATAAGAAAAGTTTCTGAATGATAATAAAAACCACCATGACACATATCAGATTAAGATCCCACTAAATCTCCCGATTTTACAATAATTATTAAACGGCCCTTTGGATTCTCAAATAATTCAGAAAACCGTCAACCCATATGTTAATAGTAAATATTTAATTTAATTAGTCTAGTCTTACTTTAAGATCTGTCAAATTTGAATACTCGACAATTGAGATGTTATCATCTTTCTTTCGATTAAATAAAATCCTTTTAAATTACTGTATCCTTTCTAGTGTAAAGCCAACAAGATGTCATCAAATAACTGTTGGCAGTAAAACAATAATTAATCATCACCATCGCCGTAACGACATATCATCACAGCAGTTCCCACAGGAACGATCGGGCGTCGACATCTCTATGAAATGCGACTGTTTTGTATTATGATAAGATACGCCTTCATCACTTAATAAGAGATTTCGAGAATTGTTAAAAAAAAATATGATCGCTTCAGATGGTTTGTTTGTTGTGAATACTGACCATTTTAGTTCCACCGTGTATTAGCTAGGGGCGTTGATAGTAGATGTATGTATTATGTAAACGACACTACTATCTTATTTGGACTGGATCTAGAAGTAAATTTAACTCAGAGAAGTCAAAGCTGGAATAACACAAATGCAAAAGCCGAAACGCATTGGTCTACTGCACCGCGCGTGCGCTGCCGTGCCGCGCGCCTGTGGGATCGTATTTGTAATTAATAATAATATCAGCATAAATATCCCCATAGATTTAGTATACCCAGTATAGATCGCGGCGGCAATAGGTTTAATAAGACGAGATCAAAAACGGAATATATTACTGTGCGTATTATTTTGTTTATTTTCATTGTTAAGCGAGTTACATCCAGGCATTTGTTTTGGGTTTTGATAACACATAGGAAAATGGTCTCGTATCCCTCTCTCACTCTAACACACGCGTATACTATATAAATGAAATCAATATGTGTCCCACTGAAAGTCCGGTGAAGCTGTAAAAGCCGCAGCGGCTTTAGGGTCCCTAAGTCTTACAGTGTAGTCAGATCTAAAAAAAAAATAAAAAAATAAAAACAATAGTTAATGACGAAAACTATTCATGTGTTTTGATTTAAAAAAACGTCTTAGTAGATTCTTGTTGTGTGGAAGCTGAATTTCATTTATACCTTGTTGCTTCATCTTAACACATCTCGAGATGAAACTTGCACGGATTGATAGATCTAGTGAAAGCTCATCATTTAATTTACGCGGAACCCTAATTGTTTTTCTATAATAAAAGTAGCCTTAATAACACCATCTATCTGCCAGTGAAAGTTCCGTCATAATCAGATAAACCGTTTCGGATATTACCCGAAGGAAACAGACAGACACAGACAAAAGTTTTGTTTTAAGTACCATATACATATACTTTCATAATAATATGCAATTATTGAAAAACTGCTATTTAGACATTACAAAACAGACACTTCAATTTAATTAATTGTACATACATATTACACATATATACATACATAATGTAATATTGAAAAATTAACCTGGTCAAGTCGTACTAGATTGTCTCGCCTCATCATTCCAAAACATAGAACTAGCTGCTGTAGCTAGAGGTAGTTTTAAATATGCTGCCGCTTCTTAGCTTAGCTTAGTTCCAGATCTTTCTGGAACAATATTCCTCCACCTGTACAGTTTGCTAGATCTATACGTACATTTAAGTATAAAATGAATGAATACATTTTAAATTTACAGGTAAGTTTCGGCACAGAGCATCTTTTTTAACTTTTTAATCTTTTATGTATAAATATTAGTTGTTCGTACGTAATATACTTTTTGGTGTAAAAAAACTTTTGTCATGTTCTTCCTTTCTTTTCGCGACCTACCCCTATCTCTATGCATTAATGATCATGGTCTGGTCTAATCTGAGACTTTTAGTATGTAGTTTGGGCCCGGCTGAAAACTAGCGCTATAGCATATGCTGAGCTGAGGTCCGTTTTGATCTTAAGTACGGCTTTTGTATGTATAAATTGTATGTATGTATGTATAAATTTAATTAGTAATATTTTTATTGTAATCTCTTGTTTAATGTGTTGTGTTAATTTTATGTTTGTATTTTTAGTGTCAAATAAATGTTCTTTCTTTCTTCTTTCTATATAGATAAGTGGCAAAAGAACATGTATTGTAATGAGCAATTGCTATCTAGTGGCATGTCGCTATTAAAAGTTAGTCTATCTGTACTTTAACTTCGGTGATGAGACGAGAACTAACGTGGTATGGACGTTGGTGACTGCTGATTGAGATAGTGTGTCCTGCATGTTACGTGTGACGTCACAACGTGTAACGAAACAAAATGCAAGCAAAAAGCCAACGTCACGCGGTGTTCCCAGGCGGTCACCCATCCAAGTACTGACCGCGCCCGACGTTGCTTAACTTCGGTGATCGGACGAGAACCGGTGTTTTCAACGTGGTATGGACGTTGGCGACTGTTTTTGGTGATAGTGTGTTCAGTACGCTTAGTTTGACGTCACATCGTGTAATAAAAACAAAATGTCAAAAAGCCAACGTCACGCGGTGTTCCCAGGCGGTCACCCATCCAAGTACTGACCGCGCCCGACGTTGCTTAACTTCGGTGATCGGACGAGAACCGGTGTTTTCAACGTGGTATGGACGTTGGCGACTGCTGTGTGTGATAATGGGTTCAGTACGCTTAGTATGACGTCACAACGTGAAATGAAACAAAATGCAAAAAGCCAACGTCACGCGGTGTTCCCAGGCGGAACACTGTACTGAAGTACTGAAGTCAGAAGTGTGACGTTACAACGTGTATTAATAAAATGTACACGCGGTGTAAGTTTTTTAGTGGACCCCTTAATAAGATACTTTAAGATGGTGATATTTATGAAAATCCGTATAGTTATTCAAAACAATTATTCTTTGGATTCTTTTTTTTTTCAATAATTTTAGAAAGAGTTTATCATTATTTCATTCCGCATAATCTTTTAAATCTACATAAGTTAAATTTAACCTATGTCGAACTACAAGCCAGTATATTTTTTTGTAAATATAAATATTAAAAGTAAAGGTATTTAAGGTTAAGTAAAAAAATATTAACTATGTACGCTTGTTACGTATGTTATGTAATACAGTTTAAAGTAGACGAATTAAAATGATAAAACCAATTTTTATTCGATTTTGTGAAAAGACCCATCTAGTGGCGATTTCGGAAACTGGTAATCGGTACCTTAGTAGTATTTTATTTGATGGCCACCATAAGTTCATAAAGTGCTTTTAAAACTTTTAATATTATTATAGTGTACTTCATTCTTTTTATAAATTAAGCATACTTAGCAAGGGGGGTAGGACACAGATTTTTTTTAATTGTCGGATGTCTAGTCGAATACCTCCTCGACTCCACCTCACAGAATATCACAGCCAAATAACCCTGGTATTGTTTTCCTACGGTGAGTAGGATTTTCAAAACTACTTGAGGTAGGAGGGTTCAAGGTCAGCACAGCGCTAGTGATACTTATGATGATATTACAAATGTCCATAGGCTACGGTAGCCGCTTACAATAAGGTGGGGCCGTATGCTTGTTTGTTAAAAAAATACTTTTAGAAAATTATATATATTCCAGTTGTGTGATCCTTAAAAATAATTAATTAAATTTTGCAAACATCACGAGAACCGCTTAAATAATTTTAAAATTAATCTTGTTGTCTTGAAACATAGCAATAACAAGATAGCTGTTCCCTTGTTAAAACTATCTAGGAAGTATATTTTGTGGCTACTTATAATGCATGCTCATAACTATCAATTATCACTTTGCTTGCACACAGAAACGAAACTACACACCGAAGCTACACACATATAATCCCGCTAAAATGACGTAAGTAATATAGGGCCAAATAACAAAAGCTTCTGAATGAAAATAAAAACCACCATGGCACATATCAAGATCAAGATCCCTTTTTCACCTCCCGATTTTACAACAACTATTAAAAGGGCCCTTTGGGTATTCAAATAATTAAGAAAACTGTTAACCCATATGTAAATAGTAAATATTTAATTCAATTAGTCTAGTCTTACGATCTGTCAGATTTGAATACTCAACAATTGTGAAGTTAATATCTTAGTCTCGATATGCGTTTTCAAAAATTTTTGTCTTAAAATTTCATTGGTATAGTCTTGTATTGTATCAAAATGTTCGTTTAGTTCTGCTCTAACCTATAACACAATAATATCAGTTAGCTACAGTACGAGTTTCTCGATATTTCATCGAAAAACCGAAAATTAAATTCTAAATTTCTACATACAATTTAAAATCCGAATAACTTGATCAATTACATTCGGTATATAGGCGTGCCGTATATCAAATTGTTCGTCTCGCCAAGCCCGATCTTGTTATATAAAAACAAGATATAGCCAAAATAATAGTTTTTCGAATTTACATCGAAAAACTGAAAATCTGCATATTCAACTTTACAATTTTTTATAGAACGGTATACAAGACTGCTATTGTTTATTTTTGTGTTTTCTTGTTGGTAGTGATCCCCCGCACACATAGCTATCATCGCTTGTGTCGCGGCGGTCCGTATATAATATATAATCACTAAAATCAGTAAATTTCACTTTTTCACACTTACCATCAAAAGTACCAGCAACATATCAACTTTTTTAATATCACTAAATACCTTGTAGCCTCCCGGATCCGAGGACATCTTAAAATTTCCCCCCCATGCCCACCTTGTTGTAGTGTGACTAGGAAGGTTAAGTTCATAATTATCTTGACAGCGAGTTCTAAAATATCATTAATATCAATTATCTCGGGAACGGGCAGACATACACAACAAATAAAAACGGTTCTGGAATCGTGGGAGAACCGACAACATAAACGAACAATAAAATTAAAATTAATTGAAAATAAAATTTTACACATAATTACAGTATATAGACGACTCTAGACTCCAAATAATCAGAAGCATATTGTACATAATATATTAATTTATTCGCATTTACATTTTATTTAGTTTTTAGGGATTTAATTTTACATTATTTATATCATTATACCATTTAATTTAATTACATCGTAGTAACTCCCAAAATGTACAAGACCCCTACGAAACTGAATACGTCGGCGCCGCGGAGTGAGGGCTCCGCTGATAACCTTAACGCCACATTTACCCGGTCCCCTTCTGCCTTCACACAAAATGAGCCTGTAGAGGCACAAACACAAACAAACCGCAGTCTCTCAGCCACACCCGCAGCCATAGCGTTCACTGTGGAAGCTGCTGCGCCGAAGCCGAAGGTGAAGCCCGCTCGAACCGCATTGAAAATTAAAGCCTCTCAGGAGCCCCCCCCCCCCCCCACTTTGCCGGTTGCAGCGGATGAAATAACCGACCTCGACTCGTATGTCGAGGTAATAAACACGCTTGCCACCTGCATCACCAGTGCCATCGGTGAGGGGAAGAGCGTTACCGCTGGGAACAAGCGTTTAATAAGCCTCGCTGCGGAAGAGATGCGAAAGGCGACTCGCAAGCTTCCGAGGGTGCTCACCACCACAGCCATAACCACCCTCGCCCTTTCTGCTTCCGCCGCCTATTGCCAGGATAGCCTGAAGGATGCCATAGTGGGATGTGTTAGGGAGGAGATCAACAAACTGCGGGGGGAGGCCGTGGCAACTGCAACCGAATATATGGTGGAAAACCAAAAAAGTATAGCAACCGGGAGTGACGCGGTGGTGAGGGCTGACTTGAGGGAAGCGGTACATGAAATAAGGAAGGGTCAAGAAGATAAGACCAAAAGGATTGAAAAAACCACAAATGATGGATTGGAAAAGTTAAGAGAGGAAGTTATCTCCCTTAGGAACGACATGAAGTCAGTGGCTAGATTGGACAAAATTGCTGTCGAGAAACCAACGTATGCCACATTGGCGATGCAAACCCCTGCGAAAGTGCACTCAATTATAGTATCCTCCAAACACCAGGGAGATACAAGCGGCGATGTCTTTGAAAAAGTTAGAACCGCAGTTAACGCGGGCAAGACAGGCTTGAGGGTCGATCGCTTTCGTAAAGCGAGGGACCAAAAGGTGATCCTAGGGTGTGAAACGAAGGACGAGGTGGCGAGGATAACAAAACGGATAAAAGAAGCAGAGCCCACCCTCAATATAGAGGAGATGCAAAATAAGGACCCATTGGTCATAATAAAGGATGTCCTTTCAGTCCACACGGACGAAGAAATTCTGACGGCTCTGAGAATCCAGAATAAGCAAATTCTTGACGGCGTGTCGGAGGCGGATTACAGGGCCACGGTAAAGTACAGGCGCAGATCACGAAACGAACATATAAATCACGTGATTCTTCAAGTGTCGCCCCAATTGTGGAACAAGTTGACAACCACGGGGAAGGTATACATAGACCTTCAGAGAGTAATTGTGCTGGATCAATCACCCTTAGTCCAGTGTACCAGATGCCTTGGCTACGGCCATGGAAGGAAGTCCTGTAAAGAGGCCGTAGACACGTGCAGCCACTGCGGAGGTGGACACCACAGAGCGTCGTGCAAGGACTGGAACGACGGTGGAATACCCGCATGCACGAACTGCATACGTGCAAGAACAGATAGAGTAAATCACAATGCATTCGAAAGTTTGTGCCCTGTCCGCCGAAAATGGGACACAATAGCAAGATCGAAGATAGCGTATTGCTAAGGTTGATCAGGTGACCACAGGAAATGCCAATGCTAATGACAAACGTAAACTACTCCCCCTGAAATGTCTCCAAGCAAACCTCCAGCGAAAACAACTGGCAACGACAGAGCTCTACATGGGAGCAAGGAATAAAAATATTGCTATAGCACTCCTCCAGGAGCCCTATACCGGTTCTATTGGTGAAGTTAAAAGGGAAAAAGGAGTAAGAATAATCCAGACGACATATAAGGGTGAAAAACCGATAAAAGCAGCCATCGCGATATTCGATGAATTACTTAATGTGATAGAAGACCCAACACTGACTACAGAGAATATCGCGGTTGCCACAATAAAAGCCAAAGATTGGCAACTCGGCTTCATCTCGGTGTACTTTGAAGATACACTTCCCATAGAACCATATATAGATGCTCTTAGGGAAACAATTGCGAAATTAACAACTAAAAATATAATAATAGGAGGAGACTTTAACGCGTGGAGCCCGTGGTGGGGCAGCGTTAGAGAGGACAGCAGGGGGAAGGAACTGATAGGGGCATTCGGGGAGGAGGGACTCCACATCCTTAACCAGGGGAACACCCCTACATTTTATACTGTAAGAGGAAATAAAGTGTTCCAAAGCTGTGTGGACATCACGACCTGCAGTGAAGAACTGCTACCCCTGGTAGGTGATTGGAAAGTGGAGGAAGGAATCACCAGCTCTGAACATAATACTATTAGCTTTCAAATAGAACTAGAGAAACGAGACAGTATTAGATATAGTAACCTACAAGAATCTATAATTGTAAAAAAGCAGATTGGAATAAATTCAAAGAAGTAATTAATGAGGAATTAGAACTTAAAGGAATAAATACAGAATATATAATAGAAATAGATAACATAGAGAATTTAAAAGATGCCATAAGTAAATATCTAGATAGTGTTAAAAAAGCAAGCGAATTAAGTATACCTTTAATTAAAAAACAAAGAACAAATAAAAACTACTTACCCTGGTGGTCGGCGGAACTGGAGCGCTTGAGAAGAAGAGTTTTGACATTGAAGCGACGCATTCGATGTGCAGCTCCTAGTCGTCGTCCCTGGGTGGTTGATAAATACTTGGAAGAAAAAGAAAACTATGAAACGGAAGTTAAAAATGCGCAGATCAGAACCTGGAAGGATTTCTGTGGGAAGCAGGAAAAGGAAAAATTCTGGGATAGCATATATAGGGTAATAAGGAGCACTGCCCCGAGACATGAAGACCAATTATTGACCAGAGGGGATCTAGCCTTAAACCCTAGTGAATCAGTACAGATGCTAGCGGAGACCTTCTTCCCTGATGATGACCAGAAGGACGACATTCCTCTACATAAAATAATGAGAGAAATGGCAGAAGATCCACAGGAAGAAATAGAAAATGATATTGTAGACCCTCCCTTTACGATCACGGAACTGAGACAGATAACTCAAAAGTTGAACCCAAAGAAAGCCCCAGGGCCAGATGGGTTTACAGCGGACATCTGTGTCGTCGCCATTAATGCGCAAGAACGAACGTTTTTAGGTCTGATCAATAAATGTTTGGAGATGGCCTACTTCCCCATTCAATGGAAAGAGCATCCATAGTAACCCTGAGGAAACCTGGAAAGACCGATTATGGTAACCCCAGATCCTATAGACCGATCGGGTTATTGTCGACAACGGGGAAGGTACTTGAAAAGGCTATGGTGAGACGTATTAGATGGCATTTGATGCCCAAGTTAAACCCGAGACAATACGGATTTGTACCACAACGATCGACAGAAGACGCCCTCTATGACATGATGCAACACATTAAGACTAACCTAGATCAGAAGAAAATTAACATTTTGATATCTCTTGACATAGAGGGAGCTTTTGATAATGCGTGGTGGCCGGTCCTAAAGAAACGACTGATAGAACTGAAATGCCCTATAAACATTAAAAAACTTGTGGACAGCTATTTGAGTGACAGAGAAGTGATTGTACGATACGCAGGGGAGGAATACGTCAAACGGACGACAAAAGGGTGTGTGCAGGGTTCCGTTGGCGGTCCATTATTTTGGAACATAATATTAGATACTCTGCTAAGTAGATTGCAAGAAAGTAACGTATATTGCCAAGCATTCGCAGATGACGTGATAATGATAATATCTGGATACTCCACCATAAAACTTCAAGAAGAAGCAAATAATGCCCTCGCACTGGTCCACGAATGGGGAATTAATAACAAACTTAAATTCGCACCGCATAAAACCAACGCTCTTATAATAACTAAAAAATTAAAATACGATGTGCCGGTAATGCAAATGGGGGGAATGACGATAGGAGTAGTTAAAGAAATTAAATTATTAGGTTTGACAATTGACAACAAATTGACATTTAATGGACATGTTGCTAGCGTGTGCAGGAAAGCTTTAAATATTTATAAGCAAATGATCAAAACTGTTAAGATCACATGGGGGTTAAACCCGGAAATAGTTAGATCCATATATGTTGCGGTTATAGAACCTATAATTTTGTACTCTACTACACAAAATCAGGAAACAACTGAACGCAGTGCAGAGGGGATTCGCACAAAAAATATGCAAAGCGTATAGAACCGTCTCGCTGAACGCAGCATTAATGCTGACCGGCTTGATACCCTTGGATCTGAGGGTCAGTGAGGCGGCACAAATATACGAGGCCAAGAGAGGTGTACCATTAGGAAACCTAATAGGAGATAGAGAGTTGGAACGGAGAACATGCTTCCTGAATGCTCCACACCCGGCGGAAGAAATAGACATCGAGATAGAGTCTAGCCTTACAAGTAACACGGACCCGACGGAAAGTAGTTCCCAAACTGAGCTGGGAACTACCATCTACACTGATGGTAGCAAGATTGAAGGGAAAGTGGGCGCTGCTTTATCTCGATGGAAGGCGGAAGGGAAGTGGAATACAGGAAGTATAAACTGGAGCCCTTTTGCACAGTATATCAAGCCGAGATGCTGGCGATAAGCAGAGCCATAGAGTTAGCAGACAAAGTGGGTGGAGCGAGGATACTCAGCGACTCTAGGTCAGCCCTGGAGACGCTGAGTGACCCAGAAACATATCACCCCTTAGCGTTTGCAGCCAGGCAAATTATTAGTCAAACCAGATCCAAGGGCAAAGAGATAAAATTGATATGGATCAAGGCACACGCTGGAGAGCCTGGGAATGAAAGGGTGGATAAGCTCGCCAAAGAGGCAGCGCTCCGCTCAAAAACCCGGGCCCACTACGACAGATGTCCTGTGTCCTTCGTAAAGAAGAACATACGACAGAAAACAATTATTGATTGGGACGCTAGATATAAGGAAGAATCAACAGCCGAAAACACCAAAAACTTTTTCCCTTGTGCAACTGAATCCTATAAAGTTATCAGGAAATTAACTATAACACCGGAATTGACACAAATCCTAACAGGCCATGGTGCATTTGCAGAATACTTGTACAGATTTAAGGTTAAACCTAGCCCCAATTGCGTCTGTGACAACCAAACACATCAGACCGAAATCCATGTGTTGGTTGAGTGCAACATATTTTATAGGGCAAGATTGGAATTTGAATTGGAAACCGGAATAAATATAAATACAAGGAATTTGAAAGAAATAATAAAAGAGAATAAAAGTAGTGAAGTCTTTATAAAATTTGTTACGGGAATTGTAAATAAACTAAAAATAATGAATAAATAACAAATTAATACTCACACAATATAGGCACACAGAATTTTGGTAGTGTCAAGGATTATAGTAAAACTTAAAATCCTAACAAGACAAAATATACATTGGTACTGCAACATAAACCAATACAAAGTCTCCGACCCATGTCGGAGGAAATAAAACGGGCGACTTCGTTTGAAAAAAAAAAAAAAAAAAAAAAAAAATTATTCTTAGTCTCTATTATTACTGTATATTGTACAGTGTTAAGCCAAAAAGATGTCCTCAAATAACTCTTGGCAGTAAAACAATAATTATTCACCAGCATCCCCGTAACGACAGATCATCACAGCAGTTCCACAGGAACGATCAGGCGTCGACATCTCTATGGAAATGCGCATGTTTTGTATTATGACGAAATATGCTTTCATTCCGTACTCTGAGATTTCGAGAATTGTAAAAAAAAAATTACTGCTTGAAATGGTTAATTTGTTGTGAATACTGACCCTTTTAGTTCCACCGTGTATTAGCTAGGGACGTTGATAGTAGATGTATGTATTATGTAAACGACACTACTATCTTATTTGGACTGGATCTAGAAGTAAATTTAACTCAGATAAGTCAGAGCTAAAATAACACAAATGCAAATGCCGAAACGCATTGTTCTACTGCACCGCGCGTGCGCTGCCGTGCCGCGCGCCTTAGGAATCGTATTTGTAATTAATTAATAATAATATCAGCATAAATATCCCCCTAGATTTAGTATACCCAGTATAGATCGCGGCGGCAATAGGTTTAATAAGACGAGATCAAAAACGGAATATATTACTGTGCGTATTATTTTGTTGATTTTCATTGCTAAGCGAGTTACATCCAGGTATTTGTTTTGAGTTTTGATAATACATAGGAAAATGGTCTCGTATCCCTCTCTCACTCTAACACAGGCGTATACTATGCTTTTTCTCTTTCGAGTTGCAGAACTATATAAATATGAAATCAATATGTGTCCTGAGTCAAGACCCAGCTAACGTATTGGCGATTTCAAACGCCAAGAAATCCACAGTGCTATTTTTTTCTCACACACAGTAGTACAACTAGAACATTTATTAAGCCTTCAGGTTATCATTTCAAATTAGTTAATGTGCTCGATTTCAGAAAAAATCTTTGGTATATGCCGCGGTGTTGCCATCTCGGCTAAGAATCTAGTAGCTAAACCGCACCAAGAATGTTGCTGCTATATGTAGGAAATTGAATACCTACATACAAAAGTAGCTTTAAGTGGATAAACATAGAAAGTAACTATAAATAACAAAAATGGGCTATTGAATTTCCTTTTTTATTTTCCAAATAATTATATTATTTTAAAATTAAAATAATACTCTATTTAATTTTTTTTTTTTTTTTTTTTTTTTTTTTTCAATATGACGTCGATGTCACATAGCCTATATAACCAGCGGACACGACCAAGACGCATCTATCGATAGTTTTAAGTTAAATTACAATAGGTAATTTAGAAGATAGGTATCCTGGAACAGATAAATTTAAATGCATATATGATAACTTGATGAAATCTTAAGTTCATAATCCTCCCGGGACGTCCCGAGTATAAAATAAATTATTTAACCTATTTGAAAAAGTTGAACAACCATATGTTAATAAAATATGAGTCTACGAAATTACTGCCATCTATCAGAGTAATATGTATAATATTATTTTTTTAGTCTAATGTACAATATAAAAATATGGTTTTGATATCTAAATTCTCTTAGTAGTATTTCTAAGTCTACTAGATGGCACTTTTATAAATAATAAAAAACTTACTAATTAAATAAAATAGTCAATATTTATATTATTGTATTTACTTTAGGCAGACAGAAAATTATTTAGTTATTTATTTAATTTATTGAGACGTCTACTCTATCGATTTAATGGCTTAAATCGAAACTTTATATGAAAATTTGCCATGTTACAAGTTTTTTCTGCGGTTGTAGTAACTTATATTATTAAATTATGTAATAAACTACGGTAATTCTATATTAGTATTACAAAAAAAATTCTGGCCTGTAGTTAGACAGCCGTTTAATTTCACTTATATAGGTAATTTAAGTAGATTTAAAAAGTTAAAGCGGAATAATAAATACTTTCTAAAATTATTAAACATACGGATCGCCAACGTCCATACCACGTTGAAAACACCGGTTCTCGTCCGATCACCGAAGTTAAGCAACGTCGGGCGCGGTCAGTACTTGGATGGGTGACCGCCTGGGAACACCGCGTGACGTTGGCTTTTTGCATTTTGTTTCATTACACGTTGTGACGTCACACATAGCGTACCTGAACCCACTATCTTACTCAGCAGTCGCCAACGTCCATACGAGAGCTCATCGAGTCACAGTGACGATTCATCAGATTTTGATTAAAATAAATAATTAAAGATTTCCTGTCGTTATAATTATTTCGTTTTATTGTCGAGTTTCATTGTATACGGCGTTGGGGTGCTCCCACAGAGTATATTATTTCACAAAGTGCTACCTGCCTAGGTTTAACTTAACATGTATGTTGTACTAACTGTGCCCACGGCTTCGCTCACGTGGACTACGGAATGCCATCGATCGGGCACACAAGCAAATATTGCTTCTCCGGTTCTTTTATAGACAAAAATATTTATTGTGAGCGATCCTTCGAAGATAGACATAACATACTCTCGCTGACTTTTTTGTAAATCTTTTAATGTGTACAATTATGTAGTACATTAATTTGATATATCTCTTATGGTTTACTCAGCGTAAGCCCGTTAAGCTCCCGAATTGTTTCACCATGGCCATCACGGTGGGATAAAAATTACCGCCAGAGGAAAAAGGATTTTAATAATTTTTTTCTTATTTGACAAAAACTGTTTAAGTATGTACTTTGATTTAGACCAATTATAAGACTTTTCACGTATATCTTATTTTTAAATAAAGCATAGTTAAGTAAAAAAACGTCGTAGTACATTCTTGTTGTATGGAAGCTGAACTTCTATTAGAACCTGTTGCTTCATCTTAAAATATATAGAGCTAAAACTTACATGGATTGATAGGCATAGTGTTATCTCATCCCACTAATATACAAAATTTTCTCCGTGCGTCACTCTGCTTGTTTTACAACCGCACGAATTTGGCACAGAATCAAGTACATTAAATAAATTTAAAATGTATTAATTTACTGTGGAATGTACTTGTAAGGGGTCATAATAATCAAAATACCACGAGCAGATAAAAAAAACAAACAAGTCATTAGGGTGACCACACGCAGGTAAAGCACATAGACGAAAGGAATGATTCATGCAATAGTTAACGTCAAGTCCGGTGAAGCTGTAAAAGCCGCAGCGGCTTTAGGGCCCCTAAGTCGAACAGTGTAGTCAGATCTAAAAAAAAATAAAAAAATAACAATAGTTAATGACGAAAACTGTTTACGTGTTTTGATTTAGACATTTTAGACCATAATTACAAGACTTTTCATTTATATCTTATTTTTAAATAATGCATAGATAAGTAAAAAAACGTCTTAGTAGATTCTTGTTGTGTGGAAGCTGAATTTCATTTATACCTTGTTGCTTCATCTTAACACATCTCGAGATGAAACTTGCACGGATTGATAGATCTAGTGAAAGCTCATCATTTAATTTACGCGGAACCCTAATTGTTTTTCTATAATAAAAGTAGCCTTAATAACACCATCTATCTGCCAATGAAAGTTCCGTCATAATCAGATAAACCGTTTCGGAAATTACCCGAAGGAAACAGACAGACACATAGACAATGTTCTTCCTTTCTTTTCGCGACCTACCCCTATCTCTATGCATTAATGATCATGGACTGGTATAATCAGAGAGGCTTTTAGTATGTAGTTTGGGCCCGGCTGAAAACCAGCGCTATAGCATTTTTGCTATAGCATATGCTGAGCTGAGGTCCGTTTTGATCTTAAGTACGGTTTTTGTATATAAATGTATAAATTTAATTAGTAATATTTTTATTGTAATCTCTTGTTTAATGTGTTGTGTTAATTTTATGTTTGTATTTTTAGTGTCAAATAAATGTTCTTTCTTTCTTCTTTCTATAAAGATAAGTGGCAAAAGAACATGTATTGTAATGAGCAATTGCTATCTAGTGGCATGTCGCTATTAAAAGTTAGTCTATCTGTACTTTAACTTCGGTGATGAGACGAGAACTAACGTGGTATGGATGTTGGTGACTGCTGATTAAGATAGTGTGTTCTGCATATTACGTGTGACGTCACAACGTGTAACGAAACAAAATGCAAAAAGCCAACGTCACGCGGTGTTCCCAGGCGGTCACCCATCCAAGTACTGACCGCGCCCGACGTTGCTTAACTTCGGTGATCGGACGAGAACCGGTGTTTTCAACGTGGTATGGACGTTGGCGACTGCTTTTGGTGATAGTGTGTTCAGTACGCTTAGTTTGACGTCACATCGTGTAATAAAAACAAAATGTCAAAAAGCCAACATCACGCGGTGTTCCCAGGCGGTCACCCATCCAAGTACTGACCGCGCCCGACGTTGCTTAACTTCGGTGATCGGACGAGAACCGGTGTTTTCAACGTGGTATGGACGTTGGCGACTGCTGTGTGTGATAATCGGTTCAGTACGCTTAGTATGACGTCACAACGTGAAATGAAATAAAATGCAAAAAGCCAACGTCACGCGGTGTTCCCAGGCGGAACACTGTACTGAAGTACTGAAGTCAGAAGTGTGTCGTTACAACGTGTAATAATACAATGTACACGCGGTGTAAGTTTTTTAGTGGACCCCTTAATAAGATACTTTAAGATGGTGATATTTATTAAAATCCGTATAGTTATTCAAAACAATTATTCTTTAGATTCTTTTTTTTTCAATAATTTTAGTAAGAGTTTATCATTATTTCATTCCGCATAATCTTTTAAATCTACATAAGTTAAATTTAACCTATGTCGTACTACAAGCCAGTATATTTTTTTGTAAATATAAATATTAAAAGTAAAGGTATTTAAGGTTAAGTAAAAAAATATTAACTATGTTCGCTTGTTACGTATGATAGGTAATACAGTTTAAAATAGACGAATTAAAATGATAAAATCAATTTTTATTCGATTTTGTGAAAAGACCCATCTAGTGGCGATTTCGGAAACTGGTAATCGGTACCACAGTAGTATTTTATTTGATGGCCACCATAATAAGTTCATAAAGTGCTTTTAAAACTTTTAATATTATTATAGTGTACTTCATTCTTTTTATAAATTAAGCATACTTAGCAAGGGAGGTAGGACACAGATTTTTTTAAATTGTTGGATGTCTAGTCGAATACCTCCTCGACTCCACCTCACAGAATATCACAGCCAAATAACCCTGGTATTGTTTTCTTACGGTGAGTAGGATTTTCAAAACTACTTGAGGTAGGAGGGTTCAAGGTCAGCACAGCGCTAGTGATACTTATGATGATATTACAAATGTCCATAGGCTACGGTAGCCGCTTACAATAAGGTGGGGCCGTATGCTTGTTTGTTTAAAAAATACTTTTAGAAAATTTTATATATCCCAGTTGTGTGATCCTAAAAAATAATTAATTACATTTTGCAAACGTCACGAGAACCGCTTAAATAATTTTAAAATTAATCTTGTTGCCTTGAAACATAGCAATAACAAGATGGCTATTCCCTTGTTAAAACGATCTAGGAAGTATATTTTGTGGCTACTTATAATGCATGCTCCTAACTATCAATTATCACTTTGCTTGCACACAGAAAAGAAACTACACACCGAAGCTACACACATATAATCCCGCTAAAATGACGTAAGTGATATAGGGCCAAATAACAAAAGTTTCTGAATGAAAATAAAAACCACCATGGCACATATCAAGATCAAGATCCCTTTTTCACCTCCCGATTTTACAACAACTATTAAAAGGACCCTTTGGGTATTCAAATAATTAAGAAAACTGTTAACCCATATGTAATTAGTAAATATTTAATTTAATTAGTCTAGTCTTACGATCTGTCAGATTTGAATACTCAACAATTGTGAAGTTAATATCTTAGTCTCTACTATTACTGTATATTGTACAGTGTTAAGCCAAAAAGATGTCCTCAAATAACTCTTGGCAGTAAAACAATAATTATTCACCAGCATCCCCGTAACGACAGATCATCACAGCAGTTCCCACAGGAACGATCAGGCGTCGACATCTCTATGGAAATGCGCATGTTTTGTATTATGACGAAATATGCTTTCATTCCGTACTTTGAGATTTCGAGAAAAAATTGCTTCAGGTGGTTCATTTGTTGTGAATACCGACCATTTTAGTTTAACATGTATTAGATAGGGGCGCTGAAAGTAGAACTATGTATTATGTAAACGACAGTACTATCTTATTTGGACTGGATCTAGAAGTAAAATTAACTCAGATAAGTCAGAGCTAAAATAACACAAATGCAAATGCCGAAACGCATTGTTCTACTGCACCGCGCGTGCGCTGTCGTGCCGCGCGCCTTAGGAATCGTATTTGTAATTAATTAATAATAATATCAGCATAAATATCCCCATAGATTTAGTATACCCAGTATAGATCGCGGCGGCAATAGGTTTAATAAGACGAGATCAAAAACGGAATATATTACTGTGGGTATTATTTTGTTGATTTTCATTGCAAAGCAAGTTACCATCCAGGTATTTCTTTTGGGTTTTGATAACACATAGGAAAATGGTCTCGTATCCCTCTCTCACTCTAACACAGGCGTATACTATGCTTTTTCTCTTTCGAGTTGCAGAACTATATAAATATGAAATCAATATGTGTCCCACGGCCCACCGCTGAGTCAAGACCCAGCTAACGTATTGGCGATTTCAAGCGCCAAGAAATCCACAGTGCTATATTTTTCTCACACACAGTAGTACAACTAGAACATTTATCAAGCCTTCAGGTTATCATTTCAAATTAGTTAATGTGTTCGATTTCAGAAAAAATCTTTGGTATATGCCGCGGTGTTGCCATCTCGGCTAAGAATCTAGTAGCTAAACCGCACCAAGAATGTTGCTGCTTTAAGTAGGAAATCGAATACCTACATACAAAAGTAGCTTTACTTGGATAAACATAGAAAGTAACTATAAATAACATAAATGGGCTATTGAATTTCCTTCTTTATTTTCCAAATAATTATATTATTTTAAAATTAAAATAATACTCTATATAATTTATTATTATTATTATTTTTTCAATGTGACGTCGATGTCACATAGCCTATATAACAAGCGGACACGACCAAGACGCATCTATCGATACCTTTAAGTTAAATTATAATAGGTAATTTAGAAGATAGGTATCCTGGAATAGATAAATTTAAATACATACATGATAACTTGATGAAATCTTAAGTTCATAATCCTCCCGGGACGTCCCGAGTATAAAATAAATTATACAACCTATTTGAAAAAGTTGAACAACCATATGTTAATAAAATATGAGTCCACGAAATTACTGCCATCTATCAGAGTAATATGTATAATATTATTTTTTTAGTCTAATGAACTTTATAAAAATATGGTTTTGATATCTAAATTCGCTTAGTAGTATTTCTAAAGTCTACTAGATAGCACTTTTATAAATAATAAAAAACTTACTAATTAAATAAACTAGTCAATAATTATATTAATGTATTTACTTTAGGCAGACAGAAAATTATTTAGTAATTTTATTTAATTTATTGAGACGTCTACTCTATCGATTTAATGGCTTAAATCGAAACTTTATATGAAAATTTGCCATGTTACAAGTTTTTGCTGCGTTTGTAGTAACTTATGTCATTAAATTATGTAATAAACTACGGTAATTCTATATTAGTATTACAAAGAAAATTCTGGCCTGTAGTTAGACAGCCGTTTAATTTCTTTTAAATAGGTAATTTAAGTAGATTTAAAAAGTTAAAGCGGAATAATAAATACTTTCTAAAATTATTAAACATACGGATCGCCAACGTCCATACCACGTTGAAAACACCGGTTCTCGTCCGATCACCGAAGTTAAGCAACGTCGGGCGCGGTCAGTACTTGGATGGGTGACCGCCTGGGAACACCGCGTGATGTTGGCTTTTTGACATTTTGTTTTTATTACACGATGTGACGTCAAACTAAGCGTACTGAACACACTATCACCAACAGCAATCGCCAACGTCCATACCACGTTGAAAACACCGGTTCTCGTCCGATCACCGAAGTTAAGCAACGTCGGGCGCGGTCAGTACTTGGATGGGTGACCGCCTGGGAACACCGCGTGATGTTGGCTTTTTGACATTTTGTTTTTATTACACGATGTGACGTCAAACTAAGCGTACTGAACACACTATCACCAACAGCAGTCGCCAACGTCCATACCACGTTGAAAACACCGGTTCTCGTCCGATCACCGAAGTTAAGCAACGTCGGGCGCGGTCAGTACTTGGATGGGTGACCGCCTGGGAACACCACGTGACGTTGGCTTTTTGCATTTGTTTCATTACACGTTGTGACGTCACACATAGCGTACTATATTATTATAATATTTTTATTTATATCAGATTTACATCCAATATTGTTAGTTAACTTAGCCTATGTTAGTAAGGACAAAAACACATTTTACAAATATTTTTACACACACAAGCAAAATCAGTAATTTGCATAGGTACACACGCTTTTAATTAATTAAGTCGAATGGTGAAGAAACAAACTATCCGGTCTATTCGATACTATCTTCAGGACACCATTAGAGCTACCACACAGTCGATTCATCATGGAGCATGCTTTCAAACGAATAATCGCGTAAAAATCTTCAACGCGCGCCTCAGCAATCATCCCTGATGCGCTACAGTACCGAGGCAGCCCCAACAATGCTCTGAACACATTATTGTACTGTGTACATACGCAGAGCATTATAGGCAAGCTGAGTATATGTGGTCCAGAGGTTGCTGATATAGAAGCACTGATAGTAGGCTTTGAATAGCAATATTTTTACGCTTGGTGTACAATGGGCAAACCTGCGAACCAGCATATTACCTCTCACCGACAACGCCCAGCGCTCTCTCTCTATGTCTTTGTCATCTTTCATATTATCTGTAACGTAGTGCCCGAGATATTTAAACTGCGAAACTCTTAACAAACTGGTGCCGCTAAGACTCACAGATAAGTTACAGGTAATAGCGTTTCCGTGAGGATTACATATCATATATTTACTCTTATTAACATTATATTCAAGGCCAAACATATTAGCGTAAACTTCACATATTTTCAGTAATTTCCTGAAACCACTGATCGAAGGACTTAAAATACCATGTCGTCAGCATAACTTATATTATTAACACATACTCCATCGATATAGCAACCGACATGCATGCTACCAAGTCTCACGATCAACTCATTTATGTACAGATTAAATAAGCTAGGTGATGTTAGACCCCCCTGTCTTACCCCACATTCAAGCTTATATGCTTCAGAAAGAGTTCCAGCCCATCTGATATGATTAATCTGATTGGTATACCAATACTCAAAAACTGATGAAATTTCATTCGTTATTCCTGTGCTCCGTAATTTTTGCACAAAGCTTGATATTTGATTATATCAAAAGCTTTTGATAAGTCCAAGAAACATGCGAACACCGGCGTACGCCTATCTGTGTAATATTTCACAACTTGTTTCAAAGTTAAAATAGCACTTACAGTAGATAAGCCAGTCCTGAAACCAAACTGGGTATAAAGAAGATTAACATAATCGTTTAAGTGTGACCTAAGCAGACAATCCAACACCTTTGCCATAATAGTTGCCAGTGATATGGGTCTATAATTGCTCAACAAAGATATGTCACCAGTCTTATTTTTGATAATTGGTACAACAATAGTTTTCATTACATCTTGAGGAAGATAACCATACCCTATACACAAAGTGAAAAACATGCCTACTACTCTCGGCAAGTGAACTCCAGCATACTGTAGGTATTTAACACTAAGACTATCATGGCCAGGAGATTTGCCTCTGGTCATATTTTTAATTACTCGACAAAACTTCTTTAGCTGAGAAACGTACAAGCTTCTCGCTTTGACGGGGGCTACTATTATTAATTTGAGGTGTTATTTCCTCTGGTGATTCTATTCTAAAATAATTCTTAAAGAGTTCTGCTATATTCTTTGATTCACTAATTCCCTCAATGCTCACAGGCTGATCAAGTCTTGGATTTAATTTGTTTGTAAATTTCCAAAACTGCTTAAAATTTAAAAAATATAATTATTAATAATTATAAAAATTTATTATTATAATTAGGTACTATATTAATTTACTATATCACTTATGGTTTACTCAGCGTAAGCTATTTAAACGTACGAATTGATTCACCATGACCAGTTTTTTTTATTTGTCCGGAACCCTAATACTTTTTCTAAAATAAAAGTAGCCTACGTTACTCACTACAGCTATCTATCAGTGAAAGTCCCGTTAAAAACGGTCCAACCGTTTCGGACATTACCCAGAACAAACAGACAGACAAAAAATGTAATAATGGGCTTTTTGTTATAGGTATCGTATATAATTTCATATGCATTTAATAAAAAGACTGTTATTTTGACATTACAAACATACACTTTAATTTAATTAATTTTATATACATAGATAAGTAGAAAGAAAACATGTAATGAGCAATTGCTACCTAGTGGCATGTCGCTATTAAAAGTATGTCTATCTGTACTTTAACTTCGGTGATCCAAGTACTGACCGCGCCCGACGTTGCTTAACTTCGGTGATCGGACGAGAACCGGTGTTTTCAACGTGGTATGGACGTTGGCGACTGCCGTGTGTGATAATGGGTTCAGTACGCTTAGTATGACGTCACAACGTGAAATGAAACAAAATGCAAAAAGCCAACGTCACGCGGTGTTCCCAGGCGGTCACCCATCCAAGTACTGACCGCGCCCGACGTTGCTTAACTTCGGTGATCGGACGAGAACCGGTGTTTTCAACGTGATATGGAAGTTGGCGACTGCCGTGTGTGATAATGGGTTCAGTACGCTTAGTATGACGTCACAACGTGAAATGAAACAAAATGCAAAAAGCCAACGTCACGCGGTGTTCCCAGGCGGAACACTGTACTGAAGTACTGAAGTCAGAAGTGTGACGTTACAACGTGTATTAATAAAATGTACACGCGGTGTAAGTTTTTTAGTGGACCCCATAATAAAATACTTTAAGATGGTGATATTTATGAAAATCCGTATAGTTATTCAAAACAATTATTCTTTAGATTCATTTTTTTTTCAATAATTTTAGAAAGAGTTTATCATTATTTCATTCCGCATAATCTTTTAAATCTACATAAGTTAAATTTAACCTATGTCGAACTACAAGCCAGTATATTTTTTTGTAAATATAAATATTAAAAGTAAAGGTATTTAAGGTTAAGTAAAAAAATATTAACTATGTACGCTTGTTACGTATGATAGGTAATACAGTTTAAAATAGACGAATTAAAATGATAAAATCAATTTTTATTCGATTTTGTGAAAAGACCCATCTAGTGGCGATTTCGGAAACTGGTAATCGGTACCACAGTAGTATTTTATTCGATGGCCACCATAATAAGTTCATAAAGTGCTTTTAAAACTTTTAATATAATTATAGTGTACTTCATTCATTTTATAAATTAAGCATACTTAGCAAAGGAGGTAGGACACAGATTTTTTTAAATTGTTGGATGTCTAGACGAATACCTCCTCGACTCCACCTCACAGAATATCACAGCCAAATAAACCAGGTATTGTTTTCTTACGGTGAGTAGGATTTTCAAAACTAGGTACTTGAGGTAGGAGGGTTCAAGGTCAGCACAGCGCTAGTGATACTTATGATGATATTACAAACGTCCATAGGCTACGGTAGCCGCTTACAATAAGGTGGGCCGTATGCTTGTTTGTTTAAAAAATACTTTTAGAAAATTTTATATATCCCAGTTGTGTGATCCTTAAAAATAATTAATTACATTTTGCAAACGTCACGAGAACCGCTGAAATAATTTTAAAATTAATCTTGTTGCCATGAAACATAGCAATAACAAGATAGCTGTTCCCTTGTTAAAACTATCTAGGAAGTATATTTTGTGGCTACTTATAATGCATGCTCCTAACTATCAATTATCACTTTGCTTGCACACAGAAACGAAACTACACACCGAAGCTACACACATATAGTCCAGCTAAAATGACGTAAGTAATATAGGGCCAAATAACAAAAGTTTCTGATTGAAAATAAAAACCACCATGGCACATATCAAGATCAAGATCCCCTTTCACCTCCCAATTTTACAATAACTATTAAAGGGCCCTTTGGGTATTCAAATAATTAAGAAAACCGTTAACCCATATGTAAATAGTAAATATTTAATTTAATTAATCTAGTCTTACGATCTGTCAGATTTGAATACTCAACAATTGTGAAGTTAATATCTTAGTCTCTACTATTACTGTATATTGTACAGTGTTAAGCCAAAAAGATTCCTCAAATAACTGTTGGTAGTAAAACAATAATTACCAGCATCCCCGTAACGACAGATCATCACAGCAGTTCCCACAGGAACGATCAGGCGTCGACATCTCTATGGAAATGCGCATGTTTTGTATTATGACGAGATATGCTTTCATTCCGTACTATGAGATTTCGACAATTGTTAAGATGTATGTATTAAGCAAACGACACTACTATCTTATTTGGACTGGATCTAGAAGTAAATTTAACTCAGATAAGTCAAAGCTGGAATAACACAAATGCAAATGCCGAGACGCATTGGTCCACTGCACCGCGCGTGCGCTGCCGTGCCGCGCGCCTTAGGAATCGTATTTGCAATTAATAATAATATCAGCATAAATATCCCCATAGATTTAGTATACCCAGTATAGATCGCGGCGGCAATAGGTTTAATAAGACGAGATCAAAAACGGAATATATTACTGTGCGTATTATTTTGTTTATTTTCATTGCTAAGCGAGTTACATCCAGGTATTTGTTTTGGGTTTTGATAACACATAGGAAAGTGGTCTCGTATCCCTCTCTCACTCTAACACAGGCGTATACTATGCTTTTTCTCTTTCGAGTTGCAGAACTATATAAATATGAAATCAATATGTGTCCCACGGCCCACCGCTGAGTCAAGACCCAGCTAACGTATTGGCGATTTCAAGCGCCAAGAAATCCACAGTGCTATATTTTTCTCACACACAGTAGTACAACTAACATTTATCAAGCCTTCAGGTAATCATTTCAAATTAGTTTACTCGATTTCAGAAAAATTCTTTGGTATATGCCGCGGTGTTGCCACCTCGGCTAAGAATCTGGTAGCTAAACCGCACCAAGAATGTTGCTGCTATAAGTAGGAAATGGAATACCTACTTGCAAAAGTAGCTTTAAGTGGATAAATTTAGAAAGTAACTGTAAATAACAAAAATGGGGTATTGTATAAATATATACCTTTTTTATTTTCCAAATATGTAATTATAATTCAGAATTAAAACAATACGCTATTTAATTAACTGTTATTATTATTTTTATTTATTCAATGTGATGTCGATGTCAAATAGCCTATATTAAATAACCACAAGCGGACACGACCAAGACGCATCTATCGATACCTATAAGTTAAATTACAATAGGTAATATAGAAGATAGGTATGCTGGAACAGATAAATTTAAATACATACATGATAACGTGCTGAAATCTTAATTAAATAAAATACTCAATAATTATTGTATTTACTTTCGGCAGAGAGAAAATTATTTAGTAATTTTATTTTATTTATTGAGACGTCTACTCTTTCGTTTTAATGACTTCAATCGAAACTTTATATGAAAATTTGCCATGTTACAAGTTTTAGCTGCGGTTGAAGTAAATTAAAGTAGGAATTAATTTAACCGTATACATTAAATTAATTTAATAAAATATATGAGTCTACGAAGTTACTGCCATCTATCAGTATACTATGTACAATATTATTATTTTAGTCTAATGTGTGTACAACATAAAAATTTAGTATTGATGTCGAAATTCTCTTAATAGTATTTGTAAAATCAACTAGATGGCACTTTTAGTCCGTATAGTGACTGTCTGGGATGGAAACATTGCGTGACGTTCCCTTTTTGCATTTTGTTTCATTACACGTTGTGACGTAACGCTTAGCATACTGAACACACTATCTCATACGACAGTCGCCAACGTCCATACCACGTTGAAAATACCGGTTCTCGTCCGATCACCGAAGTTAAGAAACTTCGGGCGCGATCAGTAGTACTTGGATGGGTGACCGCCTGGGAACACCTCGTGACGTTGGCTTTTTGCATTTTGTTTCATTACACGTTGTGACGTCATACATAGCGTACCTGAACCCACTATCTTACTCAGCAGTCGCCAACGTCCATACCACGTTGAAAACACCGGTTCTCGTCCGATCACCGAAGTTAAGCAACGTCGGGCGCGGTCAGTACTTGGATGGGTGACCGCCTGGGAACACCGCGTGACGTTGGCTATTTTTGTCATGTTGTTTTTTTTATTACACGTTGTGACGTGACACTAAGCGTCCTTAACCCACTATGTAGTCGCCAACGTCCATACCACGTTAGTTTTCGTCTCATTACCGAAGTTAAAGTACAGATGACTAACTTTTAATAGCGACATGTCAGTAGATAGCAATTGCTCGTTACAAGTTCTCTTGCTACTTATCTATATGTATATAAAATTAATTAAATTGAAGTGTATGTTTGTAATGTCTAAATAGCAGATTTTCAGTAATTGTATATTATTATGAAAGTATATGTATATGCTTACTTTATTTTCGAGAAACCCAAAAATTTTATTCAGCCATTTCTCCGTAACGATAATGTATTATAAATGTAGGCAATTAATATAATGGAATGAGAAACTATTTAACAAAATTAATTTAATGTATACGGTTGAATTAATTCCTACTTTAATTTACTACAACTGCAGCTAAAACTTGTAACATGACAAATTTTCATATAAAGTTTCGATTCAAGTCATTAAATCGACAGTGTAGACTTCTCAATAAATAAAATAAAATTACTAAATAATTTTCTATCTGCCTAATGTAAATACATACAATAATTACTTAATGACTATTTTATTTTGTAATTTTAAATTAAAAAATAAAATAATAAAAAATTAGTTTCTCATTCCATTATATTAATTGCCTACATTTATAATACATTATCGGTACGGAGAAATGACTGAATAACATTTTTGGGTTTCTCGAAAATAAAGTATGCTTTCATATACTTTCATAATAATATGCAATTACTGAAAAACTGCTATTTAGACATTACAAACAGACACATCAACTTAATTAATTTTATATACATATAGATAAGTAGCAAGAAAACATGTAATGAGCAATTGCTACCTAGTGGCATGTCGCTATTAAAAGTATGTCTATCTGTACTTTAACTTCGGTGATAAGACGAGAACTAACGTGGTATGGACGTTGGCGACTGCTGAGTGAGACAGTGTGTTCTGTACGCTAAGTTCAAGGTGTAATAAATGAAATAGATTATAAATATTAGATTAATAAAGGCATTACATTTCGGAAATCCATCGTAAATAATTTATCCGAAATCTCTTAGTTACTTCCGCCTGAAATAGATTAACAGTATTTTGTAACAGTAAAATGCTTTTTTTGGGTGTTCCTTAGAAGATAGATGTATACTCTCGCTGATTTTTTTGTAGGTCTTTTTAATGCCTTCAATTATGTGTTACATTAATTTTGTATATCTATTATAGATTATTCAGCGCAAGCTATTTAAACGTCCGAATTGATTCACCATGACCAGTTTTTTTATTTGTCCGGAACCCTAATTCTTTTTCTACAATAAAAGTAGGCTAAATTAGTCCCTTTGACATCTATCTATGAGCTATCTATGAGTGAAAGTCCCGTTATGTGTGACGTCACAATGTGTAATAAAAAACAAAATGCCAAAAAGCCAACGTCACGCGGTGTTCCCAGGCGGTCACCCATCCAAGTACTGACCGCGCCCGACGTTGCTTAACTCGGTGATCGGAAGAGAACCGGTGTTTTCAACGTGGTATGGACGTTGGCGATCCGTTTATTTAATAATTTTAGAAAGTATTTATTATTCCGCTATAACTTTTTAAATATACTTAAATTACATATTTAAGTGAAATTAAACGGCTGTTGAACTACAGGCCACAATTTTTTTTGTAATTCTAATATAGAATTACCGTAGTTAATTACATATTTTAATGATATAAGTCAATAAACTGAAATATTTTTTTTCCTTTCTTGCAATTAATAAATATACCCTAGGTACGCTTTTCATATTTAATTGTTGTTTTTTTTTTTACAATTTATAAAATAATACAATTCAAACGATGATATTATCAAAAAAGACTGCTGAATATTATAAAATCTGTATTAAAAGCAAAAATAAATAATACCACCTGCGAAATAACAAAACAAAAACTGAAGATTTTTTCATGTATGTTACTTACACCCTGATATTATCTATAAATACCTACTTAACGAATTATCATACTGGACAGATAAAAAAAATCAGGCTACTTAATTACCTTGGAAAAAAAACATATCAATATTAATACTATTATAATTATTTTTTGAAGTACTAGACAAATTAAATGATAGAATCAATTTTATATTCGAAGTTGTGAAAATACCTATCTAGTGACGATAGTGTGTGAAATTGTGTCCCCATATTTATTTATTTATATCCTTTTTTATTTAGTGGGCACCATAATAACTTTAAATAGGGTTATAGTTTACTTTATCCTTTTTATAAATTATCCATACTCAGCAAGAAATGTAGGGCACAGAAAACTATTTACAAGATTTCTCTCTACTCGGGCAGTCCGACTGGTGGAATACCTTCCACCCTTTAAAAGATCAAATCCAAATAACCTCGTGTCGTGTTCCCGCGGTGAGTATTTTAGAGCTCTTCGGGGAAGAGGGGTTCATGGTCGGCAGTGCACTAGTGATACCTATTTTATTACGGGTGCCCATTAGCTACGGTGGCCGCTTACCATTAGGTGTGCCGTATGCTTTGTTGTATAATAAAAATCTCTTAGGACATGGACAATGCCGCCAAAATTACGAAGGTACAAAGGTACAAAATTAAAACCATCACATATTAAGTCGAGACCCCGCTAAATCTCCCGATTTTACAACGAATATTAAACGGCCCTCTGATCGGTTACATTAAATAGTCGACAATTGTCAACTAGACTTTGAAGTTATTAACTTTGTCTCAAATATTACTGTATATTGTATAGTGTCAAGCCAACGAGATGTCCTCAAATAACTGTTGGTAGTAAAACAATAATCACCAGCATCCACGTAACAACAGATCATCACAGCAGTTCCCACAGGAACGATCAGGCGTCGACATCTCTATGGAAATGCGCATGTTTTGTATTATGAAAATATATGCTTTAATCCCTTACTATGAGATTTCGAGAATTGTCAAAGCATTACATTTTATTGCTTTTCTAATACGAATTATCGGTTCGTTTGCTGTATATACTGATTATTTTAGTTACACCGTGTATTAACTAGGGGGCGCTGATAGTAGATATATGTATTATGTAAACGAAAGTACTATCTTTTATGGACTGAATCTAGAACTGAATTTAGGTCAGATAATTCTGAGCTGGAATATCACAAGTGCAAATGCCAAAACGCATTGCTCTACTCCACGCGCGTATTTCCTATGTAACGCGCAGTAACTTTTAATTACCACAACCTTCCCCTCCATAAACTCTTTAAAATCTTGAAATAGGATAATGATCTCGTATCCTTATTTCACTTTAACACAAGCGTATACTATGCTCTTTCTCTTTTGAGTTGCAGAACTATATATTATATTAAATCAATGTGCGTCTTAATGCTGGGCGAAGACCTCTTCTCGAGGGAAAGTACGAGCTTAATCAACACGCCAACTAACGTATTGAAGAAATAAAAAGAAATCCACAGTGCTATATTTTTGCCACATACAGTATAGGTACTACAAGAATATTTCTCAATCCTTCAAGTTATCATTCCTAATTAGTTAATGTATTCGAATACAGAAATTTTTTTTGGTAATTTTCGTATATGCCGCAGTATTGCCATCTCGGCAAAGCGCATCGAAAATGTTGCTTTATATATTTAATCGAATAGGTACCAGCAAAAGTTTCTAAAAGTGGCTAAACATAGAAAGTAATTGTAATTGTAAATAACAAAAAGTAGTATTGAATTACGTGTTTTATTTTTTATACAATTGTATTTAAAAAGTATAAAACTACACCAATTACTTTAATCAATTATATAGTAAAATACAGCTGTTGACGTCGAAGGTTTAGGTTGGTGGGGTTCGTCAGAGGGCCCTGAAATTAAACTATATTAAATTGTGTAAATTCAAAATATTAAATTACTACTTACTACTAGTATCTACGTTAATTTAATAGTAGCTAGAATAAGTAGCTAAATTACTTAGCTACCGATGTATTTTTTAGTAGCTGCCAAGTCTCAAAATGTAGCCAGATCTAGCTAAAAAGTGTTTTAAGTGTCTACACTGATATGCCGCTCCCGGATTTCGGTGAAAGGGCGCGATAGATACTCGTAACTGGAACCATAGGTAGGGGCAAAGGGTGTGTCAGTCTCATCACTACTGTATACTTTTCTTATGAATAAAATTATGTGATTTCGTAATAGGACGTGTAAAAAAAAATTCCCCGCAGGCGACGATAGCGAACGAAACTCAAGTAAAACGTTCGAATATATTTTTATTTTAGACGACATTGAATGAATGTCGGAATGAATGAATGAATGAATTAACTGAATTCGAATGAATGTATGATTGAGTACTTTATTGCACTTTATGTAGTAGATAGGGTATATAAACTATTATATTAAACGATTGACATTTCTACAAAAATATATAGTAGGCGAAACTGTTACATTTTTAGGTCGCAGCCTATATCTCTTTTTAAACGAGACTTGGTATGTTTTTATCAATTTGTTATCTGTTTATCAAGCAGTAAAAAATTCCTATAGAATTTTTTTTTTTTTTCTTATCTACTATATATTTTTTGTCTTTTGCCATCTATTAAGGTAAATAATAGCCTCGAAAATACTATATTTGATAGGAAAAAAAATTTGCTACCCTAGTCGTAGATAGTAGGTACAGTGGCAAGTATAATACCACGAGGAATTTTCTTTCAGCTAACCAGCGGTGTTATTGGGGAATACAGGTAGGGTACAGAGAAATTTTAGAATTACAACATATCATTATTTTATACAAGTTTTTTTTTTATTTATTTTTTCCAGTCTTCTTTGTAATGCCCAGTCTATTCATAATAAAAAAGTTTAATTATGGTTTTAGTCTCTTTTCTTGCAAAATTGTTAGTGCTTTAAGGGGTTTTTAGTGTTCTAACCTCCGTTGGTCTCATAGAGTTTATTGATCCTTTTAAGAAACCGGCTCGATTGGAATGAAAAAAGTTTTTGTGTACATTGCCCATTTTCTTACTGACTCTATACTTAAAAAAAACTGTAAATGCCACTCAAAATTTCTCAAAAAGTTAAGGACAGTCTGATTGAGGAACCAATGTTGACTTAGTTATATTTTGTGGACTGTATATTTTAATTGAAAACACAATAAGACACGACTTCATATAGTGAAAAGATGCAAGAATCTGACACACGTCAAAAGTTTCTTTTAATACATAATATTTTGTGGCCATTAACAAGTTTTAACGTAGCTACAACAATTACCTACTCCCCATCTCAAAAATCCACCCGTATATTTTCATATACATTTAGTATTTAGTAAAAAGCTGTTATTTTGATATACAGACAGTAATTTCAATTTTGTTTTTTGTTTATAGATCATTTAATACGCAAACCAAATCGCATATCGCGTGGGATTTGATTTCTGAAATGCGTAATAGTGTACCTAAGTAAATAATAACAAACGTAACAGTGGATGACTACGCAGGCGAAATACCGTGTTAACAACGGAGGGAACCCGCTAAGGTAACAAACCGTCAAAACCGAGTAATATTACAAAACTTGGGCACGTTTCGGCCAAAAATTCGGCTTTCGCAGATCAACAAGAGATCTGCCCGAAAATCATCGGAGCGAAAAAACACACCGAACTCCGTGGTCTATGTTTTGTGTTAATTCATAAACGGATGCGTTATTTTCTCTTCTTTTTCTTCAATGTTACGCCCAAGATTGAAAGACAACAGTAACATGTTTTATGTAAATACTAGCTGTGCCCGTGCTTTCGCTCACGTGGACTACAGAATGCCCGCGCGAATCTTGCTACCCCGCTCCCGGCCATTTTAAAGATAACAATGCTTATTGTGGGTGTTCTTTAGAACATAGACGCATACTCTCGCTGACTTTTTTGTAGGTCTTTTTAATGTATATAATCATTTAGTACATTAATTTGCTATATCTCTTGTGGTTTACTCAGCGTAAACCATTTAAGCACCCGAATTGATTCACCATGACCAATTTTCTTTTTATTTGCGCAGGATTCTAATTCTTTGTGTAAAATAAAAGTAGCCTAAGTTACTCTCTATAAATTCAGCTATCTACCTCTGAAACTCCCGTCAAAACCAAACAGACAGACAAAAATTGAAAAAATGAGTGTTTTGTTATAGGTTTCGTATATATTTTCGTATACATTTAGTAAAAGCTGTTATTTTACATTACAAACAGACACTTCAATTTTATTAATTGTATAGATAGATTATGTTTAAAATAAAAGCAAAATGTGTATTGAGATAATAACGAAACGAAGTAACGCCAGCGCGCGTTAACATTGCGCATAGAAAACAATATATGATGACTTCTATATGACCCGTTCACATGTGACGAGTATTAAGGCGCACTTTCATGTAAACGGGCGCTTACACACACGTAGACACGAACTTCTTCTTCTTCCTAACTTGGCAGTTAGTCCTCTTTAATGAAGACCATTACTGCCATTATCAAGTGAATATAGTATCCTGTCTTATGACGATTTCAGTATCCTAACAAGGCGGTGGCTCCCTTGTTAGAACTTTCTAGGGAGTGTTTATGGGATCCCAAAATGCATACTCTTAGTTTATATTTATAATACACTTCACTTATGCACAAAAACTAAACTATATCACGCAAAACGCCACCAATATTGCTTAATATAGGGTCAAAAACCTAAGCAAATGAATAAAAAACAAACATCACAACATGTCTCTTCAAGATCCCGCCAAAACACTACGCACAGAATTTTATTTACTTTTTTGTTTCTTATAGAGATGTGTTTAGTAAAAGGGTTGACAGAGGGCAAGAGCCGACCAGATACGATTTACACGAAGCGGCCGAATAGCACGTCGCTACTTCCCATCAGAATACCTTAACCCTCGTCGAAACGCACCTTTAGAGTTTCACCACAATTTCACATATAAAATTATTTTGCTAAGAAACGGAGACGGAACAAATTCCATGGATTCACCGTGCGGGTGCCGAGCCATCGTGTGGCAGACAGAGGGAACACGAACAGCCCCCGGGACTTGTGACCCAGGTGTAGTTTTAAGGGCCCCCCTTATGATGCACATCAGCGCTCACCTTGACTGCCCGCGTTACCAAGCCTGCCCTGCCAAGCCAAAAGATCATTTTTATCTGACTTCAAAAAAAGGAGGTCCTCAACTCGAATGTATATTTCTTATGGATGTTAAATCATAATTTCTTTGTTTATAAACCTTTTTGATTGATTGTTTTTTTTTGTTGGATAGGGGATACGTCGAGTGGTCTCATTTTAGATTCGTTGATATTGGATTTTCAACTTTGAAGGAACTCCAGGGAACTCTTCAAAATCATTGAAATTGTCTTGTATAAACTTAAGGAATGTACCGTCGCTTAGATGTTACACCTTGAACCATATTATTACAATTCCCGTCACGTGTGCGCATGTATCCCGGGTCAAAAAGTGAAGCCGTGCGTTCGCGGAGCTAACCCACCGGCGACGCGGCGGGGTCCCTCGGAGAAATCATTGGGTTTTTACTGACACGCATCGCACTACCGAGACGGTACGGTGTAGTGTTTGCACAGAATTACAAATGCTAATGTTAAAACCCCTGCACGTAAAATATGTTGTACGTACTGGAACGGGTATTTCAGACAAAATATCATTAAATAGTATGTACAACGTTGCTTGTACGAGGCGCACGAGTAGTGATATCAGAATCAAATAAAGAAAATCCAAATCAAATATACTACTGCTACCGGTTCGAAAAATATTCTACTCATCGAGAAACACTGGCAAGAAATTAGATAGGATTCATCAAAAAAAAAAAAAAAAAAAAACGTTTTCTTTCAATAGTTTTTTTTTCTTTATTTATTTATGTAGACAGTTTTACATGTTTTAAATAGCTTATAATCCAATTTATTGGTGCAAATCAGTAGTAATATTATTTCACAAATGGAAAAAAAGAAGAAATTTGTCATTTGCATGCAGAATTACATTATATAGAATATATTAAAAATAAAGGAAAGTATCTTTGAATTACATATCGAAATCGACTTAGATTCAAGTTGAAGATATGAATAGGATCCATATTAAGAGCGTTATATTGCTCGATATTATTGTATGAGCGACACATACTTGCTATTAGACAGCTATAGTTATTATTTTCAGTGAAAGCATAGAGAGAGAGAGTCCCCTACAGACAACACCGTCATTCACTGATTCACTTTTACGACAATAAAACTTACTTAACACGATTACTTGACCTTATTATCGCCCAAATCGATGATGTGCTTAGTTAGGACCTTTATTGTATCAACTCATAAATAATTTTATCTCACCTAATTTTGGGTCATAATAAGACTCCACTTTCGAAATAATAAAATAGACATATATATTTTAAAGATCGGTCATAGAGAATATAAGTTGAATCTTAATAATCATCGACTAAGAAATACATTAAAGGAAATTCTTTATAAATATGATTATTATGGAATAGAAAATCTATTACAAGCAGTAAAGTAGTAAATATGCCATTACACAAAGATTAGTGAGGATTTCTCATGGCAAACAACATAGGTACAAACTGTGTAGATATACAATGTGTATTAAAAACCCTGTCGAATCCGAAAAGGGTACATGGTTATTACCCCAATGACATTACTAAAAAAAAATATGAAAATTTTATTTATTATGAAAATAAAAAAAAATGTTATTGCGCTTTTAAAATTAACCTATTTAGTTTTAGTTTCACAAAATTTTGCAATTTTTTAAAACGTGATAACACCGTCGCCAGCCCCTGCGCGGTGCTGCGCAGCGGTACGTTTGGTCGTATGGCGGGCGGTACCTACCCTGCACCGCGCCGCCTGTTTTCCCATGTAAATTTCCTCATTTAACAATTTTTTTTTGACATTTTATTAGGGGTATTTTTTACTTATAATCTGAAATAAATAACATAAACAGAATATAATCTCGATACCTGATAACACCTCAACGGATTCGACGGGGTTTTTAATACACACTGTATATACTTCTAAGCAAATTTATTACACACATATATAATACATGCACGTACACACACGCACACACATTGTTATCTGTAGTTTGCCTCATTTGTTATTTGCCTCATTTAATTCGTAGTTTGAGAGTAAGAAATCATGTACCTGCCTGATTGTATATTGGGGAAGACACTGTTACCTGAGACACAGGTTATACCTAGTTCAGGTGACAGGTTCAGCTATACTTGATGTATTACGTTGTTTAAGATAAATGATTATGATTAACTTAACGATTGCAGAACCGTACTCGTGACCTCGTATTGTGTGAATATTTGGGCACAATATTTGAACATTTATTGTGTTCACAACTTACTAGTACTTAATTGAAGCGCTACCTTACTTACACACGAATTTTTCCTATAGCGCAAAAGAATTAAATTACTGTGCAAATACGATATCTTATGCTAACACGTATTTATGAGAGTTATACAAAATTGAGTCTGTATTCAAAAGTCAGAACCCATCAATTCTCAGCACAGAATACAAAAAAAAATGTGGAATATAATTTTTCTCTGCATTGTACCTACTAGTAGTTTTTATACTGCATGGATTATACATAATATAGAGCTGGTAGGAAAAATGTTATGCAGCCGGTTTTAACAAACAGAATATTAAATACCTAACTGGTTATACGGTGCGATGATGAAAAATAGAAAAATATCAATGTCGATCAATTCCTCGAAAGTCGGAACACAACCCGTTATACAAACTGTAGAACACGCAAAATAAGGTGTTTGAGATAAAATAAAAATAAAATACGGTATAAAAATAGGAGCTTATCTATAATATAATATAAGTTTACAAAGTGAATATATATCTCTTTTATTAAAATTAACACATATCAATTATAAATTGGTGTAAAAAACAATGATATTGTTAGTGGGAAGGAATTACACAGAGCGGTAATTACAAAATGCGCGTTGAGAGAAATGCAACTTCTTAAAAAGAGAGACGGGGATAACCTACACTGTGTACCTATTAGATATACCACTTTATATATAGCTCGCTCTATTCATCCATCTCTCAACGTTATATTTTTTAAATTTCACTTTCAATTTTCAACCAATTGTCGAATCGTAACTACAGAAGATTCACTTCAAAAAGTTCCAAAAAAATTGAGGTAGGTATTGGAAAATTTAAAATTTACATTCACATTTGAATACATACTCCGTCAAGAAGAACGTCACAGTAGGACCTCGACGCCTCAGGACAATATAGAACCTACTATACAGCTACGAGACGTCTAAACGTGGAACTGCGGTGGATTGCCCGTTGTACACATAAAAAATGTGAACCAATTTCACTCGACGCCCGCAGACTGTCATGAATATTAACCATTTTGCACCATCCGCATAGATTTATCATCTGCAGAAACGTCATAGACTGTAATCATACCTACAGTAATGATTTCCATGAAAGAAAGAAAGGACGATTTATTAGATTTTCAACTCGAACATAATTACAATCACGAAATTATTACAGACTGCAATATTATTTATTTACAATATTGCAACGCTAAATTAGATTAGCCTTGGCAGATATAAAGCAGAGGTACTGATTGTTGTTGTAATGCTAATATAAGACAGAGAGGGTAGGTTAAGAATGGTAATGAAAAACATTACACAAGAAATGATGTTCTGTACTGAACAAAGCTTATCTGTAAAAGATGAATCCTTAATTTTGTACTTATACATGGGTAAAAATCGCAATTGCGGAGGAAATTTGTTCTAGATTTTAGCAACAGCATATTATTCAAAACTACATCTTGCTGCCGTTCTGAATGAGAAGTTGTTTTTCTACTTTTTTTAATTTTGGCTTTCATCCTATGTAGGCGATTTTGATAATATCAAGTTTCAAGTGATCCCGTTTCGATGAGATCAAAGGAAATGAAAAAAAAAGTGTTAATAAGAGTTACCACCTCTTAACTTCAATTAATCTTTGAAAGAAAACAGAACTACGAAGTGCTTGGCGCGTCGATTGTGTCGCTTACGACGCCTCTGGGTAGTATATCAGCGAGAACTGCCACCTCACAGATTACATACAATTCTCTCTACTACATTCGATATGGTTCAATTGGAGACTCTGAATGTTTGGAATTTAACTTAAACGTTTTCAAGAGCTACACTAGCTATAACTCAATGACAAAAGTAAGTATCTTTATTCTTAGTTTACCAGTAATTTATTAATAATTAATTAAAATACTTGAAATTATGACTAGGTATTCCTATGCTATTATCTTAATACCGTTTTTCTTTTTTTATATTCATTTTATGATTAGCTTTTGGTCACAATCTCACCTGATTTTAAGTGACGATGTGGCCTAAGATAGCAACAGGCTAAGGCTTTATAAGATTTGCTTTAAAGTGCAGCTACCGGAATACGTACTTCCGGCGACAGATTTTCAACTTAACACTGGTTAGTTAGTTAGTTATATGGCATCATTGCAGAGATTAGAACTCACGTCCATCGACGCGGTGTCCATAAACGCTACTACCGAGTCAATAATATACTTTTATCTTTCCGTACATTGCTTTGCAGAAGACCTTTAATCGAATCTTTCATTGTATATTTGCAACATACATATATTATATTTTATTTGTAATTTACTAAAAATATTAATTTATTTACTTTAAAATCGGCAAATTCAACTAACTCATATATTATTACAAGAAAACGAATCACCTAAAAGACTCAACCTACCATAAACATACCAGGCTGATATAAATTGAAATGTCTAACATCTTACAAGAGTTAATTTTTAATTCACCACACTCCGCGCGTCCATCCGCTCCGACAGTCGATCCGAGACTAATAGCTTTCGGCCATAGGCCAGACCGCGATGCTTCGTTACTTCGACTACCCTCATTTGTTGTAGGTTTTAAATTAGAGGTCCATGCGAAAGGCATCTTGAGGAATGATTCATTTTACCGTAAACAAACCCAGATAATTTATTTTAAAGACGTTAATTTATTTTATATCGGCTTTTTTTTTGACTGTTTTAAAACTATTAATAAACTGCCTCTACATGAATAAACATTTTATGATAAAATAATATGTATTTTTATCGTAATAATCATCACTAAACGCCACTGGTCGTTTTATTTCTAACTAGCTATGTCCCGCGGATTCACCTGCATATAATTTAAAAGAAATCCCTGATTAATCATTATACTTCATAATTATATTTATGCTATCAGGATTATTATGTGTGACATTGTTAAGGGTTGTTCGCGTCACAGCAATAATCATAGACCGGAGCCGCGAGTGTTGAATTATTTTAATTTTGCATTATCTCCTAAACGATGTTTCCAAATAACATGCTTTAAAGGGCAAAGTTTATCGTCATGATAAAGTAACTTTCATTCATAAGGATTAATATGCCATGCCTTAAAATAATACTCATAAATCACTTTCTAATTTTCAACAAATATTTAACACCAATTAAGTACCTTATTATGGTTTATGTATAAGAGATAGGCTATATATTCTATAGGACTTTTTTACATATACTAAAGACCAATATTTTATTAGAACACTGTATGTACTTATCATTAGCCATTTACGAATAATACCAAAACAATATTTAAGACTAGCTGAGAGGTGTAGTGTAATTCTAGGCTATCATATACAAAAATAATTTTTCGAACCCGACTGGTAGTTTCAGAGATTAGTGTGTATAAACAAACAAACAAACAAACAAAAAACTTTTCCGCTTTATTATACATATAAGACAATATTTTCAAGTTTTCAGGAATTGTAAATTTCAACAATTAAACTAATGCGTTGCTCTGAAACAAAGTTTTTTTTATTTTAGTACATCACACACACTACTAACTAATTACACTTGTTAAACATAATAATATTATCCTACCTGAAACAAAGAAACGACATTTAAAGTGTATTATTTAAATTGTCAATTCCTTTTATATACAAATACAAATTTTATATCTCAATCACGGTTACTTGTCAGTTAAACTTAAACTACTTCCTCGACCGAGTTAGCCATTATTACTTACAGCGCCATCTATGAAATACATGCAATTACGAGACGAAGCCGTACAAAATAAAGAAATAATTAGTTTCTTTACATACATATTATTAGTATTAGTATAGATTCATCGAGAAGACAAAACAGATCTGTATCAATACATCTGTATTTCTGTCTGTGTAACGGTATTTTTACGGGTTTTGCGGGCTACCCCAAGTAGAGTGAAATCTCCGAAGAAATTTCTAGAAAGTTCGATAAAATACTTAGATCTTTATTTTGATATCATAAAGAAAGCAAACACCAAATTGTATCATAATTAAGTAATTAAATTTCAGAATGAATTATTTAACTTATTGGTGCTTTTAATTATGTACAGTTGAGAACTGTAATTCACCTTACAGGGTAAAACGAAGCTGTGATTTTATTTTAACTTAGAAATTATTATACAATGAAAGCTTACGTTTAAATGAAAAATTTAGATTTAAAAATACTAGCGATCGTCCTAATGTGGAAATTCGACCGGCGACTTTTAGATCATAGACTATTTTCTGTTTGACTTTTGCAGTATTCATGAACCTAAACAATTAGTATTATCTACATCACTTGCTGTCACTTTTCGTTGAGTGACGATGTGAATATTTAGGGGGGTTTAAGTTTAATGGCACTTGACCAGGTTAGGATTCGCAGTATTAATTTATTTTATTTAATATATTAGTAACATATATTATAGATAAATTTTTGCTTTCTGCATTCCTTTTCCGTATGTTTATATTAATATATTTTAAGTTTTTAAACCATGCCAAATCTCACAGTCATCCGTGCACGCAATACGCTTAAAAAGGTACCGAAAGCTTTTGCTTCACGTATTAATATATAGATTAGCATAGTTATTAGTGGTCAATTAGCGAGACTGCTATGCTCAAGGTCCTGGGTTTGATTCCCAGAGCGAGCAAAATGTTATTGGGCTTTTCTATGAAACTCTCAGTAGTAGCTCGGAGTTTGGCTTTGTGTTCGATTAATAGCATTAGGTGTCATATAAACAAGAAAAGAAAATCACCTATTTAGGTAAACTTGGAATGTAAAACTTTATCTAAATACAAAGTTTCATCGAAATCGTTGGAGCCGTTTCCAAGAAACCAATTACATATAAATATATATATGTATATATATACAAGAATTGCTCACTTAATATATAATAAGATTTAATTCAAATTTCGCATGAACAAATGAGTCAACAAGTTGTTTTTAAATATAATTCTTTTGTGGCCTCGCAGAATTTTAGATGATATGGATTTCCTTACAAAACTATAAAAGACGGAGTTTTTAACTGACTTTAAAAAAAGGTCCCTTATAGAACCTATGTACCTGTACGAGTGTTGAGTGCAGTGAACTGGTGTCTTTTGGTAGCTAGTGAATACAAGCGCAGTGTCACTATATCGCGGGAGCGGCTGCTAGACTCAAGGGCTCCACAGCGAGGGAACAGACCTAGGCTTGAGTTGCCACAGGAGAGGGTGGACGTCCCCATCTCGTCACAGACACGGAGATGGGGCTGGTGACGGAGCGCCTCCGCAGTAAGCGGAGAGCGCCGGGCCCGGACGGAATTCCGGGCCGAGTTTTAGGTGTGGCGCTGGAACACTTGGGGGGAGAGCTTCGGAGAATGTTCGATCGATGTCTTGCGACCGGACAGTTCCCGAAGCTCTGGAAGATAGGGGCGGCTATGCCTTCTTGCGAAGGAAGGCCGCCCTCCGGACTGCTTGTCCGCGTTCCGGCCTTTGGTGCTGTTGGACGACACGGGAAGCTGCTGGAGAGAATAGTGGCCTCCCGTGTCGCCCGGCATCTAGCAGACGTTGGGCCGGACTTCTCGGACGAGCAGTTCGGCTTCCGAGTCGCGCGTTCGACGGTGGACGCTCTGACCTCCCTCAAGGTGCTGTCCGTGGAAGCGACCAGTAGAGGGGAGAGGTTGTTAGCGGTGTCGCTGGACATCGCCAACGCCTTCAACAGCTTGCCGTATGGCGTTATACGGGAGGCACTCCGATATCATGGAGTGCCCCTGTATCTGCGGCAGCTGTTGGGGGACTATCTTCAAGGCAGAGAGGTCGCTTTCGAGGATAACAGGGAGGTGATGGTCCAGCGTCGGGTAGAGTGTGGGGTTCCACAGGGGTCGGTATTGGGGCCGCTCCTGTGGAACCTGGGCTACGACTGGGTGCTCCGCGGCGCACTCCCTTCAGGAGTGCGCATCATATATTACGCGGATGATACTCTGGTCGTAGCCCAAGGGAGGAATTGGAAGGAGGTGGCACGCCTGGCCAAGAAGGGAGCTACCCTGGTGGTCAGGCGAATCAGGATGTTAGGCCTCAGGGTGGCCCTAGAGAAAACTGCGGCCCTACTTTTTCATGGGCCACGGTGTGGGCCACCTCCTGGGGCCAGCATTCTGATAGACGGGGTCAGGGTCCGGGTTAAGGCCCAGATGAAATATCCGAAGGCAGTAAAAGAAAGGACCAAATTATGAGTTCTTTTATATGGCATAGAACTTATGTTAAAGTGCTTTCAGTCACCGTATTAAACGAAACATTAGCGCGATATGTTATCAGAGGAGGGTAGGGGGAGTGTTTGGGTAGATTTGATGAAATTTCCGTTTCAGAGAAGCGTGAGCCGTTCACGCGCCGGATATTGCGCCGGCTGGACCGCTCGGACGGCCCGACCTTTATGTCCTAGAGCGAGCCATGGTTAAAATTACATGAGGCTGTAATTATTTTTTATAATGCATCAATTTTTTTTTCGTTCTGTTGATAATAAGTTAATTTCTAAGCTAAGCAAAGTAAGATTTTTCTTATTAAATTTTTTTAATGATATAACTTAAAATAAATGTAGAAAAGTATTCGAAATTGCAGAACCGTTATGACTTTTACAGTAACATTAAATAGTGATCAAGTTGTAAGATGGACTATGTGAATATCGTATGGCTATTTCTCGATTACAGTAATAGTATTGTAACTGAATACATAAGGGTAAATATAATGAATAGAGTATACACCTAGATTGCGTGTTAATTTATGAGAAATAAGTCATTATAGAAATGGTATTGACTGTACAAAGACTAAATGACTAACATGTAAAGCTTAACAAATGGACGTTAGTCAATTAGTGTTATCACGGTCGATTTATTTAAAGGTATATTTTAATATATGCATCACAAAGTACAAAGTTTAGGCTTATGTTCTTTAGATGTAGGGATATTCCACGGTATACTAGCGGAGCCGACTTCCGATTCGGATTTATAAATATTATTAGGGATAGAAGTATAAAGTCCTTTATTTAGTTATTAGTATAATCTTGTTTTTTTTTTGAATAATTTGGATATGCTCCGATAAGATTGGCATATACAAGCTGTAAAAGCCACCTTAAATAAAGAAAAAAAAAATTCAAGTATAATTGACACCCTCTTAAAATTATTAACCGAATTTAAATAACAGAGGAGGTTTACAATTCGATTTGATATTTTTTTATGTATGTTCAGCCATGAATTTTTTGTTTAAGATTCGATTTGGATGACTATTTCTTCGTTGCTAAGGGTATACCTCAAGGGTGATGCCATTGTCATTTTAATAGCGTTATCCTTCAACTTCGACGATACACCAGAGAATTCCTCAAAATCGTTGAAGTTGGTTTATTTCTTTTTTTATAAATTGTCGTGTTTCTCAAAGGTATTTTTCCTGGAAACACCATATCTTCGTTAATTATTCATCAAAATTAATGATTCAAACATCATGTTAAAGGATTAAGTTTTCCGCTATCAATATGACATTAATTTTTCATCATAAAGTTATTAATGGCATTTATAATGACTATATATTCAACAAACATGTAAGAGACACCATCTATTAACAATATGATTAACTGAAATTAAAGTTGTTATTTAGATTGTATTATATTATCTAATGTGCAAAATATTCGCACGAGTTATGTAATATTCTACATTCTAAAAGCGATTCAAAGTGACGCGCAAGCTATTTTTATCATAGGTACATATGATAATATGATATGTTGCTTTATGATAATGTAAATTTTAACACTGCCGACTCTTAAAACGAAACCGTTCGAAATGGGTCATAGGTCCAATAGTTCATACAAATAGATGCCCATCGATTATCGGGTGCTGTTCGGGAACAATTTTTGTGTGTGAAAATATATTGAAAATCTTAGAGTGGGGTCCCGGTGAGAAATGAGTAGCTAGGTGTAGGACAATGATGTTGCTGTAATTTTATTTTCAAATAGTAACTTAATAAGAATAAAATCATAACCCTTTCCATGTATTTTCTGTCCTTGTTGTTAAAAGCACCCCCTTGCACCCTGCTGCCGGCGCCCTTGATCTATAATGGTTATAGTATATTACGTTGGGCGCATTATTCTGGAATGAATAAGAAAAAAATACTTTGACTGGCCAGAAATCAATTTATTGTTTTTTTTAAATATTCTAGAAGCGCACAATAAGAATGGTTTCGTTTTTCTGCAACAAAAGATGTTTGAATAATTTACAAGGCACAAGTTCAGGCGTGTATCGAATACTGTTCGCATCTCTGGGATGGATCCGCAAAATACCTCCTCGATGCTCAGGACAGGTTGTTCGCAGGCAGGGGTGTTCGCATTGTTATTGATGCAGACGTTACCAAATAAATCGAGCCGATTCAGCTGCGCAGGAACATCGCCTGTATCTTGGTTAGTGTTCTGAAGAGCTGTTCAATCTAATTCCCTTTACTTCTTTCCACAACAGAACCACACGCGCTGGGCTGCGGAGTCACAGTTTTACGGTAACCTCCATCTCGGCATGAACTATAAAGTTTTCTATGATTTATCTTTGTCGTACCGTGAAGCTGTGGAACCTTCTCCCGGCCAGTGTGTTCTCTCCTTCTTACGACATCAGGTCCTTTAAGTGTAACGTGAAGAGATATTTAGATCTCTCGGTGGTCACCGTTGTGTTTGGACTGTGTTGTGCTTACCATCAGGACAGTATCGTCAATGTGCTGAGCTATTATGTAAAAAAATAAGATAAAAAATCTACTATAAAAATAATAATCTATACAATGAATGAAATTGAAGTGTCTGTTTGTAATATCAAAATAACAGCCTCTGTGCTAAATGCTTATGAAATTACAATCGATTCCTAAAACAAAAAACAATTTTTAAAATCTTTGTCTGTCTGTCTGTTTGTTTCGGGTAATCTCCGAAATAGTTGGACCGATTTTGACGGGACTTTCACTCATAGATAGCTAATGTCAAAGGGACTAATTTAGGCTACTTTTATTTTAGAAAAAGAATTAGAGTTTCGGACAAATGAAAAAAAACTAGTCATGGTGAATCAATTCGGACGTTTAAATAGCTTACGCTGAGTAAACATAGAACAAATTAATTTAATATATAATTGAAGGCATTAAAAAGTCCTACAAAAAAGTCAGCGAGAATATAGATCTATCTTCTAAGGAAACACTCATAATAAGCATTTTACTGTTACAAAGTACTGTCAATCTGATTGAGGCAGAAGTAACTAAGAGATTTCTGATAAATTATTTACGATGGATTTCCGCAATGTAACGCCTTAGTTAATCCAATATTTATAATCGATTTCATTTGTGGATAATAACCAAACCATATCACGCAAAATACCACCAATATTAAGTAATATACGGTCAATTAATTAAAATAACATCCGCGAGATGGCAGCTTAAGATCTCACCAAAAACTCCTGGTTTCAAATAAATTACTGCTAGGGTTGTTAACACATTATAAGTTTAAAGCGAAATAAAAAAAAACAAGCTTTAATGTTGGTGACCCTAATAAAATAACGGACACTATCTTCAGCAACGTAGAATAGAGGAAACTTTGTGTGAAATCATTTTCTGTAGGTATCTTAAAAAAAATATATATTTTTTATGAAATCGCGTTATCTACACTACATCGGTGTTCAATAAACGGTGGATAGCACGTTAAAATATTGTAGGAAAAAAAAATACAAATAGAATTCATATTAAAAGGACGTCTATTACTTTTGTTGGTAAGCATTTTATTTTTTCAGGTTTTGGAGATTCTTGTATTTTGTTTTATGGAGTGCGTTGAAAAGCACGAAATTTCAATCAACAAAATCCTACAGCAGGCAACCCTGTAAGTTACTGTGACCATCGTTTCTATTACATTGATAAATCTATATTATTATTTTTTTTCTAAAGAGGGATCTATTTTAGATTTTTTAAACTATGCATACAAGTTTCTATAAATTTGTTACAGATAATTTTATATGAAATATAATTTCATTCTGTAGGTTTGTTACTTATCACAAAAAAAGGAAAATCTAGAACAACACTCAATCGTAACATGTGAACGCGTTTATCGGTAGTCAATAATAATCTATATAATTTCAGACCACACCGTAATACGTTCGAAATTACAGTATGTACTACAAAAAACGAAAATATAATTAACCAATTTGCTTCTTTATTCCTGCTTCTTCCCGTTACGTGGGATTAGTTTTCTTAATCAAGAAGTGCCATTTGCTTCTTTTGTAAGATTTTCATAGGACGGGCTGAGACATTTGATGTCTTTCTGCACATTTATCATCCATTAGTCTACGACCTGCCTCGTCCGCTGCTTCCTGCAGCCAATGAAAGGCACTTCCTCACTACTTAGTCAGTGCTCTCTGTAAATGTTAGTATTATACCTTAACTAACATGCTCTTATAAAATCAAATTTTTTGTTTGAAATAAGCTATTAAATAATCGTCATTATATTAATACGTGAAGCAAAAACTTTTTACCCCTTTTTAAGCGTATTGCGTGCACGGAAGACTGATATTTGGCATGGTTAAAGTTTATATGGCGAAGGAGTGCAGAAAGTAAATATTTATCTATAATATCTGTTACTAATGTATTACATTAAATAAATTAATACAGCGAATACTAACCTGACCAGTGCCATTGAACCCCCCAAAATATTGACATTGTCACTCAATGAAAAGTGACAGCAAGTGATATAACTTTCATTGCTTAGGTTCATGAATACTGCAAATGTCAAACAGAAAATAGTCTATGATTAAAAAGCCGCTGGTCGAATTTCGATCATTGGGCGACCAAGCTAGTATCAATAAATTCTTTATTGAAATACGGTTATATTTATGAATATTATTTACGGGTATTTCTATTAATAAAAGCCTGATTTATAAAATATATCACAATTGAAACAGCACAGTTTTATGTATATCTTTGTCTAATCAATATTATTAGAAGAAAAAAATAAATAATTGTGAGTATTGCTTGAAATATTTGTTCAACGTTTATAAGTCGGCTTTACTTATGTGTTATTTTATGGATACCCTAGTCTATACCGATTCACGTATGCAAATTGTTCATCAGCTATTCGGTGTTTGGACATTCGTTATGCGCGTCCGGTCCACGTTTCGACGTAACGTGGTGCCTGCGTGTGCTGTGCCGTAAATCACAAACGGTAGCGGTGACTGTTATAAGCGATGGCGGTTTAATTACTCCTGAGCCATAAGTAAATGATTTTGTACCTATCATAGCTAACGAAACTATTTGCACGTGTTATAGTTGTTATTCAAAATCCTACTTTTCTCTATATTGGGGAAATCCCATGGTAATTAAACCCGTGACTTTCCTCGTGTAAAAGCCCTGGCCCGGTAGTTGTGCGTTATTATTATTTTATCTTTATTTTCTGAATTAGCTTTTTCTATTTTATAATCATTTTTATAAACAGCCAGAAAATATATAGGAAAGTTCACCTGATTGTAAATAGAGCAGCGTTAGTTCCAACACTCCTATACTTCTGTACATTAAATGAAAGCTGGGTGTGGCAGAAAAAAACATGAAATATGAATAAATGCAGTGAAAATGAGAGCGATAAGAAGTATGTTAGAGGTAAAATTAAGTAAAAGGATAAGAAATAGTGTGCTAAGAGACGTTGTGGTGTATAAGAAGCTATAGTGACACAGTTTAAAAAGGGATGCTTAGATGGTTTGGGCATGTAAAGCATATAAATTAAAGAAGAATGACTAGACAGATTTATAAGATGAGTATCAGCGAGAGCGTTGACAGAGAAAGGCTTAGACGAAATTTCCACGATCAAATCAGGAAGGTTCTGAAGAAAGGTCAGATCAAGGGTACTCCAAACCGACGAGCGTGCATGAAAAAATTGATGAATATTGGAGAAGCGATAGATGTATATCAGAATCGTAGCAAGTGGAAGTACGTCTTCTTTGCCTACCCCATTGGAATAGAGGCGTGATTTATGTATGATAACTCTATCAGATAAAACATGATGTTGAGTGGTCAGTCCTACCTAAAGCTATTTATTAAAATCCTTTAAAACGTCTAGGGTACTAAAGGTCAGTCATTAATAGTTGCTGCTTCTGAGGACAGAGTTGGAATGAGTCGTGTCTCAATGCGTATCAACATACCTTCAAACCATACTACTATACCACCATTCAACCACCACCACCACCATACGTACTATACCACATACCATGGTGCGTACCGTATAACCTTCACATCCAAACACGGTAGTTCGAGCATTACGAACACTGTTTTGCGATGGAGATAGATGCAACGATGAATCTTTTGCAGTCGCACTATGCACATTTTTTTTTAAATTCTTATATTTTAGTGGTTAGATGCAATCGACATATGCACGCCTTATCGTAGCATATTTCTAGTACATAAATAAAAAATATGTTAATTGTTTACAATAATTCTTGATTTGAAATCGCTGCGTCTTTTATTTTGTACCACGGGCTAACAGTTATATCCAAAACGGAATGTTTTATGTCGCTTACGTTCTGACTGTGTTATTGCGTTTGATTGACAGATTTTGTGTTGGTTCTATGTCAGATTTAGCATTTTTATACGATATTTGACGAAAAAGTATATAAATAACATAATCGATAACGATTTAAAGCTACTTTCTACACTAGCATTAATATTAAAAAATATATGGTAATTAAGTGGTTCGCTTAATAATATATTTTTCTTTAACAAGGTTTTATGTTTCTATATTAAATCAATAGCTCAATGCCTGAGAGAATATTGTTGTTAAATACAATTAAAATTACACAAAATATTCAATGTCGAATTAACTAAAGGATCGTAATATAATAGATAAATGAACAAACAAATTTATAAAATACAAGAACCTAACCCATGCCATTGAAATAACGAATACATAAAGAAATTAATACAAGAACTACAGGTAAATATAATCTATCTATATATATGTAAAGAAAAATGTAATTTTCTTTAATTTTAAGATTTCCACGCATCAAGCGTCATCGTGGTAGACCGCGACATAGACTAATACTAGTCGCTCTGTAATCTGTGGTCGAATGATGACAATCTATGAAGCATCAAACTAGCTAGCTGTCAATTGAAAATTTATAAAAAATAATTAATTTTGTTTCCCAGTTGTGATTTAGGAATTGACATTGTCATTAATAACATTAAATGTCGTTTCTTTTATTACAGGTAAGATTTTGTTACTAAACTGTTTTAAGTGGATCAAAATATGTAAAATGAATACAATAAAACTTTTATTACAGAGAAACTCAATTGTGTTTTGAATAACTGTGTCGCCCAAATTACAAGAAAATACCTTATAAAACGACATTTATTGTCAAAAAGAAAAATGGAAAGTTGAAATTTACGTTTCAATCAAAACCAACAATAGACGGAAAGTCAAACTATATTGCCATAACCTCAATTGTCACACGAGATAACAAAGTTTTCCTGATTCCTGAGAACTTTTAAGCAGTATCACTTCACAAACATGTCCAAGCCTCTAAAGTTTCCGTAACAGTAAAAAACACATTGAAAAAAAGACATCAAACTAGAAGTGTATGGATAAAAGTGACAGAGGGTATATTACAAACATACCTTGATGAGGATGAAAACATGATTTTTGAAGGAGCTGTTCTATAGATAGATTGACTCATCATGATATCTCTGAAACTATAAGACCTAGAGACTTGAAATTTGGCAGGAATATTACTTTTACCATGTAGAGGTCAGCTAAGAACGGATTTCAAGAAGTTCGGTTTTCGGGGACGTTAACAATGAAAAATTCCCGTTTTTTAAATATAGCTCCTATCGACTCCAAATTTGGTAGGAAACTTTTGAAAGAGATGTAGAAATAATTTATGAACGAATTTTACGATATCCCATCCTACAGAGTGTTGCGGGGGTGAATATTAACAATGAGAATTTTTCAATTTTCTAGCTATAGCTCCTATCGACTCCAAATTTGGTAGGAGTCTTCTTTAAGTGATGTAAAAATGATCTAAGAGCGAATTTTATAACAACCTACTCATAATATGGATGCGGGGGTGGGTGTTAACAATTAAGATTTTTAATATCCGAGCTATAGCTTCTACAGACCCTAAATTTGAAAATATTTTTTTATCCACCCACCTCCTCCCACACATCTACCTCAGAATTCCTACGCATTTAACATGTGGCGACATATTTATCTATAGTACATATATATACGAGTATACATCTATCTTCTAAGGAACACCCACAATAAGCATTTTTGTCTTTAAAATAGCCGGGAGCGGAGGAGCAAGATTCGCGCGGGCATTCTGTAGTCCACGTGAGCGAAGCCGAGGGCACAGCTAGTATTAATATATATTGAAAATGATTGTTTAGACAGTCAGACATAACAGGTTGCATTAGCGTGTTTTTTTCAACAGAAATCCAAATATAACTGCTATTTGAGCATACACTTATCAATGTTAGTTAGTACTGATTTACAATGACTCTAGTGATACTTGTTAAAAATATACCAGGAAGATATGTCGACAAATACAAAGTTAAGATAACGTGAGTCCAGGTGCCATGTCAGTTTACTGAGCCGCGAGAGACACGTAGCGACACCTGTGAAATTCCACACTCGAAATATCAACGGGGGAATTTGGGAAAATTAAATTATGAAAGCGGAATTCATGGCGCATTAACTTTAGCATTAGTGAGAAGACAGTCGTTGTGTACTTCCAGCTCAGGATTGATATTTTATGAGAAACATAAATGGCGTTAATCAAAGTATCACCAGCATCATTATATTAATACGAGAAGCAAAAACTTTCTATCCCTTTTTAGGCGTATTGCGTGCACGGAAGACTGAGATTTGGCATGGTTAAAGTTTATATGGAGAAGGAATGCAGAAAGCTAAAATTTATCTATAATATCTGTTACTAATAATTTAAAATAAATGAATACTACGAATCTTAACCTGACCAGTGGTCATTAAATTTAGACCCCCCAAAATAATGACATTATCACTCAATGAAAAGTGACAACAAGTGATATAATAACCATTGTTTTGGTTTATACTGCAAATGTCAAACAGAAAATAGTCTATGATTAAAAAGTCGCTGGTCGAATTTCGATCATTGCGCGACCGCTAGTATTATAAATTGAACGTGCTAATCCTGGAACTGCGAGTGTTTTTTGAAAAATTCTTTTTGGATTTTTTAACTCTTATTGAAAAAGATTGCAGGCTTGTGAACGATAAACATCGAAACTTTTGATTACTGACAGTTATCGAAAGTTAGCCCCTGAACAAAATACTGGCTTTATACGTCCTTGGCGTATACCCTTCATACATTGACCTAAACTTTATCCTCTCAACGCAATTTATTTTAAGTCGTAATCATTTACTTTTATAGTTTAATTTTAAAACACTTTAAGTCCCTCACATAACGTCTATCAACGGACTACGAATTAATTTATTCAATGAAAATGTTGACATGAATTTTGTCTAGACTGCAGCTTTTTACCTCTTGGGTAATTTATTTAAATTCACTACACTAAATTAGCTATTTGAATTTACTTTTCGATGGGACCCCATTTCAATTTAACTATTTCTTTTTTATATTTAATTCTTCAGTATAAAACAGTGTATTTATCATACTGTACTAGTGGTATGCCAGTGGCTTCGCACACATTTGATATGCAGTAATTTTTTCTTTTACTCATGGCAACCACCCTCCCACACCGAGTGTGATATTCTGCTTCTGTAGAAGGTTCTCTCCAAGGCAAAAACTTTAAAATTGTTTTTTTTTTTAATGATAAAAAGGGGGTAAGCTGGCAGGTGGCGCACCTGATGGAAAGTGATCACCGCCACCCACAAACATCCGCAACACCAGTGGACGAAGACAAATCTAACGACACCTCGGATGCTAAAATGCATCTAGCCGTTTAGGCTACAGAGCGTGCTAAAGAAATAGACATACATAAACATACGGTCTAAAAATATAACACTCCTTTTTCGCAGTTAGGAAAAAAAATTGCATGCGAGTATGCGATTTTAAAGTCCCGAACACTAATAATATTCAAAATTTATATAGCTTATGAATTGTTAAATGACATTCAACATAATTCCCGATTTGATTGCCGATATTTCGGTAGTTTTCCTTATGATACATTGACAGGATCCGTCACTTTAGCGTGCCACGATAAAATAAAATACGCGTCGCCTAGTAAATCCGCCAACCGGTGAAGCGGTCGCAAACAAACAAAAGTATCTTAAATGAGTGAACTTTTCTCATTTCGACACTTCAAGTGTTTAGTACTCGAACAACTTTTTTGATCTTTAATACGCCGGGGATGATGTTAAGAATAAGTGATTCTAATACGCAGCGAGATGATAAGCGAGACAGCAAGAACCCAGAACAGTGTTTATTTTATTACTCACAAGTATTGAACCTTTGGAGTAGTATCGATACTTTGATTCGATACCTGAATGAGTACTTGGTAGCGATCAAAGGGCGGTATCGAATTATCCCTAACGACAATGTTACTTTTATATAATATGTAAATTCTAATTTGTGTTATTAAATACCTACTAGAAATAATGATTATTACATTTTAAAATTTTGCGCCCTAAAACAAGGAACTTTGAAAAAAAAATTACGGAATTTATTTAGGGATGATTTCTGAAGAAATTAGAGTAAAACTAAAATCGAAAGTGAACTGTGGAAGTGGATTGTGGAGAATGTGGAGACACTCAGGAGTTCAATTCACTGAACGACTTACTATGAACTAGGAATGTAAAAAAAACGATTAAAAAAAACGATTTTTTGTTAATGGCTCTAATGTCATTGTTATTTTTTGTGACAGTATTAAGTATTTTATCACCCTTCTTTTTAGTAACTTGCCAACTAGTGCTCTTTATTGAAAACCATTACTGCCACTATCAAGTGAATATAGTGGTAATCAAGATGGTGGCTCCCTTCTTAGGACTTTCTAGGGATTTTTTGTGGCACATCAAAATGTATGCTTCCAGTTTATTTTTATAATCTATTTCACATGCACAAGCTATATCACACAAAACGCTAACAGTATTATATAATATAGGGTCTAAAACCTAAGTTAATGGATCTATCCTAGTACTATTAAGCTGAAGAGTTTCTTTGTTTTGTTTGTTTGGTTGAACGCTGTAATGTCAGGAACTTCTTCTTCGAATTGAAAAAAATATTTTAGTTGGATATCCCATTGATTGAAGAAGGCATATAGACTATATAACATCACGCTACGACCAATAGAAGCGAAGAATCAATGAAAAATATTGCAAAAACAGGGAAGGATTATTGCTTTTGAGAGCTTCCATTGCGTGCGCTACGTAAATGCTTAAAGTTATTCAACAATCATGAGTGACGGAATTGTTTCTCTTAAAAAGTTTTAAAAAAGACCGTGATAGCATTTGGCTATCTTTTAAAGTTTACTCAATATAACCTTTTATATGGTAATAAAATTTGTTCTAAAATAATGCATTATTTGCGAAGGTATTTCTATAAACATGGTATTAACCTTATTGAAATGAAATATTCATCACAAGTATTTAATTTTGAACAAAATTGTCCTTGACATCAATTGATTTCAATAAATATCTTAAGAGATATCACAGTTTTAAAATAAATCCGCAGCAAAGTAAAGAAAGTTTCAGCTCCTTTAGAATTGTATTATAGGTGAATACGACCCAATCTTTCTAACCCTCTCTCTCTCATGTGACGGAGAAGAAGATGCTTGAGTCAGTTAGTTAAAAATAAAAACCAAATACCAAAATATGTTATTTTAAGATCCCACCAAAAACTTCAATCGCCCTTATATATCACCCATAAATATCGTTATTTATAATTAAATAATGAGTTCCTTTTTAATTTAATATTGTATTTTTGTGTTCGAAGATTGTAATACAAGTAATGGAAGGCAACACTAGCGTCTTTGGAACTATTTACGCAGTTAATAATATATTTAGCTGGGCCCCACAATTTCCCCTGTGTTAATATTATACGACAAACACCGCAACGCCAGTGCTCCCGTGTAGTCTTTCATAATTGTTCTTACCACAAATACAAATTACATATTTCAATTTTTCATTATTTCCTAAACTATGTGTCCAAATAACATGCAAAAGAGCAAAATTTAACTTCATAAAATTGTCTTTAAGATGAAGTAACTCTTGTTCGTAAGGATTACTATACCACGTGTAAAATAATGATCTTAAAGCACTTTTTAATGTTAAACCACTCTTTGTTATATAATAGCTTATTGTGGGTTATGCATAAGATATAGGCATATGCTATTGCGGACTATTTTAAAGATGTACTAAGGCACAATAGTTTTGTACAACATGTATTTACGTAAAACTAAAAATTATCGCAGCGCACGTGGATAAAGCAGTTCGGGAGAGCTTCGTGTTCCGACTTACTTTACAAAAATCAATATTAAAGGTTGGTTAAGACGAGTATCTTGATGCTAAATAAGCTATACTATTCTTTGTGAATCAAGCTATTGTATACAAAAAGAATTTTTCAAATCAGACGGGTAGTTTAAGAGTTTAGCGTATTTAAACAAACAAACAAACATAAAAATACTTCCGCTTTGTTATATTAGTATATAATATAATATTTATTATAGATAATACTTTTAAAAGTTCAAAGAATATTTATTCCTACTTGGAAACCAAATTCCGAGGATAAAAATTCGTAAAATAATATGAAAAAAAAAGCATTCTTTACTTTTTATTCAACCTTACTATACAACAAAATTTGGTACAAGAATGGGCATTCTCCGTTATTAACTATATTTTTTGTCTTTTTATTGTAATATGTTAATTTAAATTATGTAATTAAGAGAATTATTATTCTAATTATTTCCCGTTTTAATTAAATTTTTCAAGAAAATATGAAAAAAATCGATTATTAATTAATCGATTTTATTATTTTATAAATAAAATAATTGTTTTTTTTTTAGAAATTCACATCCCTACTCTCAATTAGGTAGATGATAATATAGTATTAAGCTTCTAGGGTCTCGGTCTACCGCTAATCATAAACTCCATAACATAAAAAACGTTACAGAGCTTCTCAAAAATTGGTTGGTAACGTGAAGTATTTAAACGTCTATATGGTATCTATAAAAACCCTCACTTCAACCCTAGTCTTTAAAAAAAAGATAATGCTAGCGCGATATAAAATACAAGTAAAGCCATCTATTGACGACAATTTGTTATGCGTTTCTACTTGACAATCATTCAATGGTTAATTGGCTATATTAATAATTATAACGTGTTTATTTTATTAGGATCTGGATCTGACTGTCTACTGAGGAAAATAACAAAATGCCCTAACAACATGCGTCACACAAGAGAGTCTAGGTTCCATATTTGTCCGAACAATTCTTGCAATTCAATTTCAAATTTTTGTAGGTATTAGAAAATTGGTAATAAACTGTTTCTTTTATTTTCCTTTAGGAATATTTTTGTTTTATGTTTATTTTCTGTGAATTTTCTACTTTTTATTACAACAATAATTATTATTTTTATAGTAAAACTAAAGCGCCTAATGATAATCGACTAGTAGAATTAATATGCTGTCATTAAGAATTTAAAACCAGGGATAAAGGCATGGAAAAAAGAGAAAGGTGGGACCTATTAGATTTCTAGGTAGGTGCTAGTGCTAGGACTGGATTGCGATCACCATACACTATGCATATCTGTAGAAATTATATCTCGATACTAATTTTAAATTTTATTGAAATAATGTACATATGTAGTTACAATTGTGACAAGACAAACAAGACTTTTTTTATTCAAAGGTACGACGCGACAAGAGAAGTGGCGCCACACTTCGGACCAATTAAGAACTAAAAACTGTTCTGTTCAGAAACAAATTGTTCATTTTATGTTTAACATAATTTTATCTCAACAATATCATCATCATAATGAATATTTATTAATTTATTTTTTATTTATTTATTTCCAATACGATTAGCAAGTTGAAGTGGCAGTGGGCGGGGCACATAGTTCAGAGAACTGACGGCCGTTGGGGCAGAAAGGTTCTCGAGTGGAGACCACGCACCGGAAAGCGCAGCGTAGGACGGCCTCCCATTAGATGGAAAGACGACCTAATAAAGGTCGCTGAGAGCCGTTGGGTGCAGGCCGCACAAGATCGGTCGCTCTGGAGATCTATGGGGGAGGCCTATGTTCAGCAGTGGACGTCCTGCGGCTGAAATGATGATGATGATGAATGAATATTTAGAAAAAAGAAAACAACGAGTGATCCCGAAACAGTAGCACCGTGAAAATTTGCATGCGGATTCCTTTTACACTGTTAATGAGTACTAAGGAAGGATTTTTGGAAATTGAACCCATAAATTGATGAAAAACAGAATAAAAGTTTGTATAAGATCCTGTCATTTTGGAAGAAATATTTATGAAAATTGGTATTCAACAATTCAGTTACAGACTTTTTCAAATTCAAAATCTAAGGGTGTACTAACTCAACTACAACACAAGTAAAGCCGCGGGCAAAGCGATATTACTTCATATTATTTAATATTTGCTAAAATGATTTATACCTAGCGTTGACCGATAAATTACTTAGTTTTGGTTAGTCGTGAGTGAGTGAGTCTTGGGTACCCGCACACGCCGCAATATTATTGGTAATAATTCATTATTGATAATATTATTTTAGATTTCTAGAAATGCTGATTTCGTTTCAAATATATCGGAGGGAGGCAGGGGTATCGATAATAATATTGACGTGTGCGAGTGCGTGACAATATTTTAGTTGAGAAAAAGTTTTAAGGGTAGAAGGACGCGCTTGCGCGACGCCAAAATATTCAACGAAAGCAGCATCTACAAAGGAAACTTGTGTTGAAAATGATATCATCATCATACCATGAAGTCTGTATTCCCCGAAGGGTTAGGCAGAGGTGTACATTTGTACACCCGCTGTTCGCCGAGTATGTTTTTAGGTCCCATGTAATAGGGGGCGAGCCTATTGCCATTAATCGGGTACGAAACCAAACTCCGAGCTGCTACTGAGAACTTCATAGGAAAAACCCAATAACACTTTGCTCGACATGGGATTCGCATCCAGGCGACTGAGCGAGGGCTCATAGCAGTCGCGCTTATGACCACTAGGCTAACGACGCAGTTTTGAAAAAATAATCAATAGAATTTATTAATTCTCGGGAAACATCCAGAATTATGGTATTTGTCTATCGACGCGTATCACGATAATGGAAAATTGTGCGCTGAATAAGTTGCTCATAATTTATAAAAAAAATAATTAAACTAATAACGCGAGAAAAGATGTAAACAAAAACTTAAATTTAACACGAACAAATTTTCGATAACAAAAAGCAGGTTGTAAATTAAAACTATATTCTTCTATAAATTTCAGTCCATTTATTTGAGTAAATGATTTAATACAGTTTTATTTTTCTCATCCAATCTGTAATCCAATTGAATGCCTTTTTTTATCTAATAATGTTGGTACAATGCAACTACATTTCTTTTTTTCTCCATGTTTGACCCTTGCATACGGTTTAAGCTACAGTGTATTACTGAGTCAGTCTCTTTTGCTTTCTATCACGAAATATTAACAAAAATATTGCGCAGTATGCGGGGCAATTAAATTGTTCGATATTATAGACAAGACAAGATAGAAGACTGTTAGAAGTTGATGCATGTAATACTTAGCACGTATTAGCAATAATTTGCAATATTATGTTGTGTGCAAGTCGTACAGTGTATAAATGGAGCTTTGCAATGCCTCGACGTGCAAAATATGGACAGCTAGAGCACGTTTTGCAACTTCGCTACTCACACAAAACAGAGACTGGTTATTTGTACATAGAATAAGTAATGTATTAGAATAGATTTATAGTTTCAATAATAACTTCTTTTTTTTTTAGAACTGACTACACTGTTAGCTTTAGGGCCTCTATCCAAAACAGAGCCCCGTTGATGGCTTTTACAGCTCTACCGAGCTTGGGGGCGAGTGCTAAAGGCACTCAGCCGCGAAAACGTGGGCAACAAACGCATAATGGTGCCAAAGTGACCGGACCTCGGCTTGGTCTGTTGCCGCGATAGCAATTATTAAATTTTTTGATTAAATTAAATTATTTTTACTTAGTGATTGTGAGGTAGTAAGAAGGAATGTATTTTTCTTTGTAGTAAAAATATAATTTTTTGCTTAAAGTTTAATAAATCAATAACAATTTTAAATTCTAGGAAGTAAGTAATATAATATTTTTGTCATTAGTTATAAATTGCGAAATCGCGACTATTGTGTACTGAAGATTACCTAGATTTCGTTTCGGCCATTTGTATAACGTATGATGTATGACGTAATACTGTTTAATTTATTGTACTGTGACTTGCGCGCCTACGTCATCCAATTGCACGCGCTTCCTTCCCGCTGCATTACCCTCACTTGCTATCGTCGGTTGTATCTCGCTCCCGCTAACGTCAGTCGGAAACATATGTATGATTAAACAAATACAATTCTGCTACGTCTCATTTAAATCAATTTTCACGTAACCAACGTATCTTGATCATCGTGATTTTTTTCATTTGACCTGATGTGACGTGATATGTGGCCCAAAATGATAAGCTTAGTAGGAAGACTGGCTTTCAAGTGCAACTGCCGGAAGACACCTAGATGCTTCGCGGGAGATTTTCAACTAGAGGGTGGTAGCAAACCAGGTGGGCATTGCCCTACCACCAGTCTATGGTTTCATCACGATGATTTCTTTCATCGAGAGCTCGTGGTTATTGCAGGGATTGTTTCAATGAAAACCATAGAGGGTCGCTAAGGTATTGTATAGAAAGAAAATAGTCAAAGATAATCAAAATACCAAACCTAAATATTAAATCGTTTACTTGCTTTTATGTCAAATCAAGCCATATAGTGTGTACAGTACACATAATCCGTGACATTTCTGATGATTAATAACTCTATGGTACACATACAAATGAGCCGAGACTGTACGGCGTAGTACAACGTCGCTCCGGCACCTTCCGTCTTACAGCTCCTAATATATATGTGTAAAAATCCAACGCTACGACCACGTGGATTTGTAAACTTCGAGATCTCACGGTTTCCGCTGAGCAAGGCTTTGTCTGGGTAGCTGGAAAACGATAAATAGGAAATTCTTTGCTTGGAACATTGTTTATTTTGTTGCATTTTTTATTTAGGAAGGTATCTTTACATATTTTTACTTATTGTGTCATTAATTTCATATCTACACTACTATTCTAAAGTAAACTTTTTTTTTTTCTAAGGTGGAAAACAAGCATACGCAGCAACAGACAAGTCGCGGGTACCAGAAAGGAATATAATAAATGTGAAGGTTTATTATATGTTTGTTACTCTGTCACGTAAAAACTGCTAATCGGATTTGGATGAAATTTGACACACAGATAGTTTATAACCTGGATTAACACATAAGATACTTTTATTACTTGGACCCAATTCTGATGTCCACGAAGACGAAGTCGTAGGTAGAAGCTAGTAATATGATATACATTTTTATATTTTTCCCAAAAGAAAAAGAAAAGACGCTACGACACTTTAGCGGAATTTTTACAGACTTGAACAACTCTAAGTTAACATCATCCATCTAGCTTGGAACTCTTAAAGTTTATATCTGTATGAAATGGACACCTCGGCTGTTCCAGATCCGTTACTTAATCTTGCGAATCCGCAAAGTCATATTGTGCACCCTACATCAGCCAAAAATGGCTATTTAGCGCCGCTAAACACGTAAATGTGACTTCTTATGAAATTTAAACATAAAAATTATGTATAAAAAAATATGCGAATAAAGGAATAGGGACATCATAAGGACCGGCGTGGAATTAACACTTTTTTCAAAAAAATTTAATGTAAGTCGTCGCATCGATTAATACACTATTTTCGTTTTATTTATTTGACTTTGACAGACAACAAACAATGACATCCAACTGTGTACGTTTCATTCTATGCATACGTTTGTAAGTCATCGCGCTTTTCGGGTTATGAAACTTGTCAAGACCAATGATATTTTATTAGTCAAAACGTGTAACGGAACGCAGAGACTTCTTAACCGACTCGCTAATTTTGTTTTTATATAAATAACGTACATCTATGTCTCGTGCAAGTTGACCCTAAATGCGTTTATGATAAATCCATTTAATTTCTTATTAATTTCCAATTATAATTAACTAATTTTGTTTAACGGTGAGTTAAATGTAATGTTGCGCAAGTCCCCCTAAATTTTTTATCTTTTTTTTTACCTCATACAAGCATACTTCATATTTAAGTCACCAGTATTATGACATACATTTAAATATTAGTAGAAATACCCGGCGTTGCACGGGCTATGTAATTTCTTTAATCGTTAAACATTTATTCATAAAAAACATTGCAGGCAGTATTAAATTTAATATGAAGAATTAATATTGTTAAAACAAACCTACCTACCTTTTTTTTGAATATTTTAGTATAGACTAGTTTTTGTATTTCTTACAAAATCTATACTAATATTAAAAAGCAGAAGAGTTCTTTTGTTTGTTTGTTTAAACATGCTAGTCTCTGGAACTATCTGGTGGATTCGAAAAATTCTTTTTGTGTATGATAGCCAGATTCACGAGGAATAGTATAGGCTATCTAATATTAGGCTGCAACTCCCAGCTAGCTTTAAATTTTGTTTTTTGTTAAGTAAAGGCTCGCGCTCACTACGGCCTTAGCGCGTCGCATTGCAAAATTGCGTCAAACACACAAGGAGACGCGTCGAGCCGCGCCGCAACACAATAAGTGAGTCATAGTGAGCCCTTGGCCTCGAGTGTATTCAGTCGAATGCAATGGACAGTTCCGACGAAGAGCTGTATTTATTTAATCTTCTGTTTGCCGAAGAGTTAAAACAAAGGAGAATAAGGAAACGTAATAAATGGTGTCATGAAATTTGCAAGAAAAGAAAGGTGTTTGGTGAATTTCATGCTCTTTTTAAAGATTTATTAAAAAATGAAAAAGTATTTCAATATTTTACAATAACATTAATATATACAAACAATCACATTTAAGCTCAGAACAATTTGTTATTGTTTCTGAAATGAATATCGAGTCGTCGTCCATATAATAAAATAACGCATGCAAAATATATGCCTAGCGAGCGATCCGCCATACAGTGCGTTGCGAATGTTGTATATAATACGACCCGCCGCGCCCGCGCCTCTAGTGATAATATAAAAAGATGCAGGAAGATTTTTGTAATGCCCCAAGCCTAGGTCCGTTCCTCGGAGTGAAGCCCTTGGGTCAGGCAGCCGCCTGCGCGATACAAATGACACTATACGTGCAACACTTAGTTACCCACATACAACATTACACACGTATGAACACACTCACGTGCACACCACACAGGTATATAGGTTCTGTAAGGGACCTTTTTTTTCTTTTTTTTTGCGCTAGTTAGACTAATGCGCTAGTTAGTGTAGAAAAACCATTCCGATCACTAAATACACATACGCATGGCTCCCTCCTTCCTCCCAGGAGGAGGGGAACGTGCATATAAGTATATGTTATTTAGCTCGAATTTGTAGGAGTAGGGAATTAGATAGATCGCGACCTTTTCGCATTCGCGACGACCGCCCGAGCCGAGATTCGGTCACTCTGGCACCCTTGTGCGGGTCGTCAAAAACTTTCGCGGCTGAGTGCCCTAAGCGCTCGCCCCCAAGTTCGGTGAAGCTGTAAAAGCCGCAGCGGCTCTGTTTTTGGATAGGGCCCCAAAGGCTAATAGTGTAGTCAGTTAAAAAATAATAATAATAATAATTTGTAATGCAATGCGTTGCGGCGTGGCCCGCCCTAATGTGCGCGAAAGCGTGAGCCTTAAGTCGAAAGGCAAAGCGTACCCGAACTGCTTTATCTCCGTTCGCTGGCGTAATGGTTAACGATATGTAAATATGATGTTCTAAAAAAATATTGGACCTTAGTATATCCAAAAAAAAGTCTGCAATAACATATGCCTAACTGTTGTATACTAGCGATCGCTTTAAGGTCGAAGTTCGATCAGCGACTTTTTAATCATAAGCTATTTTCTGTTTGACATTTGGTATTCATGAATAATGAGTATTATTTACATCACTTTCTGTCACTTTTCGTTGAGTGACAATGTTATTTGGGGGGGGGGGTCTCAGTTCAATGGCACTTGTCAGGTTAGGATTCGCAGTATTAATTTATTTTATTTAATATATTAGTAACAGATATTATAAATACATTTTAGCTTTCTGCACTCCTTCTCTATATAAACTTTAACCATGCCAAATATCAGTCTGCCGTGCACGCAATACGCTTAAAAAGGGATAGAAAGTTTTTGCTTCACGTATTAATATATAGATAAGCCACAATAAGGTATTTTGTCACTAACATTTGTTGAATATTACAAAATTATTATTGCATAATAACCGCGGGCACACCTCTAGTAGGTAATAAAACATTAATGACTACGCTTTGTCTTGATAACACTGGAATCAGACATCAACTATTCGAACTAAAGCCAGATTCTACTCGATGTTAAGGTTGCATGACTTGTTTAGCTTAGCTCCACGGATTAAGCAAAGCCGTAGCTCACAGACTGGTTTTCAACTTAGATTTGCTTGAATACCTCATTTAAAACGTATTTTCATTATTATTTAAATATCTTGTTGTACTTAATTATTTTTTTATAGCTGCTCGGCAAATTGACGTTACTGATGGTAAGCACAGTACAGTCCTTACTGAACGGCGACCACCTAGTGATCATAATCCATCGACGGTATCTCATCCCTGCAATGAGCCTGGGCCTTTCGGTGAAAGATAACATCGTGATGAAACCAAAGCATGGTGGTAGGGCTTTTTCTAATGCCCACCTGGCTAGCTACTATCCTCAAATTGAAAATCGGTCGCCAAGCACCAACAGACGTGTTCCGGCAGCCTGCACTTGAGAGCCGGTCTTCCACTAGGCTTAGTGTTTTAACGTCTTGGGCCACATCGTCACTCAAGATAGGTAAGATTGTGTCCACAACGCCAAACCTGTAACGATAAAAAAAACATAGCATATGAGTAGGTATAATTTAATAAAAAAAAGTGTGTGCGTGTAACCTTTACGCGCGATTGAAGTAAAACTTTTTGGCGTTGACGGCATATATCACTGAAATGATTAAATTTTATTATTGAATATTATAGAATGTCACAATCGTCAGAAAATGTATTAATAATTTATTTGTTACAAGTGTAATCAATAAACAAGTATATTTAGAGATTTTCAAAAAACTGCAATTTAAAATATATTTTTTTAAACTATTAAATTTTTATTCTCTTTTCTATTCACAATTGATCCGTTTGAAAATATTCGAAATAAATAATCCTAATTGATTATTATATTTGCCACTAGCTTGCGTATAAGTTAAGAAGCGTGGAGTATATGACATATACTTACGACCAATCCAAATTATTATTTTTGAATACCGGAAACTAAGTAAGCGTTACTTCCGTCAGGGAAAAAATCTGAGTTACTCCCTAGTCGCGCCTAAAGAAGTTTTACTTAAAAAAAAATTGTTTCAATAATTTTCATCCGATTTTAATTAAAAATATTACACGGGAAGTGTATATAATATGTCATTCCCCAATTGTTAGGCTCTAAGACATTTACAGGTCACTCCAGTCAGACACGTGTTACCTGTCCGACAAACCAAGCAGGTTGATTGTTAAAAATCATTTCTCAAACATGCATGGAAATATTGTCATTAATTTCGAAAAAAGAACACGCGAAGTATTGAATTTACGGACATGCCAAGAATGATAAAAGAGATCCAATCAAAGAGTATTTAATAACCCCAGCACGCCGTTTCATACAACATTGCTGGATGGAGCATTGTAATGTTCCAAATTCAAAAAAGCTCTTGCAATGGATTTGATTTTCTTTGTCTGTAAATTCGATACTTCACGTGTTCTTTTTTCGAAAATAATGACAATATTTCCATGCATGTTTTAGAAAATCTTTATATATGCCTCGACGGAAATGGCAATTGCCTGTCTCATATTAGTGAAGTCCTCGCCTACGGCTCGGCCTTCAAACTCATACTCAACCTGCAATTGCTTATTTCACGGCCTTTGCAATAATGTACTATTCCTCTTTTCCTCACCATGTTGATTAAAGGCTCTATAGAGGCACCGAATCTTTTGTCGTCTTTGTCATTTACTGTTCAAATAAAATTACCCAGACCAGCTAGTTTTAACCTGTTTGCTACAGAATGAGTGCTCTCTATAATATGGGGTATAATGCTCCCATAGCGCGTATAACGAGATTTTTTAACATACTCCACAAATCCAACAAGTTAGACATTTTACATGAAGAGGTTCCTGCAATCAAGAAATATCTTACTCAGTTAGAAGAGTAATGTTGATCCAGTAGTTTACCATTTATTAGAATTTAAGTTGTTTATTTGTTTGTTACCTTTGAATTTGCTTTCTCTTCTGTTTCTTGTTACTCGTTATATTATCTTTATCATGTAGTCTACACTTTTAATTATAGTAGCACTAAACAATGTTCTCTGTCTATTTTTCTTTACTTGTTTTAGTGTTTATTATTGAAGTGTTCAAATAAATAAATAAATACTAGCATACTAGCACAAATACCCTACATAACTATCTACATTCATCTAGTATATATAATTAATAAAATAGAAGTGTCTGTTTGTAATGTCAAAATAACAGCTTTTTACTAAATGCATATGAAAGTATATACGACACCTATACCAAAAACGCATTTTTAACATATTTGTCTGTCTGTCAATCTGTCTGTCTGTTTATTTCGGGTAATCTCCGAAACGTTTGGACCGATTTTGACGGCACTTTCATAGGTAGATAGCTGATGTTATAGGGAGTAACTCAGACTGCTTTTATTTTAGAAAAAAATTAAAGTTCCACACAAAAAAAATCTGGTCATGGTTAATCAATTCGGGCGCTTAAATGGCTTACGCTGAGTAAACCATAGGAGTAAATGAATGTACTACACAATTGTATACATTAAAAATACCTACAAAAAAGTCAGCGAGAATATACATCTATCTTCTAAGGAACACCTACATTTTTGTTTCTAAAATAGCCGGGAGCGTAGTAGCATGATTGTAGCGGGCATTCTGTAGTCCACGTGAGCGAAGCCGCGGGCACAGCTAGTAATAAATAAGAACTATTGACATTTCTGATTTCGCTCTTGCCTGTTACGGAAATACAAAAAACAAGTTGTCGTGGACCTGCGGTGAATCGTCACGAGTCGCGATTATATGCAAGCAGGAGAATATTATTCGCTCGTGGAGATGGCCTTCATGCACGAATTTTATATAATTAAAATTGTATCATAATCAGTCAACATAAAACTTGCAATGGTTCACGTCTAGAAGTTTATATGGAGAAGGAATGCAGAAAGCTAAAATTTATCTATAATATCTGTTACTAATATATAAAATAAAATAAATTAATACTGCGAATCCTAACCCGACCAGTACCGTTGAATTTAGACCCTCAAAAATATTGAAATTATCACTCAATACAAAGTGACAGCAAGTGATATATGCAAATGTCAAACAGAAAATAGTCTATGATTAAAAAGTCGCTGGTCGAATTTCGATCATTGAGCGACCGCTAGTATAATTAATTGTTTTAATATAAATATATTTTTTATTTAATAGAAGCTTGGGACACAGAGTCTACGGAACGTAATTTTTGTTAAAAGCTTTAGAGCCCGATTCAGGCTCAGCTAAAAGCTTGGAGCGGCTCGTATTAGCCTGCGGTCGTACCACTATGTACGTATATCAGAGAGTCAGATTTTGTAGTAGGTATATAGTATTACTGTGGTCTCTACTAATATATTTGTACTGGCCTATACTAATATAATTAAATTGAAGTTTTCAATTTTAAATTAATTGGTGGTCTTTACTTTATTGCATAAACTTATTTATTTTATTATCTATTATATAAAATTAATAAAATAGAAGTGTCTGTTTGTAATGTCAAAATATCAGCTTTTTACTAAATACATATGAAAGTATATACGATACCTTTAACAAAAAAACACCAATTTTTAAAATTGTTGTCTGTTTGTTCCGGGTAATCTCCGAAACGGTTGGACCGATTTTGACAGGACTTTCACTGGTAGATAGCTGATTTTATAGGGAGTAACTTAGGCAACTTTTTCCGCATAAATAAAAAAAAAACTGGTCATGGTGAATAAATTCAGGAGCTTAAACGGGTTACGCTGAATAAACCATAAGAGATATAGTAAATTAATGTACCTACTAAATTATTGTAGATATTAAAAAGACCTACAAAAAAGTCAGCGAGAGTATACATGTATCTTCTAAGGAACACTCACATTAAGCATTCTTTTCTTTAAAATAGCCGGGAGCGGGGGAGCAAGATTCGCGCGGGCATTATGTAGTCCACGTGAGCGCAGCCGCGGGCACAGCTAGTGTATTATATATTTGATCCCATATTACGTAATTATGGCGGTTCCCAATTTGTTTCGCCCAGTGCCCAGCAGTATCCAATATTTATATTCTTCTTAATAACCGTTTGTTCTTCTTACACCGTTTGTTTGTTTACGTCGCTTTGGGATCTCTCTACCACTTCGCTAGATACCGCTTTATTACTAAAATATATACCTAGTTGATTCCGTAACATGAAAAATTCTTAAGCATGCTATTATGGCGGGATTTACGCTTGATGTATGGTGGTCGCGATACAGTCGGATACAACTTTGTACTTTCTTTATTTATTTAAATGGATGGCCAGTGGTCAATACGCTATGTTACAAATTATAATTAAAAAGGAAAAATATTAATTAGCGTAATTAATTGCCTTTGAAGGCCACCACCGCATGCTTTATTAAATGGCCCTAAAACAATAACCGAATAAAAAAATTGAAAGCAATGGATTTGAAAATAGTATTATATAGAAAAGTTAATATTAGTCAAAGAGTCTAAAAATAAAAGTACATCCACAATAAATAAAAAAATGTCAAATATCTATGGTTAAATATGTCAAAAAATATTATTATAACTCTATAACAATCCATAGATAATACAATCAGTCAACAACAGATAATAAATAAAGGATGCTTTGCACCATGCTGCCATTATATAAAAAAAAATTGAAATGAAGAAGAAGCGTGGTTTTCAAACAATCAGTTACAATAAAATTATCAATCACTATAATATAATAAAATATATAAATAATAACAAATAGTAAATTTTTATTTTTATTTTTATTTATTACCACCCAGCAACCTAAAAGATTTGGGTTGAATACTATTGCAGAAACCAAGAGTATTTTCTTGACATCATTTGTCTATACACTTCCATCAAGAAGGCTGATACATTCTTCCGGTTTATTTTCAGACTCGACTGAGCATTCGACTGTCTTTATATTCAGGTCAGAGTAATTCAGGTGTTTGCAACATAATGTTCTCTTGCCGGAGCTGAGTGAGGAATGGCAACGTAGTAGTGTTTGCCAAATTGCGTAGTCACTCAAAAACCAGTACAAAGCGAAACGTGAGTTGTCATCCATTTTAAAATCTGTCGAGAATATTGTGTTCGACCATTAAAACTATAGATATCGGAAATTTGTTTCCTGTGTAATTTTTATACCTTTATTATGAATTATAAAATATTACAAAACCTTTCTCAGTAAGTATTCAAAGTTCATAATCCATGTAACCTTTTTAACGTTTTATAGATTATTTATAATTTTGTCTTTAACGCAAAATTCCTATACCTACATTGATACAAGATGAGGACGGACGTCGACACGCCAGTATAAAATAGATAGGGACAGAAAGATGTAAAGTAAATTCCAGGAAAAGTGGACATCGATGAAAGATGAAGATGTGCGTTGACACGCTAGCACAAAATAGATAGTTACAGAAAGACGTAAAGTAAATTCCAGGAAGAGCGGTCATCGATGAAAGGTGAAGATGTGCGTTGACACGCCAGCACAAAATAGATAGGTACAGAAAGACGTAAAGTAAATTCCAGGAAAAGCGGATATTGATGAAAGGTGAGGATATACGTCGACATACCAATATAAATATATAGATACGGAAAGACAATTTCGACTGACCTTTAAGTAATCTACTCTCGACTGTAAGACTAAGGCTGACATCATCAAAATTTTATAAAAATGCGCATATAGAAATTTCAATAAAAACATTTATGATAAATTTTTGTTTAAGCGCATTTATTTGTAATAAATATAAATCTCTTTTTCTTACGATTATGGTAATAAGGCAAACATTTGTACAGCCTGACCGATGGTATTCTCACGTTCAGATAATAGCACTTTTTAAATTTTTTATCCAAGTCCATAGTGTGGGAAGAGGAACTTAGAGGAAGATATGATTTATGGAAGGTTGCAAATGGGTTACGGTGACAGCGGAAGTGCGGTTCTGCAACGTTACAATTATGCACATTCCATTACCGGCTTTGAAACTTGAGTATTTGCAGTTTGAGGCTCTCTTTTCTGATAGTTCTTTTGCTGTCATATAAAATGTATGCTCCAATTTTTCTATACTATCGGATGTTTCTAAGGCATAGTTCACAGAAAATGACCGAATGTTCGATCTGATATGTAACTCTTATTAGTACTATTTTGATTTATGAGCGCTGAGAAAGGTAAGGCAATCGCCTATAATAAAAACTAGTTGATAATCATTATTGGTCGCCAATGACGCGTTATATATTCAATTAATAAAATTGAAGTGTTTATTTGTAATGTCAAAATAACACCTTTTTATTAAATGCATATTAAAGTGAAATTTTTGTCTGTCTGTCTGTTTGTTCTGGGTAATCTCCGAAACGGTTGGACCGATTTGGAAGGTGATTTTGACCTACAAATAAGTGACGAGAGTATATGTCTATCTTCTAAGGATTACACACAATAAACATTTTTGTCTTTAAAATAATTGTGTGCGGGGCTAACACGATTCGCGCATGTGCTCGATCGACGACATTCTGTATACCACACAAGCGCAGTCACAGGTACTAGACAATAGAATGCAAAAATATTTTTTTTAATCTGACATATTTCCAGAGATAAGCACGTTCAAAGAAATAAAAATCTTGAGCGAATTCACAACATATTTAGGTATAGAAGTATTATAAAATATTACCTATAATTCAAAATGTGCTATAATAAATGTATATCTCATACTAGTTAGCCCGCGCAACTTTGAATGCGTCGCATAACAGAGAGAGCGAAAGGGTTTTTTGGGTTCGCGTCACATCCCATCTACGTGAGGGGGGGGGGGGGGGCGACACTTCTTTTGGACGGGCTATTTTGTTTGGCCGGATGCCCGTCTCGTAGACACTTTGAAACACACGAGCTCTTCGTCTTACTGAGGCGTTCGCAGGACGACCTGTCTTTTTTCTTCTTATGTCGTAGCTGTGTACCCGATGACTCAAACCGTACCCGTAACTTTTTTTGTTATAACCGACTATACTGTTAGCTTTAGGGGCCCTGGAACCTCTGACGGCTTTTACAGCTTCACCGGACTTAGCCGTACCCGATACGATTTCTCCGAGCTTAAAAGTAGACCGGAGAGTTACCGTATAGAGAGCCTCTGTTTTTATTCAATTTTTTATGTCTATTTTTACTTTGTTCGCCCTTTTACCGCTCTATATTTATTTCTCCATATAAGTTATGTATACAAGTTATACTTGAAATTCTTCCTTATTGTAATTCCTATCTATTAAATATCAATACATTATATACTTTTCCATACACAAGCAAAAACATCGGATTTTATGGCAGTTTCACAGTGTTTCGTTCATACATTAAATGTGATATCGTACATTATTTTGTAATAGTTCTAAGCGTATACATGTTGCACATAATACATAAGCACCTATATAATACAAAATACATGACACGTAAATTGTAATGTTGCGTATTTGCTAACATTTTCTCTATAAATCTATTTCGTTTCTCTATGTTAATGTTACCTATATATAATATAAAACACACAATATATAACACATGACACATTAATACATAATTCAGTCGCTAAGAGGGTTAGAGAGAGTGGGCCGTAGGCACTGTATTATTATTGGTACCACCCGCCTCCCACATCATTCCGTATAATAAAAATGCGCGCGCGGTACTCGATCATTATTTTTCTGCGGAGGTATTTTAAAACTGTGATATCTCCTAAGATATTAGTTTTTTCATTGATGCTCCACTCCTATTGATCGTAGCGTGATGTTATATAGCCTATAGCCTTCCTCGATAAATGGACTATCAAACACTAAAATATTTTTTCCATTGGAACCAGTAGTTCCTGAGATTAGCGTTTTCAACCAAACAAACAAACTCTTCAGCTTTATAATATTAGTATAGATATCTAGAAAGTACAACGTATTCACTGTATATGCAGTGTTGTGTAGACTGGGAGGGCTATCTCCAAGCAAATATCTATTTATAGCGAGTCCTGGTGTGAATCGAATTGTGCATGATATAACAGGGCCGGGCGCCGCAACAGCCGCGCCACCCAACTTCGGTAGGGGTTAGCAACAATTTTGGTAACGAAAAATTTATTTAACAATATTTGAATTAGTTTAAATGAATGATGAGTGATGGCTCAGTTGGTAGCGTGAACAGACTCCACTAAGCCTGAGCTTTAGGTGAAGGAAAACATCGTGATGAAACCATAGCCTGGTAGTAATTTTTCTAATGCCCGCCTCGATCACTACCACCCTTAAGTTGAAAATCTGACGCCAAACACCAATAGGTGAGTTTCGGCAGCTGCACTTGATAGCCAGTCTGCCACTAGGCTTAGCGTGCTACCATCTTGGGCCACATCGTCGCTTAAGATCAGGTGAGGTTGTGGCCACAATACTAAACCTATAAGGATAAAAATAAATATTTCAAATATTCCGTAAAGCTGTATTTAAAGTGAAATATCTAATGGCGCGTTTGGAGGAAAGTAAAAGCGGATGGGACGTCGCGACGTGGCATTCGGCCAGCTTCGCATCTAGTCGTCTCTTTCTTACTTATTGCTCGCCTCTCAATCTTCATACTAAACGCTTCTCACTCTACTACACACAGTCACTACTTTTGGTATGTGTGTGTTTGTATAACAGCGAGGTTTTTTATGCTAACTTTGTAGGTATTCTTAAATATCAATGAGGTTATTGTATTTTTTATTTTTCATATATCAACATAAAAATATGATTGAATTAAAATTTTTCATATCTGCCAGGCGTTCTATGACACTTCACCTTTTTGATTACTATTTTGGATAGGTTTAAAAAGAAATGGTACTGAAATTGTGACATATTTAGATACGCTCGTAAAACAACTCTCCATTTTCGCAGTCGGGTAAAAATATCAATGCCGGAGCACCGCCATAGGGACGTCATCTTCTAAGCAATTCGAACCCAGTGTAATTAATTCAGAAACACCAAGTACCATACTTGGATGAGGTCGAAGCACGAAGAAATCGTAGCTTATAGATCAACAGTCAAAAAATAGTATTGGCATGATTATTGAAACCTTAATAACATAACATAACATACCCTCACGCCTGTATCCCCGAAGGGTTAGACAGAGGTGTACTAATGTACACCCACAGTCCGACGTGTATGTTTTTTAGGTTCCACGTAATAGGGGGCGACCCTATTGCCATTAATCGGGCACAAACCCAAACTTCGAGCTGCTGCTACTGAGAATTTCATAGAAAAACCCAATAACACTTTGCTCGACCTGGGAATCGAACCCAGGACTTCGATCGTAGCAGTCGCGCTTACGACCACTAGGATAATGGGGCAGTGACCTAGGCAATGACCTATTGTTAGTAGCAGGTAGTGTTCATACTAATGACTAACTGATAGCTACCATTCACCCGCATTATCTACTGAGCGCTTTAAAAGGCGTACGGCGGTGGGGTATGCACATTCTAACTTTGATCGTCGTTATGTAAGAATAGATATTCATGCTTTTTAAGATTAAGTTATTTTTGCTATCTCCCAATTTGATAGCGAGGCATCCAACCAGTAAAACAAACATATACCAGAAGGGGATTATTAATGGAAATATGTCACATTTTCGAAACTTAAAAATAAGTTTATATCATTAGAATGTTGACAACCTCTGACACGAGTCCAAACTCACTTGACCATTCAAATTTATGGGTTGTCGTCGGCACTGCCACACACGGACATCGCGACTGAGCTAGACTTTTGAAGTATTTATATTATTTAGAATATTTCCAAATTTTCTATCAATATTAATAAATCTTTAGTTGTGTCTGTACATGTATTTTTTTGTCAAAAAGCCCATAATTTAGCGCATGTACGATATATAGCATGATTTATGGTAATACTTGTAGTGCTAATAATTATACTAAGTTACATTGTCAATGACTGCACCTTACTGCAAATTACTGTGTATTTTGTATTTAAAAAAGTCTTGTACTAATAAATTCTTAATATAGTAGGTGTCATTTTTAATGATCTGATACTGCTGTAGATACCCAATAAAAGTAACAATAAAAAATAGGTTATGTCAATTAAAATTTTAAGATCGTGGACAGTGTCAAACATTAAACGGTTTACCCTACATCAGTTTATAATAAGTGAACTAATTATATTATTATAAATCTCGGCAGAGCCCGAATCACGGAGTGATTAAATTAAGTTATAAAATTTTCTAAATGTTCCCGTATTTCATGTTCGATAATAATTAAGAATAAATGATAAGGATTATTAAATTAAGAAATACGAAGGACTTGCTATTAAAAATCTTCTTCAATATGAATTTGAATTAAGTAAACAATTAGACTGTATAAGAAAATGTTCAGTTCCCCTGAAACGTCACTTTGACAGTGACATTTCTTTGTTTTCGTTTTTGATGTCGACTTTTATTTCTACTACATACTTTAGTACTAATCAAAAAATGAAAAAGCAGGAAGACAATCGCGTGGCGGTAGCCGGCCACTGTAGTCGTACAAGTTCGTGCGTGACCGTTCTATGTTTCTGACAGACGTTGGCGGGGACGACGTACTATAGACGACAACAAATAAACAGAGGCGAGTAATGTAGCAGGAAGGGAAAACCCGTGCAACTGGGTGACGTAGGCGCGCAAGTCACAGTACACTGAAATAAACAGTATCACGGCTTCATACTAACGTCCGAAATGAATTCTAGGCAAACTTCAGTACACGATAGTCGCCATTACGCAATATATAAAAAATTATAAAATATTATATCATTATTACTTACTTCCCAGAATTTAAAATTGTTTTTGTTTTATTAAAGTTTAATCAAAAAATTATATTTTTATTTAAGATAAATGTACATTCCCTTCTTACTACCTCACAATCACTTTTGAAACTAGAAATAAAACCCAAGTAGAAATAATTTTAATTAAAACTTACAAAATTTCTAGTAGATAATATATTTTAGTGAAAAGATAATAATGACATGTCAATATAACAAGTACGTAGGTAACTTAAGAAATACAGTCTGAGGGCAGCCCTAGTGCGTGTTTATCTACCGAGCGGCTTTAGGTAATTATTTCAAGAACATTGCTGAGATAACATACTGTTTACTTTATTGTACTGTAGTGTCATAATGCCGTGGTATCTCGTCCCCGCCAACGTCTCTCATATTGAGGAACGCGCACGAACTTGTTCGACTTTAATATTGGTGGGTCAATTCAAAAACGTTGTAGGGGCACTTTCTGGCCCGCGCGCCTGGTTTTGGGCAGCCTTGCTTTAACAATGATCCTTTTCATTGTACACTACAAGTTACAACGCTGTTTGAAGTTAAAAGTAATTAAAAATCGTAAACTATAACGTCGGCAAAATGAACCACGGTTCCGCAACAGCACCGAACTTTTAATTAGATGCAGTCGTTTGTTATTCAAAGGTGTTTTGCGCGGTGCGAAAGCTTTTTTTGCATTATTAAAGTAAGTTCTAATGGACGCCATCCAACTTTTCATAACATATTTTTTATCGTCATAGGTTTAGAGTTGCGTTCACAATCGCACCTGATTTTTTTAATAGTAGTAGGGTAAATTAACAATCCTAACACAACGGCGACCACCGAGAGATCGTAATCCATCGACGGTCGTCGCTGTCAATGCCGGCTTACATTAATTTAACTGGACGCAAAAGCGAGTCACTATGACGGACTTTTCACCACATTAATGGTGGTCGCGACCAAGTTGGGCAAAACAACCCTACCACCCTGATACCGCTATTTCTTCGTTTGTTACTCAGCAGGGTGCACCACATGCAGGTGAGGTTGGCTTGGGCGTCTTAGTTCTATAGATGTAATACGACACAACATGTAAGTCGTAAGCACAACTAGTATTCCCTAAAATTCCCGATTAATTTACACACCCGAGAGGTATAATTTATTTAGTGTTTAAAACGAAACATCACTATTATGGTCATGAAAAACGGGTGTAGGTAACCTAAAACTGAAAGCCGTCTGAGCCATTAGCAACTCCATTAAAAGTATGGAGCGAGCTTTGAGTAAAAAAAAAAACATTAGCACCCGCTCAGTGTTTTCGTTCTTTTGTTTTATTAACATAAAACTATAGAAGTATCTCTGGGAGCCATTGCGTAGAACAACTAGAAACGACACTGTGATATTGCTATTTGTAATACTTTTTTTGGTATTTAATTGAAGGTGTTACTTTGTGGAAATCTATCTATACCAATATTATAACGAGGAATGATTTGATTATTTGTTTGTTTTTTCTTGTTTGTAATGGATAAACTCAAAAACTACAGTACCGATTATAAAAATTCTTTCACCAATATAAAGCTACAGAATCAGCGATTAACCGGCAAGCAAGTCCGGTGAAGCTGTAAAAACCGTCAGAGGCTCTAGGGCCCCTAAGGCTAAAAGTATAGTCAGTCAGTAAAACAAGAATAGCATATGCTATATTATAATTAGAAAAATTATATATTCCTCATAAAAATGTCGATGGTTTTACATAAAATATAAAAAATTGCCTACACGGGTGAAACCGTGCGGCACAGCTAGTTGTAAATAATTCATTTAAGAAAAATGCGTGATTTAAGTGAAACTTCTTAAAAAGAGAGATGCGGATAGTCTAATATTAGATAAACAATGTATAGCTCTCTCTCCCCTTATCTCTACGTTATATTTATTTATTTTCTTTTTTTTCAGTAATTTCAAGTGTGACAAACACACGTTTTGGAATTTAGTTGCAACAATACATTTTCTTCTCTTTCATATAAAGAAAGTTACAAAATGAATGATAGTTACAGAAGTTCTCAATGTCTTATCTTTATTATACCGTGAAGCTGTGGAACATTCTCCGGGCCAGTGTGTTCCCACCTTCTTACGACACCCGGTCCTTCAAGAGTAACGTGAAGAGATATTTATGTAGGACGGCGTGATAACGGCGACCGCAGATGGATTCCAATCTCACGATGGTCACCTTTGTGTTGGGACAGTACTGTTTTTACCTTCAGGGACAATATCAAATCGTAGTCCGTTAATTCTTCACTGATGACGTAACCTTTACGCATAATAACTGACATTACTTTTCCATTACGTAATGGCCGCCACTGTAAGTTACACGCTAAGCGAGTCCGGACGTACCGTACACTTAAATTTATTAAAATTTCAAAGAAAAACTCTTCACATGGCGATAAGAGTATAAAAGTGCCTTTACCATGTTTTTATTAAATGGAGTTTTTATTATAAACGAGTGTTGGCTTTCAAGGCTTCCTTCGCGTACGTTATTTCTCTAACCTTTCATTAAAATTCACTCCCATCTTTATCCCTTTTGAAATATTACGCCAGTACATTTTTTTTAATGTCAATGTTAGAATATGATAAAACATCAGTTAATGAATCCATACAATAAAATAAATAAAGTGTCTGTAATTTCAACAAAAAAAACTTTTTACTAAATGCAAATGAAAGTATATACGATATCTATAACAAAAAAAAAACATTTTATTTTTTTGTCTTTCTATCTGTCTGTTTGTTTGTTCCGGGTAATCTTCGAAACTATTTTGACGGAACTTTCAGTGGTAGATAGCTGATGTTATAAGGAGTAACTTAGGTCACTTTCATTTTAGAAAAATAATTAGTGTTCTGAGTAAATAAATAAAAACTGGTCTTGGTGAATTAATTTGGGCGCTTAAATGTTTTACGCTGAGTAAACTATAAGAGATATAGCAAATTAATGTACTACATAATTGTAGACATTTAAATATCTACAAAAAAGTCATCAAGAGTGTATGTCTATCTTCTAAGGAACACCTACAATAAGCAATTTTCTCTTTAAAATACCCGGGAGTCGGAGAGCACGATACGCGTATGTGCACGATCAATGACATTGTGTAGTTCACATAAGGGAAGGCGCGGGCTCAGCTAGTTAAAAATAAAATCTACAACATGTCACCTCAAGATCGCACCAAAAACTCCTAATGGTTCCTCTATGCTTAAAAATTCATGTTATAAGTAAATTATTATCTAAAACAAAGGACTGGACTACATATATCGTGTATAGTGAGACAAGTGTCCGTCTGGTTATGCTCACAAAGTACCTGCTATAAAGGAGACTATATACTTAATTTCAAAACGCGTAGGTGAAATATTATAAGCTTTTTAATTGCTACTTGGTAGCAATAATAGTATAGTAGGTGGTACACAGGTGCTAACAATATTTCTTAGGTTATTAAAATGGTAATTTATTTTACAACTGAGTATGTTCTTAGTTTTCAGTTACATATTATGCTTATTATTAAATGGAAAATTAACAATCAAGTTATATTACGAACCAAATAAAGTAAGTAATCGTAAAGGTAATTAAGATGTCTATAAAAACTTAATATAAGAAAAGACAATAAACTTAATGTTTAATCAATTCACTAGGTTCTAGTATATGGTATTAAGTTTTGTATACTCGATTTGTTATAGTCGATAACCCGATGAAATTAATGTTCTATGAGTGAAATAGTGAATAAATAGAATAAAAATTCTTTTTTGATGAAACATATTTTTAACCGACTACAACAAAAGAAGGGAGGTTCAATTCGAATGTTTTTTTTAAAATGGAATTTCAGCTATAACTTTTTGTTCATAAACCGATTTGGATGATTCTTTTTTTTGGATAGGGGATACCTCAAGGGTGGACGTTTGTTTTTAATTTCATTAGCATTGGACTTTGAACTACGAAGATACACACGGGAACTTCAAAAACATTGAATTTGGTTTTCTTTTTTGTTAAAAATTGTCTTGTTCAATAACAACTAAGTTGAAGACATTGTTTTGACATAATATATTTATAAAAGTTTTTATTTAAATGTAATTTTATTTCTTTGTTTGTTATTTCATTTTAAAATAAAGTATTTTAGGCAGTAGGTACCAATATATATATATATAATTGTAATTTAATTACTAAGTAGGTAATATAGTAAAATATGAAATGTATTTGTTTTGCCGTTAGTTACACGCTGGGAGTTTTTGGCGGGATTTTGAAGTGACATGTTGTACTTTTTATTTTTAATTCATTTACTTAGGTTTGACCCCACATTAAGCAATATTGGTGGCGTTTTGCGTGATATAGTTTGTTTTTTGTGCATAAGTGAAGTGGATTATGTATATAAACCAAGAGCATGCATTCTGGTATCCCACAAAAATTCCCTAGATCGTTCTAACAAGGCGGCCACCATCTTGTTGGACGCCACTTTGTTTATAATGTATATTGATACGAAGGCTTAAAAACATTGACGCTGGAAAATTTTACGAAGACTTAAAAACATAGACACTGGCAAGTGCTTTTGCGGCGCGAAAACAAGAAGAAGAAGAAGTTCCACGCTGCTGCTACTGACAGCTTAGTGTGTGCGCTCCCTAAGTTTATCTTCCCGAACTTTTTAATACAGTGTTTTAGTGAGTGACTTTTTATTAACGTGGAAATTATGAAGTACAATTTTTATTATACTTATTAAAATTTACTTAACTCTAAAATTTACTTAACTCGACTATATTCTAAAACCATATTTTACCATAATTAACCGCAAAAACATTCCAATGCTTACCACGAAAAGTAGATATCATGATTATAATTCATTTTGAAACTAGCTGTGCCCCACGGTTTCACCTATGTTAATTTTATACGACAAAAATTGCCAACGCACTCGTGTAGGCAATTTTTTATACTTTGTGTAAAACTATCGACATTTTTGTGAGGAATAAGTTAATTTTTCAAATTATAATATGTATAGCCTATCTTACTCGCTGATACTGTAGCTTTATACCGGTGAAAGAATTTTTAAAATCAGTCCAGTAGTTTTCGAGTTTATCCGTTACAAACAAAAAAACTAATCTTTCCTCTTTATTATATTATCAGTAGAGATGAGTTGGCATGAAATGAATGTCTAATGACAATAAAATTGATAAATGATTAATTTTTTCAGTTTTATTTTTCTGTGAGAAATAACAAATAAAAAAAGTCTGATTAATTATTACCTTATTTTTTCATTATGTTAACTAAGATGTAAATGTATCATTTAAAATAACCATGAAATTTATCGACAGCAATAATTCTAATTGGATTAGAACACTATCGAATTCCTTAGCTCTACATTCAACTTGCGTGCTTACTGTACGTGATTTTTTTTTCTGACTGACACTGTTAGTCATAAGGGCTCTGAAGCCTCAGACGCCTTTTACAGCCTCACCGTGACTTGAGGGCGAGCGCAAGGCACTCAATCACGAAGGTAAAGACAATTTGCTCAAGGGGTTTGGGCAGTCGCCGCGGTTGCAAATAAGCCGCGATTTAGCTAATTCCCTATCCTTAGAATTCGAGCTAACTAACTTCACATACATGTACTCTATATACATGTCCCTACCTCCTCGGAAGAAGGAAGAATACAGTAGTCTATATATAGTGATCTGTAAAAGAATTCTAACTAGTTCCCTTACGGAACATATGTACCTATTGGTGGTACACATAAGTATAAACATATTGTGTGTAATGATGTGTGTGGGTAGCTAGAGATTGTAAATGCAATGTCATTTGTATCGTGCGGGTGGGTGCTAGACTCAAGGGCTCCACACCGAGGAAACGGACCTATAACATACATGACATATCGAAGTACATTCCTAAATAGATTCTGTTGTGTATCTTCGGTCTACATTAATACACATTATAAATTATGAATACACGCGAAGGCTTCTACATCAGCGCATATAAAAGCATAATATTATATAAATTTACATACAATTATGAGTAAATCCGCTCGGCGTGCACAAACTTACGAATAGATTAGTGAACGTTGCGCAAACATATGACTGATACCGCTCGGGATGAACTTAAAATCGCTTAAATTAAGTAACGCTTCAACTGTACTATAAATGCATCTGTTCACCACAGTATTTAAAATAATTATTAATATAACGGAAATAACGGCTCTATAAAATTTATAGTCATTAATACTAATATTTTAACTAACAAAAATATGATCAATTGTTTATTAACTACTAGCTGGTACCCGCAGCTCGTGACTACACAAACTGTTCTCGCAACACGACAAACCAAAATAAAATCTTAGATGTGTTTATTAACCTTTAAGCCTAGGGGTGTAAACGAAAGAAAAGTCGTTAGGCGAAGTTAACAAAAATTTATTGTTTGAAAAAAGTAAAGATGTAAAACTTACAACGACATACTTTATATTACTATTCCCTTAGATATACTTAGAGACTTACTGAGTTGCAAACATGTTAGAAAAGAAAGAAATTTTTTTTTCATAAAAGTAAATTTTAGTGAATAGTTTAGTGGGATATCACGGCAAGCGACTGTTCGTAGCTATATTTATTAAGGTTGTTAAAATTACAATTAAAATTTAAAATAAAATAAAATCCATCGTGGAAAAGTAGTCAACTCTTATCTGGTCGTTGGAGTCGAGTATGACGCGTAGCGGATCCGTCAGCAGACGCCGGGCTGATGGCGGGGGCGGTGGAGCTATCAGCTCTGGACGGCAGTACCAATAACCAAAAACCCCGAATGACCGAGGTTTTATAAACCGGCAGCGTGAACACTCGAGAAGACGGCAATTAAATAACCTAACTTTATGGAAGCACGCGGTATAACAACGTTTTAATATCTTAAATTATTTTTACGCTATGGTCGTTATACCATAGACGCCGTCCACCCGGTTTTCGAACAGTGGTTTAGTAGGGAGCAGTGCTCTCTGACGTTCAGGCTCGTGCAGGTGCTATCCGGGCATAGCTCAAGTATCGTAGGTCGTAGCTCATGGGAGGGCATAGGATGAAGTGGTGCGCCTGGCCACGGAGCTGCGGAGTGGACGACCCTCGTGGTCAGGCGCATTAGGAGGCCGGGCGTCAGGGTTGTCCTTGAGAAAACCGTGGCCTTGCAGTTTCATGGGCCGCGGCAGGGACCTCCTTCTGGGGCCAGCATAACAATAGACGCGTGCTGCGTGCTGCACAGCGTGTCGTGGCGCTGAAGGTGGTCCGCGGATACCGGTCGGTGTCCCATCCATCACCCATCACCCATCCATCCATCCGGCTCCATCCTTATCAGTTTCTCCGACTCTGGTATAACCTTGTACGTGTGTAAACGTTATATTTTTATAAAATAATGCATACATAATGTTATAAAGACGCTCGTTCAAGTTTTCACAGGACCTGTCATCGAGAAAATAAAGAAATGGAAGTGGTATAATTGTATATACAATATGTATTAAAAACCCTGTCGGATCCGTGAAGGTGTTATTAGGTTTCGAGATCACATTCTGTTTATGTTATCTATCTCAGATTATAAGTAAAAAAATTACCCCTAATAAAATGTAAAAAAAAATTAGTTAAATAAGGAATAGTAATAAGGTCGTCGCGGCGCGGCGCAGGGTACCGTCATACGATCAAACGTACCGCTGCACTGTGTCGCCATGTTGCGCGGCGCAGGGCTGGCGATGGTGTTATCACGTTTTAAAAATTTGCTGAAGTTTTAGGGAAACTAAATAAGTTAATTTTAAATCGCAATAACATTTTCATTTTCACAATAAATGAAATTTTGCTATTTTTTATGGACCACAACTACTACTCGCAACAGACGTGATAATTCTCAGTTATGTATTCCCAGACTGCTCATTTGTGGAAAAATATTTTTTATATATCACCTAAAATCTATAACAAAATACCAAACACGTGACGTACGTTAGTGCTATTACAACATTAATGACTTTAAATAATACTTTTCCATTTTCCATAATAATATGTAAAACAATTCTTATCTATATATTAATACGTGAAGCAAAAGCTTTCTACCCCTTTTTAAGCGTATTGCATTCACGGAAGACTGAGATTTGGCAAGGTTAAAGTTTATAAAGAGAAGGAATGCAGAAAGCTAAAATTTATATATAATATCTAGTACTAATATATTAAATAAAATAAAGTAATACTGCGAATCCTAAAGCCGACCAGTGCCATTGAACTTGTACCTTCAAAATATTGACATTTTCACTCAAAGAAAAGTGACATCAAGTGATGTAGATAATACACATTGTTTAGGTTCATACTGCAAATGTAAAACAGAAAATAGTCTATGATCAAAAAGTAGCAGGTCGAATTTCGAACTTAGGGCGATCGTTAGTTCTAATATTTGTGTGATAAATTAATAATTAATAATAGCAACTAATTTGGACTTTCTTATAGGTATTAAGTATAATAGGGTATAGGTATAGGGTATACGCTACAGATGGCAGAATATGAAATAACTATTTTTATAAATGTAAGACCTGTATTGATCATATTTAGATAAATAAAGATATTGTATTGTATTGTAATTAGTCTGTAGACAACATTAACAAAACAAAACAATGCACTAACAATACGTAATCCTATCAATTTGAAGATTTAATTGGAACAATGATCAAAACAGAGATATATCCAACAAATAGTTAAGTAGAAACTACATACCGTCTTAGCGGGAAGGTAACAGGGATGACAACAGTAATGATAACAAATGAAGGGCGGAAGGGCCCTACAGCTCTCTCGAGTCTCAGGGAATCCGCCCTTCAAGGCCGCAGATAACGAGCGTGACACACGGGTTTTTAAGTGTATCAAACAAACAAACAAAAGTAATAAAACTATCCGCTAACTTGAAATAGTAGCATTCAGGATCCATTTAGGTAATTTACCTCATAATAAGTTCTTCTTTATGATGGGGAAAAACATCTCCGATGTCTGGAATTTGTCAGTCTGCAGACGATAAATAATTATTATTTATTGTGAGAATTTGTTGAAACCTACAAATTGAGTTAAAAAATGTTCTGAGAGTCTTGGAGAAACGTAGGAGAGGTCAATGTTGTTTTGGAAGAACCCATTCCTACAACTGCAGCCCGGAAATTTGTCTTGTTGACTCTTAAAGGAGACGGATACTCTTTCATACAGACATGGGCCTGGGTAAAAAACGAGATGTAAAAATATGAAAACGGTGTAAATTAATAGCTAATAGATTATCAAACAGTCACTGAAAAAAAAATGATTTTTTGCAATCTAAGAGCAGAGATTTAGGATATTTCGTAAAAGCGAAGTCATGTAATAAACTTAAATTAAACTATTTTTGAAGTATGGTTCATATTAAAAAAGGGTTATGTTTATTATCTTTTAAAGTTATTAGTTTACTTATTTTGTTGTTTGTTAATTTGAATGATATTGTACGATTTTAAAAACACAAATATATTCAATTTTATAAAATATATTTCACCTAATTACGTTCTGGGTCCAGAAATACCCGTCTCGTTTGTAACTAACATGTTGGAGTTGTTACAAAATATTCAATGATCTTAAAGGCGGTATGTCACATATTAAGATAAATTGGTAGTCTTTACATAATAATCGCGGCGTAAGTCAGCTCCGGGTGGAATGACATCAGATCAGTAATTTCAAAGAGCCAAGGATTTCCCAGGTCTTAGAAGTCATCTCCTCGAGGCATATAAACGTGCGCGATATAGTTTTACCGTCTACGTTCATGATTAGAAAGAAACGTATGTACCTATACTTTTCAGCTCATATTATTTTATTAAGAAATTGACCTCCTGTTCCTATTCTAAAAAATATTTCATTGAAAGAAAGCTACGTTCAGACTATAAGCTATATTTTATAGATTATAGGGTATAATTGATTGTGTACAAATCTCTAATCAAACAAAGCCGCGTGCATAAAGCTGGTGAATTTATAAAATACACGCAATCGTTTATTATATAAAAAAATAACAAATTAACTAAAACTTTTCGCTTCTTTGAAAAATGAACTTTCTGTTCATATTAAATTTATTAAGACTAATTAGTTTTTTTTTTAATTGTGTCGGCAGCTCCTTGTAATGGTAAACCATACTGCAGTCCAAAAACAACGTCATAGTTTAGGGAAGCGATACCCCAAGTGGGTTCCGTAGAGAAGCCACCAAGATTCTGCGAATCACTTACGTTTGCCAATGAATTTTGTTTTATGAGCATTGCATTAGTCGCATATGATGCGTGGCATCTGACTTTATACAGTTTATATACATAAATTAGTTTATTTAACAGCACTGTAACACTGTAGGTTAGGTGTACAGCTGATACGTTATCACTCTCTGTTTCTCTTACTCTTTCTCGTCACACACGCACAAACACTTTTAGTTGATAGTACTAACCTCTCGGAAAATGGGTTGGTACCATCCGACTGCCAAGTCTACCACCGCGTACAGTCATTGATCAAATTAAATAGCAAAATTAAAAAAAAATCCATAAGTGCACACTTCTTACCACTCATTTCATTTATAAGAAAAAAAAAATTATCATAGGTAACTAAAATGAGTGCAAGCGCACTACTGAACAAATGACAGAGCACTCTTGTTATCGTAAAAGTGTAAATAGTGATGAACTTTTTTTTTTATAAATAATCATTTTATTAATAAACTATGGGTACTACGCTATTGATATTAAACATGTAATTAGTTAATTTTATTCTAAAGATAATAAACAAAACTCTGTCTCGATACGTCCATTTCTTCGGGAGTTATCGTAACCACCTCGTAAAAAAATTCCGGACGTCCAAGTGAAATTTTTTTGAAACCGTTTGTTTTATAATAGCAAAACATAATTATTTTTACGGAATATTGATAGATTATTTGAACTGTTTTCTTTAAATATATCTACTCATATTACCTTATAAGTGCCAATTGGTTGCGGTAGAGGCGGTTTAAGAGCAAAAAATTGCGTGATTTTGACGTATCGAGAGTTGAGCACAATCTCAACCTCTTCGTGCAAAAACTAAAAAAAAACACTGTTGAAAAAAATGGTTTGTATGGAAGGGTGGTTAGTGATTTGTTGATTTAATTAAGAAATAATTAATTTCACGCTGACGCGATTGATGAGCTCCTAATGCCAACACAGTCTTTTCCGATTGAAAGTGCAGAGTTCACGATCGTTCGCTCAGTAATCGATACATACAGGACGTGACGTGTGTCCGAATGTTCGAATATAGAGTGTAAACTCGATAGGTGTTTTAAAATTCTATCCAGTTTAATAGATTTTCTAGTTCAGCAATTGCGAGTGCTATAAAATACAACCCGCTCCTTATTCACGTATTTGGCATGACAAAAGCGTTGGCAGAAATAGCTAAATATCGGCTTCAAAATCTTAAACCCAGATTATTTGTTTTTTTTTTTTTTTTTTTGGTGGCAATATAGCAACTGCCCACTTTGTGGCTATAGTGACTATGTACACTTGTAATGCTATAGGTAGCACTAGCGCGTTGTCGACCTTGACCCCCCCATCCTCAAGGAACTATGGAAACCATACTCGCCGTAGGAACAAAACACAAGGTCATTTGGCTATCATCTGTAGGGTGAAGGTATTCCACCAGTCAGGCTGCTCCAAGTAGAGATGAATCTCAAAAAAAAAATTATCTTTGCCCTACCTCTATTAAAACGTAAGTTTATTGCATTATGGCAAATAAAACGAATTTGCCACTTTGAAGCCAATATTTACCTATATCTACTATCGCTTTGCTCTTGACAAATACGTATTCCGTGGCCTTTTCTACCGGTTCAGCTTTGGCAATTGCGAGTCGGACTTGTGTATTCCCCCCACCCAAAAAAAAAATTCTTTTCTCATTCAAGTTCGGAGCTGTAACGTTGGCTCGCCCCACACGTTTTGGCAGGTTTTTATTATTTAGTATTTTAATTTAACGTTTGCACTTTAATTATTCTAAGTTTAACCGTTGTATGTTTGGCCGTTTTTAAGATGGAGCAAAAAAAAAAGTTTCTCGTATTTTACTTTTTTGTTTCAACAACATTTATACCCATCCGATCTTATTTGAAAGCGTGAAAGTCAATCGATGAGAAACTTTTACATGAAAAAATTTTTTCTACGATAACTTGAAATCCCAAAATAACATTGAAACGATTTGCCACTTTATACTTAATTTATGACATAAGATTATAAATGAACATGATAAAAGTAAAGATAAATAGATAAAGAAATAGATATTTCTATGCTACGAAAACGTAAGCGATGTAGAACGATGCAGGAATTAATGATTTGATGATTCATTGCTTTTTTTCTTCTTTTTATTTAACTAGTTGTGCTCAAGGCTGCAATAGCGTGGACTACAGAATGTTGTCGATCAGGCACACGCTTGAACCGTACTCCCCCAGGTCTGGGTTCTTTTAAAGACAAAATGCTTATTGTGGGTGATCCTTAGAAGAAAAAAACATAAGCTCTCATGGTTATTATTTATTGATTTCTGCCCGTGACTTTGTCTGCGTGGTTTTCAGAATTAGGTCTTTATTGGGACAAAAAAGATGATTAAGTGACAAACATCTAAACATGCAAACTTTCACATAGTTTTTAATATCAATTTATAGGATAATCCACTATACTTGAGCACAATAACCTAACTACATTACGTGAAATAGGGCCAAAATTACATATCATAGGGCCAGATCGCTTAAATTTAGGAATTGAAATATAAACCAAATTAAAATAACCAAGATCCATCAAAAACTCTAACGTTTAATGTTAGAGCCGATGATTTAACTTACTGAACAGTAAATGTAAGTTTGTAAACTTACGGATGAAGTTTGCAATGCAGATTGCCCAGTTAGCGAAAATGCAAATAATTCGCATTGTGTTTGAAACACTGCACATTCCGATTATAAAGGGGTTGTTACGCTGCGTTGTTTGGTCGCCGGATTTTATAACATAGCTTTATGCGTGTCAGCCAATGATATTTTATAGGTAGATACGGCATTGACGCTCTTTACATGCAATCGTGAATGGTGGACAATTGCCTTCTGTTTACTATCGATTTGATAACAGCGTGAGTGAGAAGAAACTTTTGTCTATTTTTGACAACAGAGTTTCTACCTTACGCTTTGATTCCCTATCTATTTTGTTTCAACATACCGATAATAAAATCTGCACCGTATTCAAATTGCTTTTAGTGAGGGTATAGCGCGTCCATTTATAAAACAATTATCAAGCAACCAACTCATCCCAATTTTATTGTATTAGTAGCACTATAGTACAGGGTGGGCCAGAAAGGCGCACGATTTTAAAAACACTCTTGCGTTTGAACCTTATGAGCGGGTGTTGGGGATGAGAAGGTTTTTTTTTTCAGCCGCGAAAGGATGAAAAGCTCGGTTCTCGGAAATTTAGTCGCAATGGATCGCTTCACCGGAGCGCAGCGTGCATTCTGCGTTAAACAATATTATGAAAATGGCGATTCGTGCGCTATTGTTAGACGTTTATTTCGGCGTGAGTTTGGATTACATGACGTAAATCAGTGTCCGAAGGAAAGTGTGATTCGATCGTGGGTCAGAAAGTTCGAAGCTACCGGTTCGACTCTCAAACATAAGCCTGCGGGACGCCCAAAGTCAACAAGAATGGAAGTTAGAGCTTCAGTTCAACGTAATTCTGGTCTATCGACTCGCAAGCGATCAGCTGAACTTGTGGTATCCAGAACATCTTTGCGTCGCATTTTGTTGAAAGATTTGAATTTGCACACGTATAAAATTCAACTTGTGCAGGAATTCCTGCCAAATGACCCAATTTTACGACGAGCTTTTGTTAAAACAATGTTGGAACGCTTTCAGAGTTTCAACAATATTCTGTTCTCCGACGAAGCCCATATTCACTTAAATGGGCATGTCAATAAACAGAATTGCCGTTACTGGGCTGCAGAGAACCCACGTGTAAAACATCAAAAACCTCTGCATTCGCCGTAAGTAACCGTTTGAACAATTTGAGGCTTATAATCGTGCGACATGGTGTCAACAAGATAGTGCGACATGCCATACATCTAATGCTTCATTGGCAGCCGTAAACAAGACGTTTGCTGGGAAACTGATAACGCGCCGAGATCTAACGCCATCTGACTTTTTCATGTGGGGATACCTGAAAAGTAGAGTCTACTCCAATAATAAATAAATATCCGAGAAAAAATGGCAGCTATTCCTCGCGCAATGTGTCAGCGAGTTTTTACCAATTTGAGGTTCAGATTCGAGGAATGTTTGCAGCGGGATGGTGCACACGTGAATGATGTAATTTTTAAGAAATAAATTTCCAAGATCTCTATTTTAATTGAAATAAAGATGTGTATTTGTACTGTATTTCGTTTTTTTTATTTCGCAAATCTTTCTGCCCCACCCTGTAGTACATAGTTAAGGGGTAGGTCACAGAGAAATTTCTTTAGAAATTTTTCTCTACTTGGGGCAGCCCTACTGATAAAATACCTTTATCCTAGGGATGATCACAGCCAAATAATCATGTGATGTGTTCCTTATGTGAATAGGGTTTCCAGAGCTCAATGGGGTACGAGGGTTTAAGGTCGGTATCGCGCTAGTGATGAAAATCGCTATTTCACAAAAAAAAAAACAAAAAAGAAAACCAACTTCGATGATTTTGAAGAGTTCTCCTACGTATCTTCAAAGTTCAAAGTGCAATGCCAATCAAATTAAAATAGGACGAAACTTGAGGTACTCCTAATCAAAAAAAAAAAAAAAAACAGTCATGAAGACTGTCGACAGAATTGAATACTTTTGGATATCCAAATTAACTGCTTTATCTTAAATTAAAACTTGTAAATCTGAACTTGTTTCACACAACAAATTTGGTTTATCACGTTAGTAAAATAACTCCTTGATTACTATAAAATACGCATTGCATTGTAATTGTAGATATAAAAAAAATGATTTTTCTTAAGTTTTAGGTGATATTGCTACAAAGACTCCGTTTATCGTTAACACGTCACATGAACATGTCGATGATGACTTACATGATTTTACTCCTTAAACAAACCTTCCTATAGAAGTTTTCACTTCAAAAATTGTCCGTATCGGTTCATATACAATTAAGTTATAGTCGAACATCCATAAAAAACATGCATTTGAATTAAGTAACTTTTTATGTAGAAGTAAGTTAAAAATAAATCTAAAGATATTCACAAAACAAAACATTAAACAAAACGGATTACATTAGCAAATGCGATTTTGATATGAATTCGCATCCAGCTAAATACACATCGCCACTTCCATCGTGTTATCGAGGAATATCCATTGTTATCCGTCCGTATTACATAAACGGGTTTGCAATGCAGATTGCTTTCAGTGCAATGCAAATACTAATAGATGCGGCCCGGCATTGTACACGGAGGGACAAAAACACGTCGGCCGAGACAAATTCAATTTTCATAGATACGAGCTGTGAACCTCTACGTACAGAGACTTCGCTTGGTTTATGGATTTATAATACGGCCTTAATTTTCTTTGTCTTCCATCCTAATGGAATTATGTGCTATGTATTCGTTTTTGAATAATAATAATTTAAGTAATATTTTCAAACAAAAATTAACACGATATCCGAATTTTCACTGTTTTTGTAAACTGAGTTTTGTTTTATTTTAATACACAATCTGAGACTTAAAGTTAAAACTAATAAAAAACATGCTGCCATGCCGCAAAAACGCAGCGTATTTTTATTTAAACACTCATTCATGTGTAAAGTTAATTTACTAGAATTATTTCAGTTATGATTTTTTTTCAGCACACATAACTGTAAAGCTAGTATTAACGCTTAGTAATAATTTTAAAGTCACTTATCACAAAGTAACACTCAGCTGTTTATATTCATTGAACGATGACGTCATACTTCCTGTATGGCGTTTACAATCATGTGGATTTATAGACACAAAAAAAAATATCGAAATACAACTTATATAAATAAAATAAAAAAAATCCAGATATACACAGATACTCTTTTTTTTATTGTCACGTTTCGGATTATGCTAGTGTATATCACGCTACCGAGAGGCTATCAATCCGGTATGACAGCCAAGACCAGCGATGGATTGCTGATCATTCATCTATGTTACGGATGTACGACACCGTGAAGTGAAGAACCTAACAATTAGTGATAATAATTTAAATTCAATTAATAATTTACTATCTTTTTTTAATTATGAAAGATAATTTAAACAAATTAACTCATAATTTACTAATAAAGCGTTCAAATATATAAACACAATAAATAAATAATATAAATTATTAAAAAGGTAACAAAAAAACCCGAGTAGCGCTTAGTACCTACCACCAGGCTAATGAGGCAGTTTTATATAAGTTCTGGCTGTCCCGCGCAATTTCGGCTGCGTTATATAAGAGAGAGCGAGAAAGAATAGAGAGAGTGGGTGGTAGACACTGTACTATAGGTGCCGCCCGCCTCCCACATTATTCTGCATAATAAAAATGCACGCGCGGTACTTACTTGATCATTATTTTCCTGCAGAGTTGTTTTAAAACTGTGATATCTCCTAAGATATTCATTGAAATCAATTACTGTAAGTGCAGTTTTGTTCAAAATGAAATACTTGTGATGAATAACGTATTTATTTCATTAAGGATTAATACCATGTATATAAAAACACCTTCGCAAATAATTCATCATTTTAGAACAAATTTTATTACCATAAAAAACTTTAAAAGATAGACATGCTATCGGGGACTTTTTTTTAGAACTTTTTAAGAGAAATAATTCCGTCACACACTATTGTTGCTTAACTTTAACCACTCACGCAGCGCACGCAGTGGAACTACCATTCCGATTACTAAATACACATACGCATGGTCCCCTCCTTCCTCCCAGGAGGAGGGGGACGTGCATATGAGTATATGTTAGTTAGCTCGAATTTTCTAAAGATTAGGGAATTAGATAGATCGCGACCTTTTCGAATTCGCGACGACCGCCCGAGCCCAGGTTCGGCCACTCTGGCACCCTCGAGCGGGTCGTCACAAACTTTCGCGGCTGAGTGCCCTAAGCGCTCGCCCCCAAGTTTGGTGAAGCTGTAAAAGCCGCAGCGGCTCTGTTTTTGGATAGGGCCCCTAAGGATAACAGTGTAGTCAGTTCAAAAAAAAAAGGGTCATTCAACACTAAAACATTTTTCCATTCGAACCAGTAGTTCCTTAGATTAGCTTGTTCAACCAACCAACAAAGAAACTCTTCAGCTTTAAGTAATATTAGTATAGATATTATTTTAATTGTATCTGTTGTGAATTGACTAATAACACAATGTTTATGCACATAAATCAACGTATACATTCAAATACGACCACATACATTAATGACGTCGTTAACATGCACACGCTGCGTTGACATGATCCCGCTCTACAGGTGTAATACTGTTACGATCTTTTCAGTGTTATTATTTCAATAATACTTCTTAAGAATTTCTTGTCGACTGTATCTAATTCTAAAGATCGCCGTGCCGCCTCACCGAGCTGTTTTGTAGGGATTTTTCATCATATATTTGTGGAGCGTTAGTACATTCCTTTCATACCAAAGGATAATCCGCGAGTTGACCCTATGTTTCAAAATCAAAGTATATTATTGGGTAATATTGCCTATTATAAAATGCCTAAAACAATAGAAAATCTGGAAAGAGTAATCGTTTATTTATTTAATTTTCTCCTAAAAAATATTTTTTTGTCTGTGAGTCACGTGATTTGAAAACGTAGCGTTACCATTCAGGTATATAAACGTAAGAACTATTGCGTGAGTTATCACACTTGTCACTGTTATCATACACAATGATATATAAAATGAATGATGACGTCACGGGACTACAATGCAGCGTTTTTTGTCGTATTTTTTAATTTAAATGAAAAATTCTATTTTGAAATCACTCTTTTTTCTGTATTAATGGAAAAATTATATTCATAGGTATTATTTTCATTTTAAAAAGTGTTTAAAACCATTTTCTAAATGTTGTCAACTCCCAGATTATTATAGATTTTTTTTTTAGATCTGACTACACTGTTAGCCTTAGGGGTCCTAAAGCCGCTGCGGCCTTTACAGCTTCACCGGACTTGGGCTTATTATAGATTTAATATAGGTACCTATATGATCGGCGATTCGAAAGAAAAAGAGCATTATAAACGCTTGTGTTAGAACGAGATAGGGTTACGCGACCATTTTCGTATGTGCTGTCACCCAGTATCGGCCTCCGTAAATCTAATGTTTAAATGTGTAGTTTAATGTTTATTACTCTATTTTAATTATCGTTACATGTGTAAATGGATGTACCTACCTGACTCGTATAACAAATAAAATCAACAAAATTTTTAAAAAGGAAACAAAAAACCCGACTGCAACAAAAACAATTGACAAATATATTACATAAATATTATTTAGCCTATGTCTATTTTTTGGCATGCTCTGTAGCCTAAACGGCTTGATGGATTTAAGCATACGAGGTGTCGTGAGATTCGTCTTAATTGTGGGAGTGACATAGGCTATATCATATTTAAGTACGACATCTGAGAGTCAAATAAAAAGCAAAAATAGAATTTTTCAAAATTAAAAGTCAAGTGCTTTTTTTGTTGCAGTTGTGTTTTTTGTTTCCTTTTTAATTTTTTAGCTTGTTTTTACATTTACCCTAGAAAGACAGGTCTTTGTTACTTTCATAGAAAAACAAACTTTCGTTTAGTATTAAAAATATAATACTTTTTTAAACATTTAATGAGGAACAAAATTAATATATGAAATGTCTACATAGTGATTTCATCCTGGCTCAAAGTCTGTCATTAGTAATAATATGTTTAATGGAAAATTGTAAGAAAAAGCACGTTACGGCTTTATTAGATTCGAGCTCAGTGAAGAAGGCACGCGTGTTCCCGCTAACAACCATGCTCACTGAGGAACGGTTCTAGTTACTAAAATGTTAATGTTAAATGTAACGTTACTCTGTACTTACATGTTTATGGTTCGTTTGAACGCATTCTCTTTGGTATCATGCGATAGGGTTGTTAAGCAAAATCGTATACTATGTATTATCCGTGTATATACTTTGTTTGATATATTTAATAAGAATTAATTAGAGTTTGCTGCCACGGAATTGTTATAACGTTTGTAGTTTTGCAATAATGACAGCCATTGTTTTAATACTAAACATAAACACAAATTTGTCGTTGTGCCCATGTTTTAAACATGGTAAGACCAATAATTAGAAAATTAATTTATTTGTAAATTGTGTTAGGTACCAAAGCACATTTGTGATTAATGTCTAGCCATAAATTGGAGAATCACGTCAAGAAGGTTTTACTGTCAAAAGGTTATTAGGTTAGATCATTGCGTAAATGATAGTGATTTCGAGAAATGATTCCCTCCGTCTATATCCATTAAAAATTAAATAATTATTTACTGTGAACATTATTTATATTTTGCTGAATTAAATTTACAATTGAACTTCAGGACAGAGCATCTTTTTAAATGTTTTAACTACCTACATTGGTTGTGTAAAAATGCTTCGTAGGTAATATACAAGGTGTCCAGAAAGGGTATCGGGTATTTGTTTTCGCGCCATATTCGAAACGGGGCGTCTAAAGGGTGCGGGGAGGGGTTCGTGGCGTCCGCCATTTTGTGGAGTTTTAGTCACGATGGAACAGTACTCGGGGACGCATCGCGCATTTTGCGTACGAGCGTATTATCGTAATGGTTATTCAATAGTGACTGCTCAACGTCTCTATCGTGCGGAATATCGTACACGCCACGCGCCAAGTGACGATAGCATTAGAAAATGGATCAGGATGTTCGAGAATACAGGTGCGACAGTTAAAATTCAAAACTCTGGTCGTCCTCGTTCAGTTCGCGATGAAGAAACAATTGAAGAAGTTGAGGCGTCGGTTCGTCAAAATCTGTCTTTATCCATCCGAAAGCGAAGCCAAGCGTTGAACATCAAAAAATCGTCTTTACATTCGATTTTAAAGAAAGACTTACATCTAAAAGCCTATAAAATTCAATTGGTTCAAGAATTGAAGGATACGGACTATGCTAATCGACTGAATTTTGCGAACGAAATGCTGCAGCGATTTAACAACTTTAACAACATACTGTTCAGTGACGAAGCAAATTTTCACCTGAATGGTCATGTTAATAAGCAGAATTGTCGGTACTGGGCAGTGGAGAATCCGAGACGAAAGCATGAACGACCCTTGCATAGCCCAAAGGTCGTTGTTTGGGCCGCTATGTCTGCTAAAGGCATAATTGGTCCTTATTTTCATGAAGATCAACGAGGCCGAGCAATTGATGTGAATAGTGACCGTTATTGCAATATGTTGCGAAATTTTTTGGTCCCAGAGTTGCAGGAGTTTGCAGGTTTCAACTCAAGAACGTGGTTCCAGCAAGATGGGGCCACTTGCCATACCTCAAATGACTCAATGGAAGTTGTTAACGAATTATTCCCTAATAAAGTCATTTCGCGAAGGGGTAACATCAACTGGCCTCCCAGAAGCCCCGACCTTAGCCCGCTTGACTATTTTGCATGGGGATACCTTAAAAGTAAGGTTTATCAAAACAATCCGACGAATCTAACCCAGTTAAAGCAAAATATCAGGTCAGAAATGGCAGCAATATAAATAGCTATGTGTCAACGTGTTATCGCCAATCTTCGTTTCCATTTAGAAGTGTGCCAGCAACGTAACGGTCATCATTTGGATAACATCATCTTTTCCAAATAATTCTCCAATTCATATGCTAATAATAAACAATAAACTTTTTTATTGCATACAAATAATTTTTGTTTCATTGAACTTACAAATACCCGATACCCTTTCTGGACACCTTGTACTTTTTGGTGTAAACAACTTTTGTAATTTTCTTCCCTTCTGTTCGCAACCTACCCCCCTGTCTTATTACAGTAATGTACGTATAGTATTTATATGTAATCATACATAATGAAATCTAATATAAGGCTTTAAATTTTTAGTGTAGGCCCGGCTGAAAATTAGTGCTATAGTATTTACCCGACTGCGAAAAAGGAGGGTTATGTTTTTCGAGCGTATAGCATGTATGTCTAAACCTTTGGCACGCTCTGTAGCCTAAACAGCTTGGTGGATTTTAGCATACGAGGTGCCGTTATATTTGTCTTAACTGTGGGAGTGACATAGGATAATATAGTATTTAAGTACCACGCCTAGGAATCAAACAAAAGGCAAATAGAAAAAAAAATTGTTGCGTTTTTGTTGCATTCGGGTTTTTTTGTTTTCCTTTTAATAATTTAACTTGTTTGGCATAGAATAATATGGTGAGCTGAGGTACTATTCGATGTTGAGTGAGGAATTTTTTTAGCAACGTTGTAATATTATAAATTATTTTAGTATTACTCAAAATTAATGTAATATCTTCTTTAATGTGCGTGTGTTAATTATATCAGTGTTTTCAAAATCAAATAATTGTGCTTTCATATCGAGTTACTTTCTGGTTCTTCTTGATTACTGGAATGCTTTCGGGAGCCGGTAGCAGTGTTTTAACTTTCATAAGTACCTTCTCAGAGTCCGAAATGAAATAATTATTTTTGATTTTGATTTTCAATAATACTGGCTTAATATTTCACTTCTCTCATAGACTAACAACCAAGCTGATTTTGTTTTAAGCTTTTCAGTTGGGGCCCATGGACCATGAAGCTTGTTACAAATAACGTCTACCACTACTTTTCGATATTAACCCGATGTTAATGACCAGTAATATTCCGCACACGTTCGTAATGCGTTGCAATATTTTAACGCAGGACGGCGCGCGTTCTGGCAATAATCGGATACCTAACAGATGTTTGGGGGATGTCAAAGAATATTTATTTTCGCAGACAGGACTATCAGCATAAAGTACTTTTAAATTAGGTTTACTAAAAAGGTGTGCATGTGGCGTCCGTTTTTCTTTTTCTTCAAATTGATTAACGTTGTTGATCTGCTTTTGACCACTTTACCGGGCTTTGTAGAGATCATTCAAGAATGCGAAAGTGACCGAATCTCAGCATGGATTATCGCCGTGAATGTAATAGCACGAATTGAATTCAGCTACCTATATATTCAATCAATATCTTACAAACATACAAACTTTACCTCTTTACAACAGTAGTATAGACATAGATATACTGTAGTATATGCAGACAGATAGAACTCAGTAACAGTGTTTATTTTAGTCGTATTATTAACTGAGGTATTCATTATCTGACAGCTCAAGCCAGAATGCCTTTAAGCCATTTTTTTTTTAGAACTGACTACACTGTTAGCCTTAGGGGCCCTGAAGCCGCTGCGGTTTTTACAGCTTCACCGAACTTGGGGCCTTTAAGACGGTCATTGCCTGCTTATCACAGAGCACACCTGTCGCTATCGCTTCCAGTCAATAGTGTGAGCACTAAGTCATTAGTACGGATACCATAATTAAAATGACACGATTTTCCGACTTCTATCTTATTTAATACTAGCTGTGCCCGTGCTATTTTAAAGACAAAAATGCTTAATGTGGGTGTTTCTTAGAAGATAGACGTATACTACGTATACTCTCCAAGACTTTTTTGTAGGTCTTTTAATGTCTATAATTGTTTAGTACATTAATTTGCTATATCTCTTATGCTTTACTCAGCGTAAGCCATTTAAGCGCCCGAATTGATTGGCCATGACCAGTTTTTTTAATTTGTGCGGACCCCTAATTTTCTTTGTAAAATAAAAGTAGCCTAAGTTACTCCCTATAAATTCAGCTACTATCAGTGAAAGTCCCGTCAAAATCGGCCCAACCGTTTCGGAGGATACCCGGAACAAACTGACAGGCAGACAGACAGACAATTTTTTTTAAAATGGGTGTTTTGTTATAGGTATCATATCTAATTTCATATACATTTAGTAAAAAGCTATTATTTTGACATTACAAACAGACACTTCAATTTTATTAATTATATAGATGACGTGTTAGTAGAAAAAACCGGTCTATGCAACTTTACGTGCTGTATACTTAACCTCTTTAGCTAAAGTACTTATAAACTTCTCTCGGTTTACTTAAAAGTGATATTGCGTGATAATATTTAACTTTTAAGTGTAAGTAGGGGCACGTAACGCACGCAAATTCTAGGTTCAATCGCGATTATATTTGTCACGCTACTCGACCGCACGCGTTCTCTATCTGTCATGCTATTCAATTACTAGAATGTTCCATAGAGTTTTCTGACTTAATATATACACAATTTAAGAGCGATATTGATGTTGTCGGTGGAGCAATCTCAAGCTCTTCCTACATTCTGCCTCCCTTTTGACATCTTGATAATCGTATCGCCTATTTTTCGTTCACTAACTGAATATAATATGTCCTTATTGGTCATTCTCTTCACTTGAAATTTTCCTTCTGTATATTTTTTTAAAGATCATCAGGTCGAATCAAATGCCCTAACAATTTGCCAATATCCTCGTGTCCTTCATCTCATTCTCCTCCAGCACTACATATCAAATGCTTATAACCTTCCCTTGTCTCTCTTTGTCATCGTTCACGTTTAATAAGTTCAAAGTCTTAGGTTAATTTTTAATCTCCACTGCGCTTCAAATTATTTATCTAGGGTCCCAGTTAACAACAAACAATTCGTACAGCGTCACTGTTATCCATCCATTATTGTAGCACTTCAGAGTGGATCTATAAATCCATCGCCAGATGTAGCTGTAATGCCGTCCGCTCAATTGCCTGTTTACGTTATGTTTGTAGGACTCCATTTTGTAGGTAGGATGGAAAACATTAGCGGAAAGACAGTTCCACAAATTTACCGTACGACAAAGATATGACATAGCGGACTTCTTTGTTCGTGCCGAAATAGAGGTTACCGTAAAACTGTGGTCCGGAGCCGAGCGCATGTAGTTCTGTTTTGAAAAGGAGAAGGGGGAATTTGGATGAAAAACTCTTCAGAATAATTGCAATGATACAGACGGTAGAACACGCTTGGCAAGGAAATATCCCTGCACAGCTGATGAACAGCGATGAACTTAGTAACGTCTACATCATTAATAATGCAGACAGCCCGTCTCTGCATCCTTTGTCTGGCTATCATTTATAATGTTCCTTACAAAAACCAAGATAAATCTGCTATTTACTATAGCATAGGTAGTTTATAAGAAAATTCGACGCGAGGTAGAATAATGTTTATAGGTATTTGAGATTCTTAAAATCACTCAACTTTTGCCTGATGATTTATAAAGTCCTTCTACTGTACCTTCAAATATATGTATCATGTAAGTTAGCTAATAGCAAAAACATGTCTCACAAAAAAAAAACACTATCACAGGTATTTCGAGGTATGCATAAGGAAAACTCTCGGAATTTCCTCATGTATTATCTAGTAGTATGTATCACACGTTTGGATTAAACTGGCTGGGGTGTCTCTAGCCTATATTAGACACCCTACCTTACTATAAATACATCCATAATATGACAATTCACATTTCCGTAAATCATAAACAGATCCCGCAATTTTTCCGCATCTAGTTGAATTGCATCGAACTCACCCCCGAATAATTCAAGGCGTAATTGTATATTGCAGGGGGATTTATGGTTTTTGGACAATTTTTATAGCGTCCTGTGTTTAACGTGTCTGCAGCGAATGGTTGAAGGAAGTATGATGTTTGTCAACCCCTAACTACGGTAGCGTGACGTAGGGGCTCACTCTAATGTCTGTATATACTATTGAGTTGTTTTAGTGTGATTAACAACCTTTTTAATGTGATTTCTCACGTGTACATATTTATGAATGACCATTGGCCAGTATACTAGATTGCATTTATAATTTAATAGTAATGACATTTTTCAGTCCATTAAGCCACCATCGTATATTTTATTTGTGACGTCACAAATAATGGAAATATATTTATATTTCTTTGATTCTTATGTAGAATTACCTCATTTACTAGTTTAGAAATTTATATACTAAATTGATATGTAACGTCTACTGTGACAAAAAACTCTTGGGCTGATTTATAGTGACGCTTACGGCCAGCGCGTTTGGTAAGCACACTGATTGTCTGCGCAAACTGAGTGATGAGTTTACTCTCGCGCAGTTCGTCGTCTTGTACAAATCTATACTATTTAAAGTATAATAAAGCGATATGATTGTTTGTTTCTTTAAACACGCTAATCTCTGGAACTAGCAGTCGGAATCGAAAAATTATTTTTGTATTTGATAGCCGGATTCACGCGGTACAGTATAGGCTATCTAACATTAGGCTACAAATATCAGCTAGCCTTAAATATTGACTTTTTATTAAGTAAGTCGGAAATGGAAGCCCTCCCGAACTTCTTTATCTGCGTGCGCTGATATAATGGTTAATGATATATAAATACAATGATATAGAAAAATATTGGCCCTTAGAATATCTAAAAAAAATGCAATAGCATATGGCTATCTCATTTATATAAGCCACAATAAAGTATTTTGATTTTTTTTTGAAGAATAATAATTAATTTTGAGTATCATTTTTAGTTATGGCATATTAATACTGGCAAACAAAAGTTTCTTCTTCATATAAACAATTTAATGAAGATAAATTTTGTCTTTTGCAGCATGTTATTAGGACGCATAGTTTAGAAGATAATGAAATATTAAAATAATTTATAGTTGTGGCAAGTGAGAAAAATTATGATAGACTACAAGGGTCCGTTGACGGCGCAGTGTTAGTCTGATAAAATTAACACGGGTGAAACTGTGGGGTACAGCTAGTGGGAGTATAAACATAAAACAACAACTAGCGACACGTCCAATCAGCGTGGCAATGTGACGCTCTTTGACCGAAGTAGGAGAAGAAGTGCTGAAGTGCGGGCCATACGCGAAACAGTAAAATACGAGAGTAGATACTACAAACATTTGTTGCATTTGCACCCGCTATGATTACAGTACGCGCGGTTACAACTGTGACTTTAAAATTTGCATTGAGTATCATAACATGCATGAAACAAAAAATTTGGTCGCGTACATACCTTCTTAGAAGTGATTTTTCAGTTTCAGACAGTTTTTAATTATTACCTGCCGATTTTTTAGCTACGAAATATTTATATTCAAGTGTACCATGGAATACCGTTATATATATTTTTAAATCGTTATAGTTTTTACCGTTGTGGGTACAATCTCACCTAATCTTAAGTGATGAAGTGGCACAAGATAGTAGCACACTAAACCTAGTGGAAGACTGGCTCTCAAGTGCAGCTGCCGGAACAAACTTATTGTCAAATTGGCTTGGTGACAAATTTAGAACTCGAAGGTGGTAGCTAGCCTGGTGGGCAATAGAAAAAACCCTACCACCATGGTATGGTTTCATCACGATGTTCTTTTTTCAACGAAAGCCCAGGCTCTTTGCAGCGATTCCAAACGTCTATCGATGCAGAATCCGTGCACGCTGCCAACTGAGCCATCATTGCATCATTTTAATGTAAGCAGAGAGTATAATGTGTGGGAGAATAAGATTATATTAAATTATTAAAATCTATACATTGTCTTCTGATACAGTTGTGTAAAAATAATTAAATGCGCTCAACCACCAATGACAAGCAATTTTGACAACAATACCGTGGTATAATTACCGTGGTAGGGACTCTCGACAGTTTAGAAGTTGTCCAATCGCGGACATAGCAGCACTGCAGTGTTCTGAACTGTCTACACTAGTAATCAGGTGATATTAGGAATATTATTATTATTGTTACTATGTCCAAATTTATTTGCAATTAATTTAAACAATGCAAATGTTTAACTTTGTACTTTTGAATTCTACCTCCTGTTCTCCTACATAAATTTATAAAAATAATAATACCGTTACAACTCCATACGATATATCTTAAATTGGTGGCCACCCTTGCAGCACATACCGACGGCGTACGTTATAAAAGTGGCAGGAGAAGAAATGTGATGTTATTTATATTAAATTATACCCAGAGAGAAAACTGAGGGAAGCAGTAACCTCGCCGCCACGCAGCAGTAACCTTGAACAATAGTTTTAAATTAAATTCTTAAATAGTATTAAATTATATAAGAAAATATAATAACAATATATATTTTTATTAAAGCCTAGAGTGTCTGGCTCTCAAAATCAAAATCAGAATATTTTTTATTCAATTTAAACCCTTAGAAGGCATTTATGAATGTCAATACACTATTACCGGTTCGGAAAACATCCCAGTCATCGAGAAGAACCGACAAGAAACTCAATCGGGTTTATCAACATCTTATTTTCTTTTTGAATTAGTTTTTAATTATATACAGTTATAATCGTTTTCAGTAGATGTACTGAAAGGGAATCACATCCAGACATTCACCATCATTCACGTAATCAGCTGCCCTTTAATACCCTTTCGCCATTAAAACTTGCTTAAAATGATTCTTGAACTTATTATCCGGCAAATCGCAAATGCAACAGGCCAGCTAGAAAGCACTTATAAGTGCTTAGCACTAGATTTTCAACGTGAAAGTAGGAGCTAGACAGGCAGGCGTTATAAAATGCCCTATCAACATAATATGATTTAATTACGATGTTTTACTTCACTTTCAGGTTTATTACAGGGATTCGAACTCACGTCGATCGCCATCGTTTCCGTACATGCTACCTGAGCCATAATTGAAATCTGTTATTTTTTTGTTGGTTGGTCATACTATATGAAATGGTTATAATATTTACTTTTAAACAATAAATAAAGTTCTTCATCTCGATAGCCTCGAGACAAAACCGTGAAACTACAAAAGTGTAATTTTATCGCAATCGACATCCCGAACTCGTATCGTCTCCCTAAGTGACCAAGTTTCGACGAGTTCTCGCATAAATTACGCGAGATAAGCGAAAATATTGTCTTCGGTGTCGGGGACGGAGTGAAGAGATCGGAGTTTCTTGATCTCTACGGTTAAGTTGAAACTGGATTTCAGCATTTATACGTAAAGCGTTTTCTATTTGGAACTATTTGGTCTATATCATCTACTTTGCAGTTTTATTTACTATAGACTTTTAGACCTTCATGTTTTATAATTAATTAAGTATATAGCACCCATCCACAATTTCGTACGTATTAACTACAATATAATAATGACAATATGGAATAGCCATAATTTTTAGAATCTGGGTAGTACCTATTTTTAAAGAGTACCTTATTCAAATAATCAAAAAATTTACGCATCTATACAATTAATAAAATTGAAGTGTCTGTTTGTAATGACAAAATATCAGCTTTTTACTAAATGCATATGAAAGGGGTTTAACAAAAACCCCGTTTGTTCTGGGTAATCTCCGAAACGGTTAGACCGTTTTTAACAGGGACTTTCACTGGTAGATAGCTGATTTTATAGAGAGTAACTTAAGCTACTTTTGTTTTAGAAAAAAGAATTAGGACTCCAAAAAATAAAAAAGAACTGGTCATGGTCAGTCAATTCGGGTGCTTAAATTTCCTACGCTAAGTAAACTATAAGAGATATAGCAAATTAATGCACTAAATAATTTTAGACATTAAAAAGACCTACAAAAAGTCTGGTAGAGTATATATTTGTCATCTAAGGAACACCCACAATAAACATCTTTGTTTTTAAAATAGAAAGGAGCGGGGAGGAAGATTCGCGTGGGCATTCTGTAGTCCACGTGTGTGAAACCGAGGGCACAGCTAGTTTATAGCTTAGATATTTTTAATTCTTTATAGAAATAGTCAGACTGGCTGCGTACCTGTAGATCAACATATTTTACAAGTATCTTCGGCTAGAGATAATAACTTTTGCCAAACAATTGGGTCCGTGTAATTTGATTGCAAAGGTTATAACATCAATATGTATATTTTATTCAATTTATTCTTTACTTGCGATTACCCGCGGATTTTTCGTGTCAACACTAATGACCTAGTGTTCGTACTGTTGACTAGATACTATTGACTTTACTATTTCCTGGACGCTTACAAGTCCCGGTCAACGGCTAGGGCATGGACATTCTTACTTGGTTCGTTCATATCTATACAAATATTCAGTGACTGTAAAAGAATATTTTGCTTTGTTCTCGCATTTAACTCTCATGGCACCCACTAAATCTACGAAAAAATAAGAAAATGCTGTATCTCCCATATTAAGTTTACACATAAGTTACACCATTGATCGCGTCAAAGTTTCCCAGCTTACTCTCTGAAAAGGATATTATGAAAGTACCGTTAAATCGGTTCCGGAGCTTCAAAAAGGCCTTTATTTTAAAATCACATACAGACACGTTAATTTTATTTAAAGTACAGATTACGTTTTTGATATGAAAACCGGCAATTTTATTTATATAATCGTAATTGTACAATTTCATTATAATTCCTAATGAACGCAAGTTTGTATCTGCAAGTTCTTTGTATATTTTCAAAAGTCTTAAAAATTAATGAATTATTTGAAAATTTCTTTATCATTTTTTAAACAAATATTTTAAAATAAATAAGTGTTGTAGTTACGTCGTTTCCACCCACGGAGGTCGTCCGACGGCTATGTTAAAGATAAACATGCTTTTTTGTGCGGAACCCTTATTCTTTCTAAAATAAATTATCCTAAGTAACTTCTTGTAACATCAGCTATCTTCCAATGAAAATCTCATTAAAATCAGTTCAACTACTTCGAAGATTACTTTGAACAAAAAGACAGACAGATAAGATTGTTAAAAATTAATATTTTGTTATAGGTACCGCATATACTTTCATACACATTTAGTAAATAACTGTTTGACGTTACAAAGCAGACACTTCAATTTTATTATCTGTATAGATATCCCTCACAGTGGCCATTACTTTGCCCAAAGTTTCGTTTTAACATGAAATTTCGTTATAAATAATCGAACATACGTTTTACACAAAAAAACAAAAGAAAAGAGACAAAATTTTCTGGTGAAGTTATTATTGTTTCATTAAAATCTGAACTGGAACGGGAAACGCGAACCGCTGAAAATAACAGAGTAGAGACAATTGAAAAACTACAGCATTTCCCTTGTTAAAACAGACCATAACTCTAGTTAGTGCGGTCGGGACTGCGTTTCCTAGCGAAGATGAGTCTGGGGCGCGCGTCTCTGAGATTTATTCCTCTCTTACGGAAATTGACTGGTTGTGTTTCATGCTCAGACATCATGTGTAAATATGATTAATATGTAATTCAATTTTATTTAATACTTTGCGAAGCGAAATTTATCATAGTGTTTTTCACCTGTTTATTTGTTTATCAAGATGTTGTGTTGAAAATAATACGAAGCAATGACAAGTAGTAAATGATGTGGCACAGTCGGGAAGATTTTTGCGATTTGATACAATTATCATCGGTGACTGTGTCCCGTGGAATGATTGATGATGTTGATGAATGATAATTATAAGGTAGCTGTTAATTGGTTGATGAAGTCACCGGACATGAAATGTTACATTAAAATATAATAATAAACTTAAATCTATGGTAAATACAGAGACATGGTAGAAAAGTATACACAATGAGAAATATAATAATAATAGTACGGGTAATAGAAATAGAGCTTAAAAAAACAACTTAAAAACTTCAGCAGAAGGACGTTCACTGCTGGATATAGATCGCCAAAGTTCATGTGCTACCCGCACCCAGTAACTTCCCGTAACCTTTACCGTCGGTCCCCTTTGTGGCGGGTCTGCCTACGCTCCTTCTTCTTTTCTATCTCATCCTGTGGGTGTCGTAAAAGGCGACTCACGGATTAGCCGAACAACGGGCAGCAGCGTCTTTAAGTATTATTTTAACCAAACTGCGATTGCCAAACCCGACTGTCAAGCATGGTGGTTATGGTACCTCCAAATATCACTATTATGAACTAAATTGTTTGATAGACCAATGTTTTGGTTTCCACCTGGGCATGAGGCAAAAATTAAATCAAAACTTAAATCTGATCCTCCGGTATAGAGCCCTCGAGTTCACTGCTGGTGCGATACTGTGAATCTATCATTTATAACTTCAACGTACATCCCACTATAGTTCACACCTGTACGTCTAAACAGTAAGTACATCTGCTTTTGTAAGGGACCTTTTTACAAGTTTCTATTTAACTTGCAATGTTTGCATGTTACTTTGTTTGTTTACGTTAAATTTTACAAGCTGAATTTGAACCACTTCCTCTTATTCTACGGAGTTCAATTTTTACACGTTGGTTCAGTTCTGATAACAAAGTATTTTTATGGCAAGCGTCACATTAATCGACATCCAGGAACGGCTTCAGACGAAAAAACTCCTCAACAGTCAGCAGCACAGACACGAAATTTTGTGTGCGCATTTAATTATGATAGCCTGCTTTAACGATAAAAGCTTGTTTACAAAAATCTCTTTTCAAATTAAGACTTGTTACCTTCTTTGTAAGTCATCGAAGATAGAAAACAATTGATAAATACATGTAATATATATAACTACATACATATTGAAAAAATATGATATAAATCGAATATGGATAGTTAGTTAGATCGCGAAACACACACACGGTAACAGCCCAAGCCGAAGTTTATCCACTTTGGCAACCTTGCGCCATTTGCTATTTCGGCTGAGTGTCTTCTGCAGTCGCCACAAAGCTCGATGAAGCTGTCAAAGTCCACCAGGCTAAATCGATAAATAAATTAGAAATTTGGAATGCTAGTAAAACGATCATTAAGTTTTGAATAAGAACTGTCTTCGATGGTCATTTTGAAATAATATAAACTGTAAACAGAAATCAGAAGATCAGAAAAAGAAATGAAACAACATATCTGGTTACTAAAAAATTACAGCAGATAAACTCTTTGAAAGTACAACTAGTAATAATTCTGAATGTTAAAAAATCATTTCAACCAATGGGATATCGACATCGGTTAGTCCATACAAAATGGTTCTCATTTCATTGAATCGCCTCACGACGTTGACAAATACTTCTGGATGAAAAAGATATATTTTCCTTCGGTAAAATTGAGGCTCGAGGCACGGCTAAAAATTTCTTTTCTTACATCTAAGTACGTCGCACCTGATTTGATTTCGTTTACCATTGAGAAAACGATTTTCCAGTTTTAATTTCGTCAATTTATAACGTTTATTGGGTCGCGGTGGTCACCTTTGTTAGAGTTCACATTCCAATAGTACGTTGAAACGTTTTTATTGGGATCAAAAAGTAATAGTTATGTTTTAATACCATAATAATTTCGGTCATGTTTTAAGACTTTAGTTAAGATTATAATTTGTGATTTTCATTAGTTTTAAACGAGTAGATATTTGAAACATGGTTGTGTATACAAAAATAATTGACAAAAGTAAGTTTGGGTGAAACAAAAATGGAATACATTTTTTGGATTATTCAACATTTTTACTACAAGAATTTTTTAATAATGATCTTGTTACAGATTTAAACATAAATAAAGCTGAAAAGAAAATACAAATACTAACTTACACATGGTAGAAAGAAATATAAAATGATGTATGATTCGTAGTTATACATATATAGTGTGTTATAATATTTTGGTCTTTACTTTATGAAATTGCCGTATTTGTATAAAAAATTTAACGAATTTTTTTACATCCCGTATTTTTATTTGTATTAATCGAAGTAATCACCCATGCAATCAATGCATCTTTGCCAGCGCAGTAGCAGTTTATTGATGCCCTAAAGAAATCAGCTGGACGGCAAAAGCAACATATATCTGTCGAAGGCATTTTGTACTGCCTCTCGGGTCTTGAATTTTTCCACGCCATGCCAGTTATCCAAATTCTGAAAAAGTAGTAGTCTGTAGGCGCAAGGTCTGGTGAAGTCGGGCGGATGACGGAGAACTTCCAACCCCAGTTCTATGCATACTTGGAGACCGTCGCTGTGCAGTATGCAGGTCGCGCGTTGTCGTGCAGGAGCAGCGGAGACGAGCGATTGATCGCAATGCATGTTGGAGATGTGCCAGTTTCTCCAGGATTGTGTTCAGTTCTTCACCGTACATCTGCAGAAATGCTCACCCCGTTACTGGTAAGAAAACTGTGATGAATCACACCGGCGCTAGTTTTTTATCCGAAACCAGTGACCTATCACTTTTCTAGGGGTAAGTTTTCGTTTAGGGCATTGTTTAGGTGCTGAACCAGGATCCTACCAATGGCTTTCTTTAGTGCTAATGCGGTTATCAAATGAATCCATTTTTCATCTCAGGTAACAATGCGGTTCAAATTCCTTCATTATGTGTGTCTGTTGAGCAGTGCAAGGCACGTCTCGACGCGTACTTCGCGCTAGCGATGATTAGAAATTCGTGGGGCACCCATTTGTCGAGCTTTTTTACCTTGCCATTTGACGCAAATGGACCAATATTGTTTTGACGCTAACGTCGAAAGCTGCTGACTAATTCAGCCGTAGATTGTGTATCATCAGCTTCCACAATCGCCTTTAATTCATCATTGTCGACCAAAGTTTCCGACGACCGCGAGGTTCATTTTTCAGTTCGAAATTCCCAGAACGGAAGCGAGCAAACCAAATAACAGGTGGTGCGTTGGTTTGTAGTATTAGCTCCGTAAACGTCGTTGATGTTGCGTGCCGCTTGTGCCGCGTTACTGCCACGACGGTACTCATATTACATAATTACTCGAATTTTTAACGTATCCATGATGACAAAAAGATTGAAATGCGATGACAATGTAACACTAATCAATAAACAAATGACTACTTTTGGAAAAAGAATTCCATGTTTTTAAAATAAAATTAATTTGAAATTAGAATTCTTAGCCAAACAAAAAATATTTTGATTTGAAATGGCCAGTACTGCAGAACGGCAATTTCATAGGTAAAGACCTATTATTTTGGTTTTAATTTAGAATTTATTTTGAACATAAACACACCCTTATTGATTAGTAATAATAATAATACCATCCTATATGTGTCCCACGGCTGGGCAAAGGCCTCTCTATTGTCGAGGGAAGGCACGTGTCTAACCAACACGCCATGCCAGTCCCCGATATATAAACAATTTGGATCGGCTAATAATCCATAGTTCTATATATTTCCCATATGCAGTGGTACTATCAGAACCTTTATCACGCATTTAGGTTTCCTCACGATGATCTCCTTCATCGTCAGTGTTACCATTACTTAGGAAAACTCTAACCAGGTTTTTTTTAAACCGAAGCCAACTTTTAAGTAGCCTTCTTTATGTAATTCCTCAATAAATGTGATATTTTATTAGCTGTAAGTTCACCTTATATATCTAAATAAACTAGAGGTCGCACAATGATCGAAATTTGACCAGCGACTTTTTAATCGTAGACTATTTTCTGTTTGACATTTGCAGTATGAACCTGAACAATGAATATTATATCACTTGCTGTCACTTTTGATTGAGTGACAATGCCAATATTTTGGGGAGTCTAAGTTCAATGGCACTGGTCGGGTTAGTATTAGCAGTATTAATTTATTTTATTTAATATATGTATTACTTTAAAATTAAAATAAATTAAATTAAATTTTAAATTTTAGCTTTCCGCACTCTTTCTCCATATAAACTTTAACCATTCCAAATATCACACTATTCCGTGCACGATATACGCTTAAAAAGAGGCGGAGAGTTTTTGATTCACGTATTAATATAATGATTAATTCAAATTAGAAAAAGTACGCAAAATCAGAAAACTTCGTTGGTATATGCCGGAGCTGGAACACGCGGACTTACAAAATTATAAAACCTCTTAAACCATACTAAATATCGTTACGTTTTGATCTTATTAACAACAGCTCTAACTCTTTGTAAAACATGAAAAGTGGAATATTAATTAAAAATACAAATTCCAAAAACAGTTGCATATACATACATGAGAAACGTTGACCGAACTATAATTTTGTCACAGGGGCAGGGTGCATAAATTCCATCCCAATGTAGCTCCGTAAACATGCTTTGGGCGTTTAATTTGAAATTTCAGTTTAAGCACTTTTGCATTGCTGTTTCTATTAACTTAATAACCCGTGGTGTAATATGTATTTTGACAGTTTAAATAATAAGCTCATACTATTTGTTTTCTTTCATATATTCACAAACAGCGCCCTCTATCGGTAACATGGGAGTTTTAATATTAAGTTTTTACATATGAAATTGACGTTTTGTTGAACTGGCCACTTTGATATCTGGCGCTTGGTTAGGCATCCCAAATTCAAATTTATTTGAAATTTAGATTTGTGTATTTGTGTTTCGAATCTAGGGATTCATTTGTTTTCGCACCATTTGATTTTTCTTTGACATCGTTCTTTTTACAAAATGGAAAACTTAAAATATCACATTATTTACGAATATGAGTTCCACCGTGACATCAGCGCTGCAGACACCGTTAGAAGGATTAATGATGTCTATAGGAAAGCTACTTTAAAAGAAATTACGTTACGTTTTTTATTCCAATGATTTCGTTCTGGAAATTTTGAGTCCGTCTGACCCTAGTTGATAATAAAGAATTAAAGGTGATCGTGGAAGCAGATTCATCGCAACCCACGTCAGAGTTAGCGGCAGGCTTCGGTGTGGGTGATAAAATAATTTTAATTCACTTGAAATAAATTGGAAAAGTTAAAAAGCTCGAGAATGGGTACCGCATGAATTCACTAAAGCATTGGTGTGCTGCGTTACATTACTCAATTGTTACAATAATGAGAGAATTTTATATCGTATTGTTACATGTGACGAACAATGGATCCTTTACGAAAATCGGAAACGCTCATCACAGTGGTTGAACCGTGGCTGAGTGGTTGAAGTGGGAGAACCGGCCAAATCCTGTCCCAATCGAAAGTTGACTCAGAAAAAGGTACTGGTGAGTGTTTGGTAGACCAGTGCCGATATCATACACTACAGCTTCCTAAGTTCTGGCAAGGCGATAACGGCAGATCTGTATTGTCAACAATTGCAAACCATGATGCATGAAATATGGAGAACGCTAGATACCATAATTCATGCCAGACGGTCGCTAAATTAGAGGAACTACGGTTGGAATGTCTCCGACACCCACCATACTCCCCGGATCTTGCTCCAACAGATTACCACTTTTTTCGGAATTCGGCCATTTCTTTGCAAAAAAATAAAATTAATTCAGATGATGCTGACCAAACCATTTTCAAAGATTTTATTGATTCTCGATTCCACAATTTTTTCAGCAATGTAATCAATGAACTACCAATAAAATGGCGAAAGTACATACTTCGATTTATTAAATGTATACTTTTATAATTTTTTTCTTTTTAATTTTTCCATATAAAACGCTAATTAACTTACTTGCAGTTTTTTTATTTCGTTTAAATTCAAAGTACATGTAGCAAAGTTGTATATTAGAAAAAAAATGATCTATTTTCAAATAATCCAAATCTGAAATTATAATATTCTGTATGTGTGAATCGTATAATCTCTTTGTAACTCGCGTAGGTAATTTCTGTCTTTCTTGCACCTTTTTAACCTCGGTGACCTTGTCTTCTTCATCTTCTTCTTCCTAATTTGGCAACTAGTCCTCTTTAATTAAAACAATTACTGCCATTATCAAGTTAATAAAGTGTCCTGTCTTATGACAACTTCAGTAGCTTAACAAGATGGTGGCTCCCTTGTTAAAATTTTCTAGGGAGTTTTTGTGGGATTTCAGAATGAATGCTTTCAGCTTATATTTATAATCCACTTCACTTATGCACAAAAACAAAACTATATCACGCAAAACGCCGCCAGTGTTACATAATATAGGGTCAAAAACCTAAGTAAATTAATTAAAAATAAAAAACACAACATGGCACTTCAAGATCCCGCCAAAATCTCTCGGTGACTGTGTCATTTGTCATTTTCTTTAAAGATTTTTATGTACAGGCTATTCTAAAACGATTTCATAGAAAGTGTTCATTTCTTGCTAGCTATTAAATGACATCATTTTAATTTTTTATGCCATCGGTCTCCTTTACAATTTACAACAGCGAAACAGGCAAGCATTAGTCAGCTATTATTGTTATAAAACAATCGAAACTATGAAATCTTAACACTTTACGGGATAGGTTTTTCAACAATACAATACCTACCAATATACACTAAATCTAACCCGTAGTATCGACCAAAAGGACCAGTAAACAGTATGAACAATGTCCCTAGAGCGTAGGGCGTGTGAGCGTCCCGCAATTTCAATTTACGCGTGTCGATGCTATAAAATTGGCACGTGATAACATCGAGACAAATAAGTGGATCGCTTATATCTTGTATTAGCGATATTACACGGCGCTGTGCCCGCTGTATAGTCTCGCGGACACCTCGCCGATCATATAAAATGTAATTTATTTTTGATTTAAAAAAAAATGTTAACAATATACGTGTAGTGTTAATAATTTTGTTCTATTTTTAAGTAAACGCCTTTTTAAACTCTATAACTTTTAAATCACTCTCTTAATTACAGGTTCACTAAATAATATTTCCGTCCGCAACATCCATTGTACAACGCAATCCATTATAAAGCACAAGCGTTTCTATTTTTTTAAATGACAAACATCCTTTCGAAACTATGTATTTTGTGGTTTCTTATAATTTAATACATAAATATATGTGAGAAGTGGTAATGCAAAGAATTGAGAACATGATACAAGTACTTTTAAATGGTTTTTCAATAACACAGTTTACAAAAAATCTACTCACTCGATCAATTTTAAATTTTTTTTAATGACATCTTGTAAATGAATACGTACTTATTCTATAATACTCGAAAACGACTTATAATTATAATTAAAACTTATAATTAACTTAATTTATTAATACTGCGAATCCTAAACCGACAAGTGCCATTGAACTTAGACCCTCCAAAATATTGACATTGTTACTCAACGAAAAGTGACAGCAAGTGATGTAGATAATACTTATTGTTTATGAATACTGCAAATGTCAAACAGAAAATAGTCCATGATCAAAAAGTCGCTGGTCGAATTTTGACCTTAGGACGATCACTAGATCGATAAATATGTAATTGGTTTTTCCGAAAGATATATTTGTCAATAATATGAGTAAAATAAAATTAAGGGATGAAGACAATTATTGCTTAATAAACGTGTGCGGACCGTTCTATCAATAAGTAAATACAAAGTAATATTTTAATAGTAGACTTCATTAAATTACTACAGATCTCCAGATCTTCGTTCTCTTAAATAATTGCATGCTAATTACTTGTAAACATTATTAATATACAAGTAGGTACAATAAAGAAATAATATACACGCTTATGAATTAAATTTAAAGTACTAGAAGATAAATCTGTTTTGGGCTAGAATAACATATCATTAACATCAATTTAACAATCAAAACTTGATTGAAAGAAAGTTTGCAAGACTTAGGTATCAGATACCAAACTTAAGTCATTTATAAGTCATATAACCTTCAATTATACATTGTTACCGCAAGTATACTCGTTCAATATGAACTAAGATGTAATTATACCGTCCCTTATAGCCCATAATTCTTATCGTTTAGGGGTTGAAAACACCCGAGGCATTACGCACCCCATATTTCTTGAACAATAAGCAAATTGCATTTCGAATACTTGCTACAATTTAGTGCCGATCGATGCGAGCTCCTTGTGTTTTGTCATAGAATATTTATAGGACAGAATAGTATTATCTTTAGTATAACATAGAAATGGACAATTCACAAGATATAATAAAAAAAATAACATTATTTATAGGTTTTATTATATTATTTGTCTAAACAGAAGAAAAACGTTAAGATAGCAAATTAAGTACTGTCTGTCGGGTGAGTGTTTCCTGATATCGATTTTATTACAAAAGGATACGCGGTCTAAGAAACATTTCAAGAAATTTATGAAATCTATTGCTGTCGCGGTGTGCCCGAAACCTCACCGAATAGAGCGAGAATGACAACTGCAGTTCAGATTGATTATACCTAAGTAAAATTGATAAAATCACAGTTTCGTATTCTGCTGTTTTCTCCTCCAAAATTAACCCGATTTAATTTTTTTTTACAATAATAATATAAGAAGAACTTTGTCTTTGTATGTATGTTTTCTTTTTTCCTTTTGTACTCGTCAAATTTGTTTGCTGGATGTCTGAACATGACGGTAAAAAAGTGTAATTTTCAACATTTCAAAAGGCTACCAGTTTTTATAATAATTCATTAATGAAAATAATCAGAACATAGGGACATAGTAGTGGTAAATATAGATTTTAAGGCGTAAAATTATTTGCTCTAGTACCATTGTCCAGGGAGGAAACAGGGGAACTTATTTGTTTGGGAAAAACACAGCCCGCGTTTCCTCTTAAGTTTGATTCAATTCTTTAATGTGTCCGATCTGTTTATTTTAATCTGTGATATAATATAACCTTGAAAAACTCCAAGAACCCGAGTGTGGAAAGTAACAGATGCTGTTAACGCAATTTATATAATCGTTTGTGTAAATAAATAGCTGTCGGAACTCGATTAGGGGTGGAACTATCCTAGCCTGTTGTAATGGCCTCTGGCCTTGCATTGCATGGGAAGACGATTTTGTGAAACATCTGTTATAATTTACTTTGGAATTTTTTAACAATTCTTTGATCTTTATCAAAAGCGTTGGTTGAGCCTTTATGGAAATCGAGCATTTTTAATTTTTCTTTTTGGACTTATTTTCCAGGTATTCGGAAGTCAGCATTCTGACAACATCGGATTCTTATTTTGTTACAATGTGGTCTAGGAAATGAATTTATAGCCGCCATTCTCATGTGTCATTCTCTGGAGATTAGCCAAGGCTGGCCAACGCCAAGACTGGCGTAGTGGTAGGAATCTATGTGTACATGGGTTGCGATCAAAATGCACACGCTGTAGTAATAAACTCGTCAGAGAAGTGATTGCATATGATTTGCAGATTCCATATATCCTTACTATGAAGTTGGTACAATACTTTACCATAATTCTCTAAAAACGGCTTTAAGCTAGCTACCAATTTATAACAAATTCCAACTTCTTCAACCGATGTCTCGTTCTGATATATGATATCGGAATAATTCGTGTTCCCAAACTTCATCGATTGTCTAAGAGCCCAAGGCAAATGACTTATCTCCCTTTTATATATTTCATTATATTATTTTTACCATCATTTGAAGTATTATTATGTACATAGGTTTTTTTAATATCTTAAGCTGTGCAGTAAACAAAAATTAAAGTAACTGAGGGTTATGCATTTTGACTTTTCTATGAGATTCAAAGAAAACCTTATGGTTAAAAATGAAGGAATAATTACATAGATTTTTTTTTTCTTTGTATACTAACCAAGAAACCTAAGTACTGGAAATATATTAATATAAGGATACAGATTGATGATTCGTTAATCTTCTAATTAGAACAGTTTCCTTCTTTAAATGTTTAATTAAAATGACCGTGTAATAAATATAAGAACAGAGTCTAAAAAATAAGTGATCAACAAAGGATTCAAATACTTTCGCCTTTATGGTTCACTATATTGGAGACGTGATATCTATACAATTTAATAAAATTAATTTACATAATTAGCATTTTAACTTAAATCTGGAATGTCTATTAAATCTGTTACGTTTTCTGTGCAAGTTTATTGACAGTCTTTTCCTCCTGTCCTAAGTCGTTCTACCAATACTCGTACCTTTGCTTGTGTCTAAAGTCAATCTATTTATAAGTATGAATCTATTGGTGTCTTTCAAAATCCCAACTCACTTCATTTATCGCTTTAGCTGGCAAATTTACAGCACCGAATTCGTTACGCAGAAGTAACTGATGTAAACCTAGGATTTAAAAAAAAAATCATGATAAGTAGCCGTACACCGTTCATTTATTCTTTTCGAACAGCAATCTATTAGGGGTACGATAAACGCGCTTCGAGTTAAAATAAATTGATTTTATTCAAATTTCTATTAAGGCACACCGCTCTCTGTGTTTCTTGAGATTGCTGCGGGCCGAGTATTGTGCGACTCGAGTTAGGAATAAAGTGGATTTTTGGATACGGTAACTAAGTTTTTTAGAACCACACTCGCTTGGCTCCCGAGCCACAGCTTTACGGTAACCTTCATCGAAGAAGAAGTTCGCTACGTCATATCTTTACCGTATTGTGAAGCTACGGAAAGATTTCTTGGCCAGCGTGTTTCCACATACCTACAATATGAAATCCTTCAAAAATAACGTGAAGAGACATGGTGGCGAAGTCTTGCGATAGATTGTAGATCCCTTGGTAGACACAGATGTTGTTTGATGGACTGTGCTTACTATATCATATAATGCGGTTACTTAGCCTTGCAAAAATAATAGTAATTGTTCTTATAGTTGAAAATAAATGTATCATTTTACCGCAAACAAAATTTGTCAGCAAACCATCTCAATTTAGTATCTACTCCGTCAATCTATCTATCCATCATACTGCACCCCGTGCCGCAATTGTAGTTGACTTGTCATCTTTTGGTATGGACGTAAATTATATTGCAAATTATTATTATATTAATACGTGACGCAAAAACTTTGTACCCCTTCTTACGAAAATTGCGCGGACGGAAGTCTGTTAGATTTGGCATGGTTAAAGTTTATATGGAGAAGGAGTGCAGAAAGCTAAAATTTATATATAATATTTGTTACTAATATATAAAATAAAATAAATGAATACTGCGAATCCTAAACCGACCAGTGCCATTGAACTTAGACCACCCAAAATATTGACATTGTCACTCAATGAAAAGTGACAGCAAGAGATATAATATTCATTGTTTAGGTTCATACTGCAAATGTCAATCAGAAAATAGTCTATGATTAAAAAGTCGCTGGTGGAATTTCGATCATTGGGCGACCACTAGTTCTTATAATTAAATGGTATTTATACACCTTATATTGCTATCGATACTTAGAGAATTTTATGAGTAGGTACTATAACCGTACATTAGTACCTGCCTGTGTAATTTAAATCTATAATATTATCCTGTATGCTCCAAGTCTCATTTTTTTTTATAGTAGTACGACAAAATGACGCACTCCGCTCACGTTGTATAAGCATAGTAAAATGCTAAAACGACAACCACCGAGAGATGGGAAATTTATCGCCGGTCGTTGCTGTTATTCAATGGTAGCTGAATACACACTGGTTGACCCCAAAACGTGGCAAACTATACGAGAGTCATTGCGATGGGTTCATCGCTTTATCGCCTTCTTCAAGCAATGGTGGCTCAGTTGGTAGCGTGTTCGCACGTTCGGACTTTTCATCGATCGACGTGAGTTCGAATCCCTGCAATGAGCTTGAGATTCCGGTGAAAGAAAACACTCAATGAAGCCATCGCATGCTAGTAGGTCTTTTTCTGATGCCCGCCTGGCTTGTTGAAAATCTGTTGCCAAACACCAATAGGTGTGTTCCAGTAGCTGCACTTGAGAGCCAATCTTCAAACAGGCTTAGCGTGCTATACGCCGCTTCATTACTGGAAATAAGTACACCGGCTGTGGCGTGTGTTACAAGTCATGATGTCTAGTAAAGAAATAAACATAAGACGGTGAGCGCCACCTATCGTACAAATGTTACATACACACTGGCATAGATACTTCTTGTCCTTGTTCTTGTTGCTCGCGTTGCGTATATTATAGAAAAGTGTTATTGTTGGATTTCAATATATTTAACTATAAAACTAAAGCTTCTAGCTCTGCTGTTTTATTTCTACATGATGTTTTGTGGTCCGATCCAGTCCTCAAAATGAAATGATCTTAGACAATTTTATTATATTACACTATACTACCGCGTCCAATCGGCTCTGTTCATCTTTATACTATTCTACCCACTCAAAGCTTGTAATTGAAAAGTTTGCAAGCGCAAAGATGCAAAGTGATTTATAAGACAGACGGACTGACGGACCGGCGACCTTTTCATTCAACGAAATCTCATTACAATCTAATACTTGTTCTGTGGATTACATTGTAATATATACTTGTTTGAATTGTATTAAATTAAAGTAAATTACTCGTATAGCTTTTATCTTAGCATAATGGTTATATTATAGGACAATTTCTTAGAAATTGTCTATATAATTGACAAAATTGAAGTGTCTGGTTGTAATGTTAAAATAATAGTTTTTTACTAAATGCATATGAATGTATATACGATACCTATAACAAAAGCTCATTTTTTAAATTGTTTTCTGTCTGTGTGTTTGTATCGGGTAATTTCCGAAACGGTCGGACCGATTTTGACGGAACTTTCACTGATAGTTAACTGATGATATAGGGAGTAACTTAGTCAACTTTTATTTTAGAATAAGAATTATGGTTCCGCACAAATAAAAAGAAACTGTGCGTGGTGAATCAATTCGGGAGCTTAAATGGCTTATTCTGAGTAAACCATGAGTGATATAGCAAATTACTATACTACATAATTATAAGCATTAAAAAGACATACAAAAAAATCCGGGAGAGTATACGTCTATCTTGTAAGAAACACCAACAATAAGCATTTTTGTCTTTAAAATAAGCGGGAGTGGTGGAGCAAGATTCGCGCTCGCATTCTTTAGTCCACGTGAGTGAAGCCATGGAAACAGCTAGTTTTAAATAAATTACTAATCCAACAAACGCGTCACCGCCTACTCATTCGTGTAGACTATCTTTATTCTCACTTCAGCACTTGTCTACAACTTTCCAGATTGTTTGACATTTATGGAAATTACTCCGCTCCTTAGAGATGTAGCGTGAAGTTCTATAGTCTATAACCTTCTTCAATTACTAGGCTAAATAATATTACAAGTATAGATAAATTATTTTCTAAATCAATAGTGATTGCTTAACTCTGTTAAAGTAATTTTGTAATCTATGTTAGTCGAAACCCTTTAGCTCTAGTTATCGGTGGTCGTTGACAAGCGTGCTTGCTCGGCTCACGCGCGTCGTGCTTATAATTCACGAGTCGCAGTACATAGGGGGAAGAATAATCGTCTCGTGCAGCAAGCAAAGATAGCAGGCGGTCTTCTGGCGATACACTCTTTCGTGGAGATGGCGCCTTATTAGCGTCATTTTTTAGCATTTGGATCAACTCTCTTCTATTAATGCTCCACTTGCCGAATATGCCATACACAAAAATAAACGTGGCCTATTTAGAACATAAACAACAAATTAAAAAAACAGATTTATAAACATAAATAAAATTAACATATTTTCCCTCATAATAACCATTTTAATTAGAAATTTTAAACGTAAATCATTGAGTAAAATTTTATTAAAATGATTTATATCTTTAATTATATTAGCAGTGTTTTACAATTAAGTTTGTAGTGTTGCTATTTTAGGTTTTAATATAGCCGTGGCTGAACTTATTTGTTGAATGAATCCAGACAAATAAACTCAAAGAAATACAGGTTAGATACCAAAATACTCCAGATTCCATGGGTAGATCATGAAAAGGTAGAGCAATGGATAGTATTTTTATAACAAAAATCAAAAAATGAAACAGATATGTCAGATGCGGGACATTTTTTAAAGATTTGCTGGCATCATCAGTCTTAACAAGCCGTCGGATAAGAGAGAAGAACACGTTAGATTTTATGTCTTCATTGATAAAGAAAGACTGAGATAAATCAGTATATTTAAATCAGCTTAGAGACGTTTTTGCATTTGTAATATTATAATACAAAGTGAATGAAACCGGAATAAGTCAGTTTCTGCTAGCTAGGCTACCACGTGCCTCGTACTCTCGTATCAGTAGCTTTAGAAGTGTACAAATACGTACACTACTACAAACGCAAAAACGTCTCCTAGCTGATTTGGCTGTAATATATATTGATAATGTATAGAAGATCATAACAATGCAGCTAAAGGTAAGTATTATTTTAAGCAATGATGGCTAGTTGGTAGCGTGTACGGACTCCGCGTCGATTGACGTGAGTTCGATTCCCTGCAATGAGGCTTGCTTCCGCAAGTATTGCTGCAGTGAAACCGTAGCATGGTGGTAGGGTTTTTTATAATGCTAGTCTCAAGTTGAAAATCTGTCACCAAGCCAGAGAGCTAGCTCACCTCATTGAGCTTAGTTTGTTACAATCTTGAGCCACATCGTTACATAAGATCAGGTGAAGAAATAACAAAGAAGCTAATAAGCTATCCGATTACCGTTATTACTGTTATTTCGCTGTTTCTATATTTATTAACAGCTTCAACGCTCGTCATAGAACCTTCGAGAAAAAATTAGTGACGAAGTAATTAATGTTTGTTGAACCTTCATAATGTTCGGGTAATGATTTATTGTTACCGTAAACTGACTGCGTAGTTTTATATCCATTATCCTTGGTTACGGTGACCATGATTTTTTTTAGTAATATTTTCTTTGATTCTGCAAAGTAGGTACCTACCTTACTATTATCTATAATAAATCCGTAATTTGTTTACAGTTATTTTTATTTTTATACAAATTTTATGTAAGATTCTAAAGGGCCTAGGAAATCGAATCAGAAATTATAAGTCATTTGTCTGTTTCTGTGGCTGTATTTAATTCAGAAATGGCTTTACCGATTTTTATAAAATGTTGAACGCAGAAAGTATATGTCATGCCGCATTTGATATATTAAATTAATAATACTAACAAGAAGGTAATAATTACTGCCTAATAAACGCGTGTGAAACTGCGGGCGCAACTAGTATGAGATAAATCAGTGTGGAATCTATATTATGACATTTATATAAAAAATAGAGAACGGATAGAGAAAAGATTTTTGTGGCACCTTTGTTATAGTTGTAATATTACTAAAAAAAAAATCTAAAATATCATGACCGTCTAAAATATTTTAAGCTTATCTCATTATACAATCGTAGAAAATTGTTGAAACTTATGGTTTTATATAAGCTGATAAATGGAATGATATATTGTCCACAAATCATAAATAAATTAAAAATTAATATTCCCGTTAAGCTCCCCAGATCTAATAAATACGTCCCGTTTTACATCCCTCACTCCTTTACCAATTTAAATTTTTTCTGTCCAGTTAATAGAATTTCTAAGACATATAATAAATTACACAAAACTTTAGATATCTTTTCTAATAAAAAAAAACGAATTAAAAAAATATACAATATTACTCTTTGTTAAGTTTCAATTCTTCAGTTATTATTTGTATAACATTACATATCTTTTCTTATTTATATTAATTCTTTATGTTCAATGTTCATTATTTTATATGTATATAGTTAAATTTATTATTTAAGTATGTTAACTGAGCACGTCGTGTTCACCTTTAACTATAACAGAATTTAAGTTTTACATTATGAATAGTTTTTATTTACAACGTATTATGCTATGTTATGTTGGTGAGCCAAAATAAATTCAGTTGACGAACTATGTGACATTTATTTAAACAAGCCCTGTAAAATTATTGCATTCCTTACAACATGTAAGCATATAAAACTATCACGGGAAAATCCTCTAGGTAGTTGGTCATATACCAGCTAATACCGGGACACGACACAACCGAGATTGGGTGTTGTGTACAAGTGCTTTACTGTATAAGGGATACAAGTATGTAGTGTTTTTATTTAGTCAATAGTTTTATTTTCTGTGGAAATATCTGTAATTTTGTAAAATTTGGATATGCTGCATTGGGGGTGGCATACCACAAAGACAAAAGACACAAAAAAGAATGACAAAAAAGTGCTTTACTGTCTTGTAAATAGCGTGTGAGGATACCCCTTTAAAGGTAAAAAGGCAGATCATTCTAGCACCTCCTATAAACCCTTTGTCATTCGAAGACCTAGTCAAATTTAATCTAGTCAATGGTAAAAAGAATATTTTCAACCAAATAAATAAATTTAATCTATATAAATTTTTTCATTGTCACCTTACTATTTTTCGTTTAATTAATTAAATGATGTACATGACATAATTGGTCTTATGATGAATAGCGACCCAGTTAAATGGAGTTAACAATAACCTATTTAATATTTCAGCATAACAATAACATTATTTTAAACTAATTTAATTTTGTTTTTAAATTGGCACTAGGTATTTGCTAGTGTCAATATTTTATTACTATTCTTAATTCGAATACACTTTTAAACAATAGTAACAATTTTTAATAAAAAAGAAAACTGACTTCAAAGATTTTCAATGCCAGTTAAATTGAAACGGGGCTCCCCTTGCCTTTCCAACGAAAAAAGAATAATATTAATCGGTTCATAAACAAAGGAGATTTGGCTGAACATCCATAAAAAAGTATACATTCTAATTGAAAACTTCCTCCTTTTTTAAAAGTGGGTTATAAGACCAACTTCAGTAATATTGAGAAGTACTCTGGTGTGTATCTTCGAATTTGAAATAATAATCTCAATCGGTTCATAAGCAAAGAAGATATGCATGAGCATCATTAAAGAATACACAATTGAATTGAGAAACTCCTCTTTTTTTGATGTCGGTTAAAAAAACACAATCGCACGTAAAATGCCACCATTGTAACAGGATATTTATGCTAGAACATAAAGCAAGTAAATGATAACAATTACATAACTACCAAGCGTCCATCAAAAATGAGTTCTAGAATCTCAGACCTAAAAAAATGGACCTAAGCCTGATGAAAGTTTCGGTAACATTTTTTGAATGTTGGTATTTGAATCTCCTTATTTAACCTTGTTAAGGGATACATTTTCAAAAACCTTTTAATGTATTATTTACGTCACGAACTTTAAAAAAAACTTTTAAATAACGTCTAGCGTTTAGTTCGGCGGGATTTAAAAAAAAAAAACTAATTTTCTTAGATCTATTATAAAAATGACGAATTTTCATACACAATTTCATCCCCCTTTCAAATTTCAACCCTTAAGGTTGAATTTCCAAAACTCCTTCCTTAGTCCTCAGTTATAGTGTAAAAGAAACCCGCCTGTAAATTTTCACGATCCTCGTTCCAGTAGTTTGGGCTGAGTTGGTATGTCAGTCAGTCGGTCAGTTGTCCTTTTATATATATGTATATTTAGTAATTAATTAATGTATTCATAATTACCCCGAACAATACACGCGTGACGTAATTACATCACGGTTAATATAAATATAATACAGATGATTGTCTTATTGAAAATCAACCACAATTTAAAAGCACTCAGCTGTCTCAGTTTAAATAAATAGCGGAAGAATGAAAAGCAATACACTGTTACGAGTAAATTATAACTATCCGTACCTAGACTGCTGAAACCAAACAATATTGTGACTTTGAATCTTATGGTGTACGAAACAGTGGTAGTCAAAATAACTAATACTTATAAAGAAATATATTTTTGCTACAGTAAGTTGTTTTACAAAGGGATAGATAAAGATTGTTAGGACAAATGAAGAAGTGTTAAGAATGGTTGAAGAAAACCGAAGAGTAAAGATGATAAGTCAATTGATACAACACGACAAGTTCTTTAAAACTATTTGAGAAGGAATAATTGCTGAAAACTGATAAAGAGGGAAGACCTAGGCGATGGTTTTTCGAACAAATGAAGGATAAAGTGAGAATCGTATTCATCGTGGTCGTATCAAGATGTCAAAAGAAAGGTAGAGGATAGGGAACATTAGCAAGGCTCCACCGACAAGAGTTTAGGTCTTAAATTAAAGAAGAAAAAGAAGTTTTTGAAGTTTTGTAATGGCTTGTTTTGTAAAACGTCTCTTTTCCACTATACAAATTACCACAACTGTGCAATCGGTGGGCGGTTATTAAATTTTATTACTAACGAAAATACAAAAGTTGGCGGTAGGTATAAAATGGTTAACTACCTTTGTGGTAGAGTTTTAGGTGAAGGCAATCTTTGCAATGAAAGTATAGCATGATGCTATTACATTTTCTCATTCGGTTCTATAATAATATTAACCTTACAATGTTCTACTGTTGGCCAAAGGACTTTTTTCAGATGGAAGGTAATTTTCAGCTTGGTATATCAGTTCTTGATGTCAAATTATATTATAGTCAAACTTATAACATAAATATAACTTTGAAAATTAAAAAATAATTGCGTTTTTAGATATATATGACTTCTTGTACATTCAATATTAATTAAATATAAATATTAATTCAATATCAATGTTCAAATTAACATTATTATTAATATATCATTATCATCATAAAAAGGACTAATAAAACTGTTTGTTTAAAAAATAAATAAAACCAGACCAAAACTTTCACGAATACAGTGAACGATCTTGTTCACGTAAGCTATGGCGGGTTTATGTCGTCGGTAATAACTTCCCTTGATTGTATTACGATTTTTTCAATATATATTACATTTCCAAGAACTTGCTACAGCTCCGAGACACACGAACACCCCTGCGTGACTGAATAAATTGGTTTTCTTCTAATGCTATTATCTTAATAAGGGTAGATCTTATATAACCATGAAATAGGAGAAAAATCAACTTTTTTCTCTGAAAGAATCGTAATATTATTTTAAAATAGATGGGTATGATATAACAGACAGGAATGCAATCTGTCTGATGTTAAGTGTAAGTTATGTAAGTAAATTAACTTTTATACAATTCTCTTTTATTTTACTAGTTTAATATGACGCATAATAAAAAATTTAACAATCTAACAACGGCTGTCATGTTAGTTAAAGATATTCATTTATTAGTTATATAGATGACGCCTTGAATTAATTTTCATTAGCATCAACAACAACAAAGTTTTTTAAACAATTTTTTAAAGAAAACATTAATTTAAACCTATTAGTCTATGCTTCGTTTGTACCGGGGAACTCATTAATTTTGATGAAGAATTGATGGGGTTGTTATGGAGTTGTCAGGAAAAATACCTTTGAGAAATAATATAAGAAATAAGGACAGTGGAGTTATTTTACAATCAACCGTACATATCTTCTTTACAAAGGTCAAGTTCGGCGGTGTATGGTCCTCTATGCTCTGGACAGGTTGCAGAGACGAGCTGTTCATATTGTTAATGATGCAGACGTTACTAAATTTACGAACCGCATCAGGCGTATCGTCTGTTTCATGGTGAGTGTTCTGAAGAGCTATTCAATATAATACGCTCCTCTCCTTCCACAACAGAACCACATGCGCCTGCCTTTGGAGTTACAGTTTTACTGTAACCTCTATCTCGGGATGAACTAAAAAGTTCTCTATGTCTTATCTTTGTCGTACCGTGAAGCTGTGAAACCTTCTCCCGAGTAGTATGCTCCTTCCTTACGATATTGGTTCCTTTAAGCGTAACGTGCAGAGATTTTTATGCAGGCCAGCACAACAACGGCGACCGATGTATCGAGCTATTATTTAAAAAATCAAAATAGGTCTAGGATTTAATGAGAATTTTAACTGATTCATGAAATCCTAGTGACTTTTCCACGAACCCATTGAAAATATAGAAAACTGCGAACTGTGAATGTTTGTGGTACGTATACTTACTTATAAGAAATGAAATTGAAGATTTTTGTAGTAACACGGTAAATTGAACAGTCTAATTCAAAAATAACTGCGACCACCAAGATATCGATAATATTATCCACCGCTGGGCTTCGTTCTCATGCCAATCGCTAACGTATCAGGTAGCTGAATATGCAATAGCTGATAAACTAACAAGACAATTTTTAACAAAAAACAAAAGCAACATCAATGATTTGGAAGAATTCCCTGGTGTACCTTCGAAGTTGACGGTCTAATGCCAGTGAAATTAAAATGAAATTACCCTAGAGGTATCCCCTATCCATAAAAGAATGTACATTTGGATTCAGTAATCTCCGTATTTTTTTGTGATTCGGTAAAAAAGGCACTGGAACAGACTTATTAATATTGTGGTCGCGACACTTGCTATCCAGTGAATATGAACGTACTTGATATACGTACCAGGAGCGTATGGTGGGTGTCGGAGACATTCCAACTGCAGTTTCTCTAATTTAGCGACCATCTGTCCTGAAGTATGTGGTCTAGCGTTTTCCTGAAGCAGCAGTGGGCTAGAAAGATTGAACAGTCTCTGTTGTTTTACGGCTAGCTCATCCATCATGTTTTGCAATTGTTGACAATACAGATCTGCCGTTATCGTCTAGCCAGATCTTCGGAAGCTGTAGTGTATGATAGCAGCACTGGTCCTCCAAACACTCACCAGTACCTTTTTCTGAGTCAGCTCTATCAAGATAGCAGTGCCATATTATCGAAATTACGAATGCTTACCTCCCCTCTTAATTACTGGATAATACCGGTTGACTAAGGCAATAGACGCGCTGGCTTATGCCCAAATACAAAAATTTAGATGAGCCGGTCTTTTAGCACGTTATGTGGATAACAGGTGGTCCATAAATGTAACCAACTGGAAGGGCTCACTAGGCAAGCGTCAAGCTGGGAGACCCTATATAAGATGGGAGGATGATATAAAGAAAACCGCAGTACCAAAATGGTTACAAATAGCAAATAATAGAGAAAAATGAAAATCCTTGGACGAGGTTTTTCCCCTTAGCTGAGAGGGGTTCACGCAAATCAGAATATTAATACTTTTTCTTATTTATTTCCTCACGTATTGTCACAAACACTTGTAGATCAAATTAATTAGTATGATAATAAATGTAAATTTCATTGTTGCATATTAACTTCTTCATAGTTGAAATATTATTCTAAAGTGTGCTGTATGGAATAAATGGCTTTTATATTTTTATTTATTTTTAATTTATTTACCGGTTGATCTCGGTAAACATGCCACTATGGTGGATTTTGAACCTGTTGCTTGGTGGTCGCTATACAGTCGGACACGATTGTCGTGACCTACCACTCATCTAAATAATATTAGTGAAATATCTAAACTTAACCATATCACGTCGGTGAACGCAATTCAAGCGAAAAAAAAACACGTAAAGAGCTATTTTATATAAATGTGAAATTCAACGAAATACTGTCAAACCTGCGCGTATTTGTTGTACACTAGGAAATTCCATCCCTCGTCAAGCAAATACGGATTTGCGAGATAAACTTTATCGCTCACAAACTACTCGAAAAACTTTTACCGCAATCGTACAAGAACGAGTTTCTTTCCTAACTCCAGTATGACAACGGAAAATGTAAATTGGTGATTTGCATAAAAGTCTCTCAGAATTTGTCACAAGGTATACACGTACACTTGTTAAAAAGTGACATGGGTGTGTTCGAACAGGGTTGTAATTAGGCGGGGGCCAATCTATATCTATACAATTAATAAAATCGAAGTGTCTGTTTGTAATGTCAAAATAATAGCTTTTTACTAAATACATATGAAAACCACCAATACCAGACTGAATACCAGACCTTCCTTCTCTGTTTTGTTCCGAGACATTCCATCAATACGTGAGGTATATCCTGATCAAAGAAACATGTCAGATGAATAATACGATGGCAGCGTAAGTGTTTATTGACTAGTTGAATATTAAACAAAAAATAAATTTATATTCGAAAGATTAACTAAAATATTGTACACAGATAGCTATTAATTTGCTTGTCTCTATTTTGAACAAAGAACTATATGTTAAATAGTTTAGATCCAAGTTTTCCCACACAGACAAATATGAAATTTATCTACCCAATGATGTTATTCAGAGGAGTTTTTGAAACATGGTAATAATGGAGTCATGTGTCATTTTGGTACCAAATTTTTTTTTGAGTACGCTACTGCCTAGAACATCATCGTTTACAAAATTATCACCCAAATATTTACCAGTGAATACTTTGTTGGGATTCTCAAAATCCTTATATAATGATGATATATTTATGGTGTTGATAAGGATGACGGCTAAAAGTAAAATAAATAACCATTCAATTTTACATTTAATTTTTTTTAATTAACACAATATTAAAAAGTTCTTGAAATAAAAGTGATTTATGTTCTTTCGGATGGAAATAACACTTTGTCGTATGTAATTACTTCCATAAAATATATAGTAGCATTTGTTTTATATGTTGTGTTTGAAAACATAATATACAATAATCAAAATAGAAGTGGAACAACCTGAAAACATTTCAGGGAGGTAATGAAAATTGAATTAGAACAAATTCTTTAGATACTCCACCGCGTGAATGGGCGCCCGTGAAAGGACGAGCCGCCTCTAAAAATAACATAAATAAATAAAAACTCTCTTGCAAACTTATTGCGCGGTTGCGAAATATCGCCCGTGAGGGTACTTATGTGAAGATTACGTTTTAAAAACGGCAAATACAACGTTGCTTCGTCGAACAGAAGCCGGAGCTCCGAAAGCTCGGTACGTCCACATTCATGCAAGCCCGGATGAAAAAGTTTGTACAATACTAGGCGTCATTAGAGAGAGCTCTGTCGAGTATGGCTAAGTGGTAAGTTTGCGGGGTTGGCGGGAGCGCGTTGATTTACATTTTCAATAAAGCGACAGTGTTTTATCATAGTTAAATTTCTTTCCTTTCAAAATTCAGTTCAGTTTTTGTATTGGAAAAATGCGTTTTGGTTGCAAAACTACGTCAAATGCAACTAGTGTTTTTAGTTTAAAAGAACACTTTATTGTAACTAATTGCGACGCATTTATTTCTGCATCTGGAACTTTGTTTAATTAGCTTCTATGTATCCATACTTCATTGCTCCGTATCTTTTTATAATATGTCAATTACATCACTATAAATTAAATGTACCTGTATTGTTTTAGATGTTTTCTCCCTAGCATGCGGTGTAGGAATTTGGATAGGTATTTTGCCGGCCACTCACCTCGGGCATGCTGATGTTAACTTTCGTGGCTTCTATGCACTGCACATAACGCACTGTTGAAGCACTATGGAACCCCGGGGTTTGTGAAGTCCGAGCTTAACTATTATTTGATTTATACTTTTAATTTGTGACGGAGATGCAATAGTTTTATGCGCTCTGTTAGGCGACACGTTTTGTCTTGTCTGTTTTTTCAACTGTCACTCGTCGCACGTGAGTTTTTGGTTTTGTTTGTAGATGGCGCTAATAGTGGCCGAGGTAGGAAAAGTTATGAAGGAATATATGCATGCTCTAACAGTACCGTATATTTAACTTTATCTACATTTGCCATATTATTATTATACCATTAAATTTTTATATAGTTCTTAAATTAATATTGTTTTGCTCTTATTTTTTACAAATTTGGTCTCCCTTTTGTCTTTCACTTAAACTGATACATCCTTTTTTGCCAAAAATATTAGTAATAAGTATACTTACAAAATTATTTTCCATCTGAATATTTATCTCTTCGTAATTAGTATCAGCAATAGATTTTAAAGGTCACCGATTTAGACAAGGAGAAGATTTTAGAATAAAATCTGTTAAGAAGGATATATATTTGTTTGTTACACAAGAGTATAATGAAGTTGATACCTCACCGTTCAAAGTTCTTTCCTCTGAAGGAAATGGAGCTACAACTTCCAGGATCGGCAATCGAGAACCATACATGCACGTGCATCACCACAAATGTTATCTTTGCACGGCAGCCAGTAATTTTACAACATCACCCTGCGATAAATGAATATGCATTTTCAATTTGCAATTTCTTTGTTCCTTTTAGAATAGAGTCTGAGAACTATTATAGCCAACAGTCATAATTGTTCACGGGTTGTACATTAGATGGACCCAGTTTTGACGATAAAATATCGTTTGAAATGGTTAGGGTTCCATTTCATTAAAAAAAAACACTGAATCATATATGAGAGATCAAGATTTGTTAGTATATAGATTAAAACAGTCACGTTAATTTCAATCTCAATTGTACAAAGGTGTTTATAATAAAAATACATATGTTTTTTCTTAATATGATTCTAAATAAACTAAAAGCGTAGCTTAGTATACTTTTAAAAACTGTGGTTAATAAATTTAAAAGTTTTTAATTCTCTTTCGACTTTCGCCACGCAGGTGTCCCTTCTAAACACCACAGAATAGGGCACTAAGGGCCATCAACCAGCATCTCGTTTTAAACAGCTCCTCACAGGCTTCACAGCCCATCGATTATGCTTGTTGCCTTTAGTTACGTGCTTTGACCCGACGGTTTTAATACAAACAGAACAATCCAAAGACAAATATTGCCTATTAAAACATTTCTGGTAGGGATATTTATAACAGAAAAAAAATTATAGACTGATAGTCCTTTTTTGATAATTTTTACTCTTCGTGTACCAAACAGAGAAAGACAGGTATGTTTTAAAAAAATATAATTTTTGCATTTATTACTAACCCAAAATCAAATAAAATATTTCTTTTTTCTTTTTTGTTTTTGGTATTCCCATTTGCATCTTTCCTATGTCCAATATTTACAATATACCATAAACAAAAAATATCATCTATATATATTCATCAGAACCATCAGATACTTATGCTAGATTGCTACCTTAATTCTATAAAAAAACACATAAATCACTATAATTAATTTCGTAAGTAAACTAAATCAATCAAATAATATTACGAATTATTTCACAAGCATTTTTCAAAGTGCAACTTTATTTATTTATCCATTTGCATCATGTTTAATACATTTGTTCATTTATGATAAAGTATCCGAATACATTGACCCTGAATAGGGTATGGCAAATTATTACATTTGTTTTTCAAACATTAATTTTATACATTGTTATTTATCTTACTAATTATTTATTTATTTAGTTATATATACAATTTGTTTGTGTCATTGTCATACATTTATTTATATTGGTCATTTATCTCTATAATCATCATGTCAAATATCTATTATATAACTTATTATTATTCATAATTTTTATATTAATTTCAAAATTATTCTAGTTGGTTATGTCACTCATTCATAAATTCTGTTATTGAGTAGTAATATTTATTCATTACATGGGTTTTAAATTTATTTTTAAATATAGTTCGCATTTTCTTTTTATTACCCACTTTATTAATTTTGTTCTGAGCGTCCTCGTTCACCAGAAATGCATCAAATAGATACGTATCACATACCATTACACGAATTGGAGCCTGTAAATAAATAGAGCGAAACGGAAAATTTAAAAATTTCCACTCTCGCGTCCCGTCGTGGCGTGAGGACGTTGCAACGGTTTCAGGAATTCTCGACTGACCGATTTTAAAAATATATGTTTTTTTTTCAATCCCACACCGTTCTGAAATTATTATTATGCATGTGGTTTTACGGTCGAGTTTTGAATACACTTTTCGTTTTTACACGTTAATGTATAAAGCTGATTTTCATTGGCAAGGTAGTAGTAGTATTTCAGTTAATTAGTAGAATTTTCAATTATATTTATTTCGCGAACGTTTCATAAAAACTCCCAGAGCTTTGACTGCGAGCAGTTTTTGAGTGTTTGAAAAATTTTACTCATATTTACATAGGGAGTCGTATTACGCTTTGCCGGTTTCAATCTGAAGTGCTATGTTTGGTTTAAATCAACTTATCCGTACTTATATTGAATCGAAATGAATTACAGCATACACTTTAGTAATGGAATCGAGTCTAAAATTAAGCAATTTTGTATGTGTGTGTAACTGTGTGTCTGTTGTGACATCGTAGCTCCCAAACCTCCAATTTTTTTTTGTTGAAAGATGACTCGACTGAGAATGTATTTCGTTATATTCAATAAAATCATTTCAGCCGTTTTACTCTTTTCTGATAAATGGATGTGAGTATCTTCCACAGGTATGATCGAGTCGTAATTGAATATTCTGTTACTTTAATAATATGAGAAGACGATGGTAAAATTGAGCTGATGCTGCAGCGTCATTTGGAATCCGTAGGATGTCTAACTACTCAGCAATACGCAATAAAGTTATAGTGTTTGGGCTCATTGGAATGGTTCCAATGTGGTTACTTGTTGTAGGGTATTATTTAAGTTTTCATTTTACCTTGTTTTACATAACATAACATAACATACCATCGCGCCTGTATTCCCCGAAGGGTTAGGCAGAGGTGTACTAATGTACACCCATAGTTCGCCGAGTATGTTTTTAGGTCCCATGTAATAGGGGGCGAGTCTATTGCCATTAATCGGGCACGAAACCAAACTCCGAGCTGCTACTGAGAATTTCATAGGAAAAACCCACTTAAACTTTGCTCGACCTGGGATTCGAACCCAGGACCTCGCTAATAGCAGTCGCGCTTACGACCACTAGGCTAACGAAGCAGCCTAACACGATTGTAATAAAATGATTATTTGTAAACCAAAATATCTATAGGAAATGAAGTGTAGGATTTATGAAGTTAAACTTCTTTGGCGTATAAAATAAATATAATTCAAAGAATTGTATACCGCGTGCCAAGAATATGATGAAGCTAGCCATAAATTATAACAAGAAATAATTTTACTGACTTTAATTTTTTTATTGTGTATATTTTAAATTAATTTATTTCATATAATATTTCCACCATCGTACCGCAACTATTTCTGTCGTAATGTTACAAGTACCGGCCCCCTACCAGTATCTCATATTACGTAAAATATTATTTGATATAAGTCGGCGAATCGTGTCAATGTGACTAAGGAATCCATATTTGTACTATTGAGTGGATGGTAGCAACAGATGTGCTCTGTGACTGTACGTACTTCCGTACCACTATCTACTACTAAATGGTCATTAAGTCGAAATTATTAATTGACCGATAATTTTTATGAAAATTCACACACTCCTGTATAATATAGCGTTAGGTATTCATGGCTACCCTCGTTTGGAAGTTGGGGTATATTCATAATTGGATATTCACACTACCCTACTGTTTAACCTACTGCTCTGACTGAGTGAAAGGGTAAATAAGACGCAGCGCATATGCTCGCAGATGAAGTCCGGTGAAGCTGTAAAAGCCGTCAGAGGCTTCAGGGCCTCTAAGGCTAAAGGTATAGTAAGTCAGAAAAAAAATGCTCGCTAATATAGTGTCGCTTGAACCGTAGTAATGTGAAGACCTCTGTATCCTGGGATCGTTTGAACCTACCTACTGTGTCGGGAGTCTGTGAGAGGGTCATTCTCAGTCTCGAGCTGCCGATCTGGGTGGACGTCCGGATCAGTTTCAGTTTGGTCAGAGAGGCGAAGTTCGGAATGGCTATAGGAGAGATAACGCCCACGAGACCTGTGATCACCAATGAAGATAGCGAGGATAATAATGATGATGTCGAACCGTTCACATTGCTTAGTCACCCGTGAATAATTATTATCGTCTCCGAATTTAAGATTTCTAACAATAAATTAAGGAAACATATTCAAATTATTGTATTTTCTAGTTATCGTATATAATTACTACAAAATGATAAGAAATTTACAAAAATAATCATTAGTTACTTTCCGAGTTACAGATAGCTACTCGGTTTAGATTGAGCTGCCACTTTTACATTCATATAACTTTTGATACATTTTTCTACAAAATCCAGAATTTGTCCTACAAAATAAGCTAGTTTCTTTTTAAAATCTGGAGTGGCTCCTCAATCCATACGGCCATGGTCTTACACCCCCATAGTGATACGCCATTGGGTATGTCGTGTTTTTTGATCAGCCGGTATATATATATATCTAGTGAACAAGCGATGTGGTGGAGGTCTGTATTCGACCAGGTCACGTGCATCATGCGCATGGTGATCAAATACTAAGAAGATACTTATGAACGTCAAAACAAACCAAAAGCCAGGAGTTTTTGACGGGATCTTAAAGTGACATGTTGTGGTTTTTATTTTTAATATTTGGACCCTATATTATGTAAATATTGGTGGTATTTTGCGTTAAATAGTTTGGTTGTTGTGCTTATGTGAAGTGGATTATAAATATAAAGCAAAAGTCATGCATTTTGAGATCTCGTAAAAACTCCCTAGATCGTTCTAACTAGAGAGCCACCATCTTGTTAGAAGCCACTTTGTTTGAAATACCTATTACTACGAAGGCTTGAAAACATTGACGCTGGAAAATTTTACGAAGGCTCAAAAACATTGACACCGGCAAGTGCTTTTGGCGGCGCCAAAACAAGAAGAAGAAGAGAAGACCCAGCAAGAAACTTGATCAAGTACATCTTTCTTTTATTTTACAACAACTGCTAAGAGTCAACCAAAATCAAATATTCTTAATTATTATTGTTTTAATATGTAATTTATTTTTCGGCTATATTTTGCAATACTTCAGTATTTATTGACTATAGCTCATATTTACTGAGGTGTTTTTTTTTAGTGTTTTACTTCTTCTTTCTAACTTGGCAACAAGTCCGCTTTAATGAAGACCATTACTGCTATTATCGAGTGAATTATATTGTCAAGTGTTATGACGATTCGGTATCCTAACAAGATTGTGGCTCCCTTGTTAGAACTTTCTAGGAAGCTTTTGTGGGACCTCAGAATTAAAGGCTTTCAGCTTATATCTTTCACTTATGCACAAAAACAAAACTATATCACGCAAAACGCCACCAATATTACATAATATAGGGTCAAAAACCAAAGTTAATGAATTAAAAATAAAAACCACAACATGTCACTTCAAGATCTCGCCAAAAACATCGTGTAATTAAGTAAAGTAAAGTAAAATTACAAGTGTAAAGGACTTTTCTTTTCTTTTTTTTTTTTTAAATTTTGTCGATTATTGATTTTTGACTGTATTAGATTAAGTTAATTTAGTGTACATAATGTTTGAGGTCGAATAAATAAAAACTTGTTATAATATTATTTGATTTTTTTTTTTCGGTGATAAACCCTTCCCAATATCTTTCTCTTAGTTTATGACATTTCGGAATTGCCGATCTGTCGGTGGTCGCCACTGTTTTTATTTTGTACTCTGCTTATCATCAGACAATGCCTTTACTCGGTTATGCTACCTTAAAAAAAATACTTAGAAAAGAACAGATGTAAATTAATTAAATGAGCTATTCTTAAAAAAAAAACTTAGTCATACACGGAATTTGTAGCGAGTAATTGAAAAAAATTTAAGCAATTACTTAAAAAGCAAGTCGGGGCGAAGTAGAATGCAAATAAAAGCGTTCTCCCCCGAGTATTACGCGAGTGAAGGGGAAGTTATATTTGTTTGAAATAAAAATTATTTTCAAATATAAGTACAAACACACTTTGATCCTAATCTTCGGTGGACATTTTTTTTTGTTTCTTTTTGTCTAGTCAACTTTTTTATCAATTACTAGCAGTGCCCGCGGCTTCGCTTGCGTGGACCACAGGACGCCTTCTGTATTACGGTACCCCGCTTCCACCCAGGACGGATACCCGCCGCACAGTGGCCTAATTTTTGAGGTCCCTAACCGTAGAAATCAAAAGTCGAAATCTGAAAAAAAAATTCATTACTAAAACATATTATTATGATATGAATTTAATTAAATGCTGTATTATTTCTTGGTAACTAATAATTATTGATATAACCGATGACAAACAAGCTAAGAACGATTAAACGCATCCATAAAATTGGATATTTTGTCAATATTTCATACGGACTTGAAGATTCGAAATTTTTGAGAGTAGCGATCCTCTAACGGGTGAACGCGCAACGATAGGTGTGTGTTGTATATGTCATTTGGTTCGCTGTAAGAGCCCTAATAGTCCCATATAAGTGGCAGATCGTAGTTAGAAACAGTCGCTTGAAAAATCAAATTGTGTGTTTTTCTCCATACAAAAAAAACTAATATTAATTTTCTCCCGAATACAGCATTCAAATGCATCCATATCATAATATGTTACATATATTAGTAGAATTAAACTATTATCAATGTTTTTTTTTTTCAGATTTCGACTTTTGATTTTTACGGTTAATCAAATATTAGACCACCGTGCGCCGCGCCGGTTATTTTGAAGTAAAAAAGTCTTTATTATTTTATTTACACGGAACCCCTTACTATTTTTCTTGGGCTATCTGCTAGTGAAAATCCAATCAATATAAGTCGAACTGTTTCGGAGATTATCAGGAACAAACAGACAGACAGACAAAATTTTTAAGAATTGGTGTTTTGTTATAAGTAGGTATCTACCGTGTATACTTTCATATGCTTTTAGCAAAAGGTGTTATTTTGACATTACAAATAGACACCTCAATTTTTACCCGATTGCGAAAAAGGTGGGTTATGTTTTTCGATCATATATATGTCTATTTCTTAGGCACGCTCTGTGGCTTCCTAAACGGCTTGATGTATTTTAGCATACGAGGTGTCGTTAGATTCGTCTTAATTGTGGGAGTGATATAGGTTATATAATATTTAAATACGATGTCTGGAAACTAAATAAAAAGCAAAAATAGAAAAAAAAAACAGGTTTCCAACTTGAGAGTAGTAGCTTACCACACGGGTATTACAAAATGCGCTACCACCACGCATTCCATACGATATTTTCCTTCACCGAAAACTCGGGCTCTGATGCAGAGATTCAAACTCGCATTGATCGACGCGATGTCCGTACAAAATACCTCTACTGCATCATCATTGATTGTACCATCAACTGGACAATTGACATAGAACCTTCTGCTTGTTCGTAGTGTGAATACTGTAATCTAATCTAATAATATTAAGTAAGCAATTCTTGTAACTGATTTCTCGAAAACAGCTCCAACGATTTTGATAATGTTATAATAGTACATAATATATTGCAAGTTTACCTAAATAGGTGCGTTTTTTTTGTTATACAACGAGCGCAATTCGGTCGCATAAATATGATGTATTAAGTTTTTACAAAAAATAATTCATATATTAACGTTTGGAAGTCGACGCGGTGCAACGATGGTGCGAGCGTAGTGGTCGATCGATCGTAATATCGATTTGAGTTACACAGGTTCGAGCCTCGGTAAATACCAATAAATTTTTCGGAATTTCCATACATTGAAAATTTACTAATTTAAATTTTTAACGCTATCGGCAAACAGCAAAACATCGTGAGGAAACCGAAACGATTCAGAAATGTTCTTGCAGTATGTGAGCAAAATATAGAATTACAGATATATCGACCTTTGAAATAGCCAGTATGTAGTGAGCTGACGTGGTAATTAAATCCTATTTCCTCAGGTAAGAGGCTTTTGCCTAACAGTGGAACAGTCCATGACTAATATTATTACTATAACATAACTACTAGCTTTACCCTAAAATATTCTGAACGCGATCAAATCGAATCTATTATGTTTTGCATTAAAGCGTCCGCCAGCCCTAAGTTATCCCTCCCTAAAAATATTATAATTGACGCCGTTTATCAACATTCATTTGTTTATTTTGATTATATTAGACTACGCCTTCACGTTTATGACAAAGAATATGCGTCCCTTTGTTTACATTAGAAGTAGTTTACGTAGAATAAACTAAAAACTATTAGTAGTATATTAGTAATCCAAAAGGGTCATCGCCTCCGAAACGAAAGCATGCTACTTGTCCCGATCCACCTCTTCTGTATCACGTCAGCGATAGACCGATCAGATAGAAGACGACCAGTTAGCCGTCCCTAGTATTCTCTTTTGGTTACTCTATCCACCCCCATTTTCTGTAGGTGAGACCTAGTCAGCGAGTCTATGAGATTTTGTTTCCATATTGGATTGTCCTTTAAATGACAGGATTTTTCGTTTCTGCCACCAGGTGCGGATTTTCTTCTTTCTGCGAGTAGAATTCCGTACAATGGAAATTTACTTTAAACTTATTGCATATTGACTGTACATCATTTCTACAGTTATTAGAGCTTGTTTGTTATTACGAGTTGGATATACTGGGTGATCTCGAAATGCGATAAAACAAAAGAGACTCACTGTGCATGGTATAACCATGTGTAATGGTAGTTGCGATCCAGCCAGAAACAAGCTATTTTGAATCGATTTCAACAAAAGACGGGAAGTTACTAAATTAGAATATATTTTTTATAGATGTTCAACAATAACTTCTTTGTTTATCAACCGATTTGGATGATTCTTCTTTCGTTCGATAGGGGATACATCGCGGGTGGTCCCATTTTAATTTCATTGATATTGGACCTACAATTTCGAAGATACACAAAAGAAATTTTCATAAATTGGTTTTCTTTTTTGTAAAAAATTGTCTTGTCATTCATTATACGAGAATATATTTAAGGCTAAATGGTATTAAAAAAAAACGAAAAAAATAAAAAATAACTTGTTTTTCGACCTGCAATTGTACCATAGTTCCAAATTGGATTCTTGTAACTTACATGCATATTTAAGTAAATAAATTACTTATTTACAGAAGCTCTTTTATTGAGTTAAAGAATTATAGAAAGCGACCATAAACCCAGTTAAAACCGTTGTGAATATTTAGTTGTATTTTTTATTAACCAAGTAATTCCTATTATCTATCTATACCAATTAGTAGTCCCCCACCCAACAAAAATTATAATTATTTCCGTTTGTAAATCAACCTTGACGTATTGTTTGTTCGACAGCCGAATAATTGTACTATATCGATATGTTTTTGACACGCAAACTTATTTTATCGGAGGTGTGGTTGTTCCTCGTTAATACTGCTGCTCTTTAGAAGCACAAGGACTTAAGTCCAAACGATATAGTTCCTAGTTATGCCCTAATGCTTCTTAACTAAAAATGTTATTTATACTATAATTTCAAAAGCACAATAATTTGAATGTATTCGATCGACTTGAACTGAGCCATGAGAAAGGGCAAAAGAATAAATGAAGCTCGTTGTGATATTTTCTAGCAGAATCTATTTAAAAAAAATTGCGCTTAATTATTATTCTTATTAATATGATTGTATTTAATGTTTTCTATACAACCCTAAATTATTTTTGTACAATAAAATAGCAATAAAATGAATTGAATAAATGCTAAAAGGCTAAAGGCTAAAAACAACATTATGTTTGCACGCGCTACAAATATTTTGAAGTTATTGTTGTTTTGTTACGCCAAAGAAATACAACTTTTTACGTAAGTACATAAGTGCACACATTTTTTAGGGTTCCGAAGTACGAACTATTAGGATGCCCGTCCACTGACGCCGAGTGGAGAGGAGTTGTGAAAATTTCGATCAATAGAATTGCATCTCTAGATTTTTATGCAGTTGCGCATCAGTGGACAGGCCACCTTATCATTGATAGCTAAATTTATAGCCATAGCGCTCTTCCGTCACATGTTGCGCACGCAGATCTTAATTTTACCTTACCCCCTACTAAACACGTTAAATGAATTATAACTTCACCAAATGTATGAGTTTAAAACTACGCAATTAAATTTGGCATTTCATTCTGAAACTGAGATCAAACCAAACTACAAAAGACGTATAAAATTCAAACGTAAGACGAGTGTATAAAAGTCGAAGCAGACTAAAGTAATGGTCCGTTGAAAACACACCGAAAGTTTTAAATTAGTACCGAATTGTGGAGTTATCGCGCGGAAAATTGATGTACCACAAGGCAAACTGTCGACGGGTGCGCATTCACAAGTTTATATTGGGGGATAAGTTCCCGATTCCCAAAAAAACATCCTGAGGCGACACCTCCACGACCGAGTTTATCGCCACGAGTCCGTCCTGCTATCATCGGGTCATCTCCATGAGACGATTATTATTTTGCTTTTTTTTAGAACTGACTACACTAGCCTGAGGGATCTTAAGCAAATAGTGCCGCTGATGGCTTTTACAAATTTACCGTGGCTTGGGGGCGAGCGCTTCAGGCACTCAGACGCGAAAGCGTGGCAACATTCTCAAGGGTGCCAAAGTGACCGGTCTCGGCTTGGGAAGTTGCCGCGATTGCAATGAAGTCGCGATCTGAATAATTCCCTATCCGTAAAATTCGAGCTAAACTAACATATACATACATACATGTCCGTGCCTCCTGGAAGGAAGGAAGGAACATGTGTATAGGTATTTAGTGATCTGAAAATATGGTCTACACTAACTAGCCTAAAAAAAAAGAAAAAAAGGTCCCTTACAGAAGTTTTGTACCTACCTTTGTGGTGTGCACGTATGTATGAACATATTGTGGGTAAGATGTATGTGGGTAGCTAATTAATTGCAAGTGCAATGTCACTTGAATCGCTCGACCGGCTGCCATACTCAAGGGTTTCTCACCGAGGAACGGACCTATATTCTTCCGTCTGCGTATCATCGCGACTCGTGACGCAATTGTCACGTGTCCAGTCGTTTTGCAGTTTTAGTAGGTTGCGTCTTGCAGCGGGCGCACAGCGATTCGTTGCCATTTTCCTTGGTAATATCACTCGTCGCGATAGTATCGCCATGTGGAGACATGTGCATAGAATTGCTATATAAATGAAATGGCAGGACGACAGTGTTGAGACAACTGCCAGCTCTACGGGCACGCCGCCCGTAACTGCCATCTTCGTCCGCGGTGCGTCAAGTGCCGAGAGGACCACCCGACTAGGGAGTGCACGCGCGAGCGTGACTCCACCACCCCCCCGAGCTGCGTACTGTGCGAAGGGGAGGGGCACCCTGCGAATTATCGCGGTTGCCCCAAAGCTCCGCGCACCACGCGGCCTCGGCACCAGAGGCAGGCGGCCCCCCGGGCGGCGCCTCCAGCCTCAGCCCTCCGAGCGCAACCCCTGCTGGCGCCAGGGGAATTTCCTGCGCTTCCAGTCCCTCGCCAGATCCCGGCCGCCGCCGGCCCTCCCGCGCCTCGCGGTCAATCACAACCCGTGCGTTCGGCTCCGAACGCATGGGGGCCCCGTCGCCCTAATCCACAGCCTCGTATGGCTATGGATAATTCCGCGCCCCGCGCTCCCTCCAACGTTGCGAGCAATGATATCATGATCTTGCTCCTTCGTGAACACGGCATTCAGGAGGTCATTGATTACAATGACCACCTAGAGCGCTACGGTCTCGTCAAGACCATATGCGCCTTCCCCCGCCTCGTTGAGACGTTACACCGTCTCGACTCCGAAACACGCGACCACCCGGCATAAACACCGGCCGCGCAAAAAGTTTTATTCTCATATGTACAATAAAATATATCGATTCGTCTCTCCAAACAGAGCGTGACAGCGCCCACGCCCGCGTAACCACCGTTCTCTCCGCAGAGGACGGGCGGTCAAATTCGCTCCCGCACACACTCCATACGTTCACCCTCCTTAGCGGGTGACCCAAGCCTAGGTCCGTTCCTCGGTATGAAACACTTGGGTCAGGCATCCGCCCGCGCGATACAAGTGACACTATACGTGCAGCACTTAGTTACCCACATACAACATTACACACGTATGAACAAACACACGTGCACACCACACAGGTACATAGGTTCTGTGAGGGACCTTTTTTTTTTTTTTCTTTTTTTACGCTAGTTAGTTAGCGCTAGTTAGTGTAGAAAACATTCCGATTACTGAATACACATACGCACGGTTCCTTCCTTCCTCCCAGGAGGAAGGGAACGTGCCTATGTGTATAATTTAGTTAGCTCGAATCGTAGGTGTAGGGATTCAGTTAGTTCGCGACTTATTTGCGTAAGCGACGACCGCCCGAGCCGAGGTCCGGCCACTCTGGCGCCCTCGTGCGAGTCGTCCTTATAACTTTCGTGGCTGAGTGCTCTCCGCGCTCGCCCCCAAGTCCGGTGAAGCTGTAAAAGCCGCAGCGGCTTTAGGGCCCCTAAGGCTAACAGTGTAGTCAGATCTAAAAAAAAAAAAAAAAAAAAAAAAAAAAAAAAAAAAAAAAAAAAAAAAAAAAAAACGACAGTGTTGAGAGTTCCGATTTGGTCTTGATCGCGAACGGACGTGTCGCTCCGTTTGTGCTCTCGACCATCACGTGACTTAATTGTTGCGATCTTATATTTGGAATTTATTTCGAATATATTGTTGCAATAACGACGTAAACCAACTGGTGTCTAACGCTCGCGTGGTAAACCGCACTTTTCGGTGCGACTTGCTTGTTTTTTATAAATCCACGGTTTTGTGGTCGCTCACTGGATACCTGACGGTGCTAACTAAAGTGAGCGGGGCGTGACCCGAGCAGCCCGCTGGTTGTCTCCTTCAGAGGCAAACAGCCAGACTCGGACGGGCCTGGGAATCTAGGCCTTTGCGGTTATCGCATAGTCTTGCCCCAGGTGTCTCCTGCCAAACCTTCCGATCCTGCACACTCCATCCCCGGGAACCTGTTTGGGCCTAGCCCGGTTTAATTACCGGTCTGCGTCCTCGGCCCCGGGCTTGTTAGGGCTCCTTAGGGTTGATAGGTCCTTCCTGTGTGTCATTGCACCTTGACCACAGGTCTCTTGCCGACTCCGATAGTCTTTTTAAGTTTTTGGCGCACCCCCCTGCCCCTAAGGCAGGGAGGCCTTTAATTTAAAATAAAATAAAAATGTCCCATTGTCCTCCCTCTTCTGCCGTCATGGCAAATAACGTTACCGACCTGGCCACTTGCATAGGCAAGTTGCAAGCCAGGATGAAAGCGCTGGAATTTCAATACCAGCGCTATCAAAATTTCGTCGTATTACGGTGTCCCTCTCTAGACGAGGAATACCGTAATCTACCTGAGAACGCCTGCGTGCGTCGCACCGCTGCGACCGCGACCCGTCATGAGGCCGTTTCAGGTAGCGAGGCGGCCGCTTCAGGTAGCAAGGCGGCCGATGACGTCACGGCCGCGACCGTTATACCGACTGGCGCCGCGCCAGTCGGCGCCGCGCCCAAACGTCTCACGCGCAGCGCTGCGCGTCCGTCCGCCGCGTCATCCGGGGCCGTGGCCACGTCTACGGCCACGCCCCCTGTCCCGACTAGCCAATCGCGCGGGTCAAGCCCCGCCTCCGTCAGGCGAGGGCCGCGTAATTCGCGGTCACAATCTAGGGTTACCAAAAATAGCCCGTACGTCCGTCCCGCGCGATCCACGGAAACCGCGTTAAAGACGAAAAATTCGTTTTCGGCCCTTCCGGTCGAACAAGACTCGCCCGTGAGTCCGGATCCATCTCCGGAGATGGATACCGAGAACGACGGCTTCACCGTCGTGGCGTCGCGTAAGCGAACGGCGCGTAGCAGTCCGACTGCTCAACCGGCGCCTAAGGTAATAGCTAAGGCAGCAATCAGGGGCGCCGCCGCCCCCGCGTCCTCCCAGCTCCCCGCGCCCGCCGGCGGGAAAAAAGAGCGTGCCCCACCTCCAATCATAATCCGGGACAAGGCGGCCTGGATGGGAGTCTGCAATGAAATGCGCAGACTCAAACTCGAGTATCACAAAGCTAGGAATATAGTCAACGGGATTTCCATTTCGGTGAGTTCTTCGGAAACTCACCGCAAACTCACCACCCTCCTCCGGCAGAAAGGTCTGCAATTCTACACCTATTCTCTCGCGGAGGAGCGCGTCCTCCGAGTGGTCATCCGCCGCATTCCGGTGGAGCTCGACCCGTCGGAGGTGTGCTCCTCGCTCAAGGAGCAAAGTTATCCCATCCGGGAAGTACACCGGATGTACAGTAAAGAGAAGCGGCCACTACAAATGGTAGTGGCCATATTGGACCTTTCCCCCGAGGGAAAGGCCATCTTCCAGCTAGAGACGGTGTGCGGGCTCTCCGGGATTAACGTGGAGCCCCCATACAAAAACCACCAGCCTGCGCAGTGCCACAACTGCCAGCTGTACGGGCACGCTGCCCGTAACTGTCATTCTCGTCCGCGGTGCGTAAAGTGCCGAGAGGACCACCCCACACGGGAGTGCACGCGCGAGCGTGACTCCGTCGTCCCCCCGAGCTGCGTGTTATGCGGGGAGGAGGGGCATCCCGCGAATTATCGCGGTTGTCCCAAGGCCCCGCGCACCACGCGGCCACGCACGCAGAGGCAGGCGGCCCCCCGGGCGGCGCCCCCCGCCTCAGCCATCAAAGCGCAACCCCCGCTGGCGTCAGGGGAATTTCCCGCGCTGCCGGTCCCGCGCCAGTCCCCGGCCGCCGCCGGCCTCTCCGCACCCCGCGCGGTGCAACCGCAACCCGTGCGTTCATCGCAGAACGCATGGGGCCCCCGTCGCCCCAATCCACAGCCCCTTATGGCTATGGATATTCCCGCGCCCCGCGCGCCCGCTAACGTTGTCGTTAATAGTAACGACTTAATGATACTGCTCCTTCGCGAGCACGATATCCGCGAGCTCATTGACTACAATGACCATCTGGAGCGCTTCGGTCTCATCAAGACCGCTTGCGCGTTCCCCCGCCTCTCAGAGACACTACAACGTCTCGACCGTGAGGCGTGTAATAATAACTTAGGGCCTTTCAATGGCAAAGTTTAAGCCGAAAGCGTTAAATCTTTCTTTTTTTAACGCGCGAAGCCTACTACCGCAGCGTGATCTCGTCGCGACCTTTCTTAAAGATCACCAAGTAGATGTTCTTTTAGTGCAGGAGACGCTCTTAAAGCGTGCTAAACGTGATCCGAAAATCGCGAACTACAATATTGTAAGAAATGACCGGGCCGGCCGCGGGGGCGGCACTCTCATTTATTACAAACGATCGTTATATTGTACGCCGGTAGATCCTCCGATACTTACCAATATGGAAGTATCCGTGTGTAGACTAGGAATGACCGACCACCCGTCCATAACGTTAGTTTCAGTTTATCTCTCGCCGAGGAAAGAGCCTCTCAGGTCTGACCTAGAAAAGCTACTTTCGCTCGGTGAATCGGTCATTATAGCGGGTGACCTCAATTGTGGACACACTTCGTTTGGCAATTGGAGAGACTCCAGTAATGGGGTTAAACTCGAAGAGCTAACGAACGTGCTAAACTTTGATGTCATAGCGCCACCCACTCCCACCCACTTTCAAGACAACTGTATGCCGACAGTGCTTGATGTAGCTCTCATTAAAGGTATCGCGCTTCGGTTACGACTCATTCGGGTCGTACACGAGCTCGACTCCGACCACCGTCCGGTCATCATGCAGCTAGGTCAACCAGACGACTCTAGCCCTCCTTCGGTCCAAGTGGTTGACTATGCCAAGCTAAAACATTATCTTGCGGACAGGCCGTCCTCGTCCAGCTTAGATAGGATCCCGGACGTATTGGGGTCCGTTGCGGATGTAGATCTCGCGATCGATTCCCTGGTCGACCACCTGCAGGTCGGCATCGGAGAGGCCTCGAGAGAGGTCGAAGAGGCGAGCGATCGCCGCTTCGTACTCCCTGCCGACGTGCGGGCGTTGTTGACGGAAAAGAACGCGGCGACTCGTGCGCACGACCACTATCCGACCGAGGAAAACCGCGCACGCTTACGCGCGCTTCAGAGAGCGGTTAGAGCCCGCATATTAGAACTCAGGAGTCACAGATGGGACGCCCTCGTCGAAGGGCTAAGGCCGTCGCATCTGGCTTACTGGAAACTAGCTCGCAGCCTCAAAATAGAGGCTTCTTATCTTATGCCCCCCCTCGAGAGGGGTCCCGGTATACCGCTCGCCTTCGATAGCAGCGACAAGGCGGAGTGCCTCGCCACTTGTTTGGAGAGCCAGTGCTCTCCGAACAGTGTCGATGCAAATACCGACCGGGTCGAGGGTATCGATGGATGCGTGCGGGAGCTGGATAAGCTCCCCGCGACAGCCTCCCTGTCCCCAGTCACGTCTGAGGAGGTTCTTTCCATTATAAAAAGCCTTAAGCTCAGAAAAGCACCAGGTCCCGACGGGATCAGGAATGAAGTACTTAGGCTTCTTCCTGATCGCCTCATAGCTCTATTGGTCTGCATCTTCAATGTAGCCATAGTCCACTGCCATTTTCCAGCCGCCTGGAAAAAGGCAATAGTCATAGGTATCCGTAAGCCTGGCAAGAGCGCGTCGCTTCCCGACAGCTATCGCCCGATCAGTCTCCTAAATACGTTAGGGAAAATTTACGAGCGGATCCTTCTGAACCGTCTCAAGCCAATAATAGAGGAGAAAGACCTCTATCCGCCTGAGCAATTCGGTTTCCGTGCTAGATATTCTTGCACTCATCAAGTGCACCGCCTCACGGAGCACGTTGCATTTAATTTTGCTGAACTTTATAAACCCCGCCGTACACTTGCGGTCTTTTTCGACGTGGCCAAGGCCTTTGATAAGGTCTGGCACGAGGGATTGATTTACAAGTTGTACCGCTTTGAAGTCCCCGATAGGCTAATTAAAATAATTCGCGACTATTTAACAGATCGCACCTTCCGCTATAGAGTGGAAGGTGAATTGTCCACGCCCCGTCCAATACGCTCAGGCGTTCCCCAAGGTTCGATCCTGGCTCCTAGCCTATTTAACCTGTACGTCAGTGACCTACCTCGACTCCCGGAGGTCGAGGTAGGGCTATACGCTGACGATACAGTCTTATATGCCTCAGATAGGAATAGATCCCACCTCAGACATAAAGTCCAACGCTCCGTGACCACTCTCGGGAAGTGGTTTAACGAGTGGCGTATAGCCGTTAATCCCTCGAAGAGCGCCGCGATGCTCTTCGATGCGGATTCGTCACAGATACCGTGGAAGCTTAAACCTGTTAAGCTCTACGATAATCCGATTCCGTATGTAAGAGAGACCAAATATCTAGGGGTAACCCTAGATAGTAGGCTCTCCTTTAGACCCCACATCCGTAAGGTTAGGAACAGGGCCGCGTGGGTCCTGGGCCGGTTGCATCCTCTGTTGTGTTCGGTGAGTAAAATGTCCACGCGACATAAGCTCACGCTCTACAAGACGTGTATTCGACCAATTTTGACATACAGTTGCGCTGTGTTCGCACATATGTCCGAGTCGAGTTTCAAACGGTTACAATCGATACAGAATAGGTTCCTCTATCGTCTCACCGGGGCCCCGTGGTATGTTCGAAGCGTAGATCTCCATAGAGATATGGAGCTTCCTTCGATACATGCCTACGTTAAACAGCTCTCCCGTTCGTATTTCGACACCGCGTCGAACCACGCGAATCCGTTAATAAAAACAGCCGCCACTTATGTTCCGGCACCCACGGACATCCGGTGCAAACGCCGGCCGCGCAATATTTTTATTGATCCCGACGATCACATCGAAAATTCGAATAAATATTACACATCCGTCTCTCCAAACAGAGCGTGCCAGCGCCCACGCCCGCGTAACCACCGTTCTCTCCGCAGAGGGCGGGCGGTCAATTTCGCTCCAGCACACCCGTCACGTCCACCCTCTCTAGCGGTAACCCAAGCCTAGGGTTGCCTTGGGTCAGGCAACCGCCCGCGCGATACAAGTGACACTGTACGTGCATCACTTAGCTACCTACATACAACACTACACACGTATGAACATACACACGTGCACACCACACAGGTACATAGGTTCTGTGAGGGACCTTTTTTTTTTTCTTTTTTACGCTAGTTAGTTAGCGCTAGTTAGTGTAGAAACATTCCGATTACTGAATACACATACGCACGGTTCCTTCCTTCCTCCCAGGAGAAAGGGAACGTGCCTATGTGTATATTTAGTTAGCTCGAATCGTAGGTGTAGGGATTCGAATAGATCGCGACCTATTTGCGAACGCGACGACCGCCCGAGCCGAGGTCCGGCCACTTTGGCACCCTCGTGCGAGTCGTCCACAAAAACTTTCGCGGCTGAGTGCCCTCTGCGCTCGCCCCCAATTCCGGTGAAGCTGTAAAAGCCGCAGCGGCTTTAGGGCCCCTAAGGCTAACAGTGTAGTCAGTTCCAAAAAAAAAAAAAAAAAAAAAAAAAAAAAAAAAAAAAAAAAAAAAAAAAAAAAAAAAAAAAAAAAAAAAAACGACAGTGTTGCTCCGATTAACTTTTTCGTGGAGGTAGCGCCTAACCTGCAAATAAGTACTTTTTCCTCAAAAACTTTTGGACGTTTGAATGACGTACTAAACTTTTATTTACCTTATTGGACAGACACAAACTTGTTTTTGTTTTAATGTTATTGGCGGTTCAGACTGTATTTTCAAATTCAGTTAATTACTTTTCAATCATTGATATAGCTTAGGGATGTAAGCTTAATTAATTTCTAAAATCTCTAAGAAAAAAAGGGAGATCTGGTTCTATACTATATTTAATTAACAGCATGTATAAACCCTAATTTCTTATACAGTAGAAGCTCCCATCTCTTTAACTTAGCAATCGGCGCATCGCTGTCCACTTTCTTACTGCGTTTGTATTTCCTAAAGAATTCACCGTCAACCTTGATTCGCAGGTCGCAGTTGTCCCTTGATCCTGCGACAGTGCCCTCGTTTTCCTTGTCTGTAGTCTGCACTCGTGGATAGAACATCCATCGTTTAGAGCCGAGACCGTCGCTTTTTAACAACTCCTGAATACGATCCTGACGCTTTTTAGTGGCCAGGTATTTAGTTGTATTCTTTTTGTTTTTTGTGGCTGAAAGAAAATCGTGAAATGTTAGAGGAACTGCTATTACACAGAATGACTGCATTCAAGAAGCTGTTTTGCTTGTACCAGAAAGGATTGAAATATTTATGTACCAATATTTATTTGAAAGTTGCAATCAAACTCTTATATAACTATGTTCTTTTTATAAGTAGATCAGAAACATCTTCTAAGAATGATAATAACTGTATACAATTTAATACTCGTGCTGTAAAAACAATTAAAAAAAGGAAATAAGATGAAAACCCGATAGATAGACTTTCTTCTTAATGACTGGTATCTTTTTCCGAACCGGTGATATTGTATTGACGTTTTTAAGTGCATTCTTAGAGCCTAAACTAAATAAAATGTTATTGATTTTAATTTTAAAACACGAGAAAATACTTATGAAAAATAGTAAAGTAGATTGAGGCTATAAGTCATCGGATTCTAAATCGCGACAAACAGAAGTGATTGGCAACAATGAGAAACGTGAGATCCATACCGACTAATCTTATAAATATAAATTATCTGGGCGACCGAACTGCACTCAGTGTCTTACAAGACAAAACAAAATATGAAAGAAACCTATCTAGGTAAATTTGGAATGTAAAACATTTCCTACATACAAAGTTTCATCCAAATCGTTGAAGCCGTTTCCAAGAAACCAATTGCATAACACAAAATACAAGGGGCACTCTTAAATTAAATTAGAAACATTTGATTTGTGACTTATAATGAACGTAGTCGTAGTAGGGTTTATTTTAATAGTATTTCAGTAATTTGTCAGTATTGTTCCTGATGGTAAGTACAGTACAATCAAAACACAACGGCGACCACCAAAAGATCGAAATCCTTCGCCGGTCACCGCTCATGCTGGCCTTTCCTCTTTATTCTTGAAAGACCCAAGGTCTTATAAAGGAGGGAACACATTGGCCTTATATAAAGAATTAAAAATATACACTCACGTGTAAGATATAATACTCTAAAAGCGTCAAGGAACCCAGGCTCTTTGAAGTCAATCTCACGTCGTCTACTATGTGATCGGCTGCGTGAATGAGTCTCCGAACGGGATTTTGTTCGAGTACGATCCCGAGAACGAGATCTGGATCGGGAATTCGATCGCGATTTAGAACGAGATCGAGATATCGAAACGCTATTACTTCTTGACTTGTCTTTGCTTTTGCGTAGGCGGTGCTTTGAGCGGCTTCGTCTGGGATTATAAGCAAGATCTTTTTTATTACAAACTTTGCTAATAAATCGCCTTTATTTAATTATAATCTCATTATAAGAGTAGAAAGAATATCATAAAATTAACAATAGACTACTTTAATCACATTTCCAATTTTTGCAAATGCTCCTACAATTTGATAGATTCGATGAAAAAACCAAATACCTTTTCCATTTCAATTGTCAAATAAATTTCCTTTTAGGTGATTACTTAAATTAACTTTGAAGCAATGATTGTTTAGCTGTAGAGTATTCGAAAACCGTGTTCATCGATGTGAGTTCGAATACATCAGTAAATCTGAGTTTTTGGCGATGAAAAATATCGTGACAAAACTATGGTTACATACTATGGTGTGGTAGTAGGAAATTTTTTGGGACTCATCTGGTTAAAAATCATCATCAAGTTGGAAATCTTAATATGCATACTCTAGTAATCGCATTTCAATCGGAGCAGCAATTTATCTAGGATTAGCGTGTTATTGCACATTGTCTATTAACACCAAGTGATGATGTAATAAATCGCTAAGATTAGTTTGAAGTCGAAGATTTATTAGAGAATCGAATAGAGCTAGAATTAAAAGCTATTTAAATTAAAATGAATACCTTTTGCCCAACTGCTCGTTCAACGGTCCCAAATCGTAATATTCTCCGAATCCGTCTCCGTGATCTGGATAGTCCCCGGCTGGAGGTCGCATGGGAGGAAACGGAGGTGGATAAGGGTATCCATACCCGTCCATTCTACAATTTTATTCTAAATTAAAATAATGCAATAGTGGATAATATTAAAATTAACGAAAAAATTTTGATGTTGCTCACAAACGTAATGTCACTGTCGAATTTTGATTTCTCTATGTTCAGTGTAATGAGTTTTGTTGTAGTCTGCGTCAATGAAGGAGATGAATTTCTATAAAGAATTATGTTCATATTTGTTTTACTTGAAATGACATGTACAAATTTACGTTGTAGTTATGTCCCATCTTTTATAGTTTCTACTCAATTGCTAACTACCAATGTTCAAAAATGACGGATGTTCATACAAACTTTATCTACTTTTCACCAATCTAGGGGTTGAATTTCCAAAGATCCTTATTTAATACTTACTTACATATTAAAAGGAAATCGCATGCAAATATTTACAGTCCTAAATCCAGTAGTTTGGTCTGTGCGTTGATCTGTTGGTCTGTCATTCATTTGAGCATTTCCACAAAATTGGTACAACTGGTCAATATATGACTTATAATTTAAACTTGGTAATGTTCATTTTCTTTCTTTACGATTTTATTTTTATAACTCTTTTATTTATTAAAACTAATGTGTTTTTTAAGTCCGAATGCTATTATTTAAGAACAAGTGGAAAATAAGCAACCAAGTCTTGAAATCATGTCCGTTGCGTTACCAAAGTTAAAGTGTAGATTTATGAATTTATATCATCAATAAATCTAAGTAAAATGCATTTTGAAAAGAAAATTACTTCATTTTACGGTTTTAATAATAAAAGTATAGGACATGTTTGCACATATATTATAAAATACGCCGTTTTTTATCAGGTTTGTTAATATTGGTTCCGAGACAAGATACTTTTTTATTATAACAAAGGAAAGTTAATAATGAAGTATTTTCAGCTATGCAAAAACTAAAGTACATTTTTTTTTGTAAATTCATACCGCTTAATTTTAACTAGCTTGAGTAATTATTATGAAAACGCTTAAAAACTAACTCAAATATTTAGGGACAGTTACAAAACTGACAGTAACAAAATTTTAAAGCAGTGTTTACATGACGCATTAAAAGATAGGTAAGCAGCGTTTTATAGGATAAGTATGGTCTCATAATGTAAAATTATCTATAAACGTTGAAAATGTAATTTTACGATTTAATAGAATCTGAAAAATAAAGCAAACATAATTAAATCGAATGTAAAAGCCACAATAGTAAATTTATCCGTAAAGAAAATTTCATTCCTAATAACTGATCCGAAGTTCAGCTATCAAATACCGAATCATTTTCTTTGCAAATTTTCTTAAACAAAAGAGCCATTAGAATTATTATCAATTCGATATCGCGTTCAAATAAATTACTTAAACGTTTAAAACGGGTTTACCCATTAAAATCGATTAAATCGGGTTGTATAAAAAAGCGAAATGGTTTTGTCGATCCAAGAGAAAGAACAATTAAAGGAGAAAGATGAATTGGAAATCAATGAATGCTTAATGGTTCCCCCCATTAGAAGGTTTTCAGTTACCCGGAATACTTTTTGAAAAGAAAAAAAAATACTCTCTTTGAAAGTTTGAGTTTGGAACAGGGATTTAAAGATTTTTGTTGGGGCAAAACCAGCTTTATAAATTAAATATAATATTATTTAATTTATTAAAATTGTCGCTATAATCAGATTTAATGTTTTGAGGATTAGTTGAAACGGTTGTGGTGGTAAAGTTTGACAGTTACAAGTTGGGACTAATTTAAGTAAACAACTTTTGATTGCGAAAGCTCCTGGCTTGGTTTCTTTCTAGAAATTAACATTACATGCACATGGTGTTCACACGTTGTCAAGGCGACCTTTTTTAGTTTGTCGCATTTCGGGGTAATGATATTTAAAAATCTATAAACTGAATAATTATATTCCTCAATCTATACTAATATAATAAAGCAGAAAAGTTTTTTTCGTTTGTTTCTTTGTTTAAACACGCTAATCTCTGAAACTACCAGTCGGATTCCAAAAATTATTTTGTATATGATAGCCAGACTTTCGAGGAACAGTATAGGCTATTTAAGATTAGGCTAGAACTCTCAGATAGCCTTCAATATTGATTTTTGTTACTTAAGTCTGAAGTTGGGGCCCTCTCGAACTGCTTTATCCGTGTGGGCTAGCATAATCATTAATGATACGGAAATACAATGTTGTACAGTAATATTGCTTCTTAGTATATCTAAAAAAAGACTGCACTAGCATATACCTATCTCTAATACATAAGCCACAATAAGGTATTTTGTGATAAAGATTAGTTGAAAATTAAAAAGTGATTTATGAGCATTATTTTTAGAATTGGCATATTAATCCTTACAAATAAAAGTCATAAAGATAATTTTATGAAGTTAAATTTTTCTCTTTAGAGTATACTATTTTGACACATAGTTTAGGAGATAATGAAACATTTTAATTATTTGTAATTGCCGATAGAACAATTGTGATAGACTACATGGGTGCGTTGACGGCGCGGTCTTTGTCGTATAAAATTAACACCGGTGAAACCGTGGGGCATAGCTAGTGATGTGTACAAACTAATAATTAACAAATGAACAACCGTTACGAAAAAATAAAAAATAATAATAATAAAGTGTACAAGATACCTAAACTATTTAAATCTTTTATGAAGCAAGCCTTATTAGTTTGTACACATCATTCGTTTTTGAAATATTTTTCCGTGTGTCTTTCTTTCACAGATAAATTCTTCTGAGATTCGAATTAACTGGAGACACGTACCGGAAGAGATGAATTGTGCGGATATAGCTTCACAGGGAAGCAAAGCTGAGGATTTGTTGAATCATTCGTTGTGGTGGGGTCCGGATTGGTTGTGCCAAGCTTTAGATAGTTGGACTCGAGATTTTATAGAATTTCATATGGAGGTCTACAACTTCAACTTAAATTGTGGTGAGGCAGGGGGGGATGTTCGGGCTAATAAATTGGTTGGGGGTATGCAAAATTATTTTGTTATTGCCCACGCTACTAATTAAAGCCTGAAGTAATAATTTGAATCTAAAAATAAACGGACTAATCCAACCTAAAAGGTCATAGAACCGTGCCGCTATAGACAAAATGCTTCGTCTAGTTACCTATCTTGTCTTCGTTGTGCGGTAAATTTAAACGATAGGTAAAACTGTCTAATTTTGCATACCCCCAACCAATTTATTAGCCCTAACAGCTAGTAATAATATGATTGATTAAATTTAGTTTTCATTTTTTTATTATTTACCATGATGCGCCTTCAATTTAATCTTATTCTCTGACAGCATCAGAGTTTTCCGCAACTTCGAGCCCAGCGGTCTGTTCTTCGCTTACTTTTTAAAAATTCGCAAATTCTTGCAAGATCATTCTCTACAAAGCTGCAATGGTTTTCCACTTAAGAACAACTTGGAAAAGCTGTACATTTAAGTTTAATTTTTTTTATATCACTTGCCTTTTGTAAATTAATAATTTCTGTTGCTGACGTACTTATATCAGTTACAACTAAATATATATTAAACAAAAAGTAATGTACAAAAGATTTTTCGTAAAATATTTTTTCCTAGTTCATCTTATAAACCGCTAAGACTCTAATTTGCTGTCTTTGAAAATTTCTCTCTACTTAGGATAGCCTGACTGTGGAAATACTTCCACCCTAAAGACGATCACAGTCAAATCCTGTTGTGTGGTTTTCTTGCGGTGAGTAAGGTTACCAGGTCACCTTAAGAAAGGGGAGTTCAGGGTAGGTAACGCGCTAGTGATACTTCCATCTTACCACCTATAGATAAATAATAGAATATCAGGGAAGACTCAATTCATCTTTGTTTTTTTCTATTGTAAGCAATAAACCGGAATTTATGACTAATCTGAAAAGACCGCAGACCTGAGGTTTGTAACTAGTAGCTTGTTATTCTTGAGGACTGAGTTGGAATGCCTCGTGTATCAATGTAAATAACCAGTACTTGTCGAAGGATTCTTTAATTATCTATACAATAAATAAAATTATAAGTATCTGTTTGTAATGACAAAATAACAGTTTTTTTACTAAATGCATAAATGAAAGTATATACGATAAGTATAACAAAAAGCCCATTTTTAAAATTTTTGGCTGTCTGTTTGTTCCGGTTAATCTCCGAAACGGTTTGACCGATTTTTGCGGGACTTTCACTGATAGATAGCTGCTGATATAGGGAGTAACTTATGCTACTTTTATTTTGGAAAAAAAAATGTGTTCCGCACAATTAAAAAAAACGTCATGATGAATAAAATCGGGCGCTTAAATGGCTTATGCTGAGTAAACCATAAGAGATATAGTAAATTAATGTACTACATAATTATATGCGTTAAAAAGACCTACAAAAAAGTCCGGGAGAGTATATTATTATATTCTTTATTGCACAAAAAAAAAAGTACAAATGGAGGACTTAATGCTAAAAAGCGTTCTCTGCCAGTCTTCCAAGGGAGCAAGGGAAAGGTATATGCAAGGTGTGCATAATGTTAAGTAAAAAAAAAAAGTTTATAACGATTATTAAGATTATATATTATTAAGAAGTATTCAATTGCTCCAAGTAAAACCTACGTAGCGAATACTTGAAGGAATTTCGAGAGTTGGCCTGTTGGATATTGATAGGAAGCGAATTCCACAGTCGTGCTGCTGTAACGGCGAAGGATTGGTCGCGGAAATTAGTATGATGACTTGGTATACTGAGAATTAAAGAATCAGAAGACCTTAGCTGTCTATTATGCGTATCCGCGAGAGATTGAAAAAGTGTTTTTAAATATTTAGGGGATTTGGGATTATTAAGTACGGAGAAAAGAAGACAAAGTATTCTTATATTCCTACGTTGCCGAATAGGTAGCCATTTCAACCTGGCTCGGTATTCAGAAACATGATCAAACTTCCGAAGACGGAAGATGAAACGGATACAGTTATTGAGTAGACGATCAAATTTATTTAAGAGATCTTCTGAGAGGTCCAAGTAAGCAACGTCTGCATAATCCAGAAGTGGAAGAAGAAGAGTATTCACTAGGGAAATCTTAGTATTAACAGGAAGAAAGTTTTTCCAAACGCATGAGAGAATGAAGAGAAGCATAAAATTTTCTACTAACTTCCTTGACCTGGTCTGCCCAGCATAATTTAGTATCGAAGATGATTCCAAGATTTTTCACCGTAGTTGAGTAAGGTATGGTACATTTATTGTATTGAAGAGGAGACATGACATTGGAGAGGACATGTATCTTTTAAGGAAAACCCACAATAACCATTTTTGTTTTTAAAATAGTCGGGAGCGGGGGAGCAAAATTCGCGCGGGCATTCTGTAGTCCACGTGAGCGAAGCCCCGTGTGAAGGGCACAGCTGGTATTTTAATAAAAAGTAATGGATTTGTTTATTTATGAAAGTGGCGTTGAAATATATGAAGCCGGAGTATTTAATTCAGACCCAGATGATGCAGAATTTGAAGATCACAGTTTTCACTAGAGTAAACGTGAATTTTCAGATTCTGGATTTATATATAGGTAGATTCAAATGAAATAAAACTATAGTAAATAATTGGCTACCGAAAATAATACTAAAGGTAAAACATTAAATGCTAGATACTTAGAAAAAGCACAAAGAGCGGCAAACCGTTTCGACTTTTTACAACAATGTCCAAAGTCCAAACCACAAATGACAAGAAGATAGAGTGTGCCCAAACATAGCGTTTTGTTTTTTCTTATGTTTCGAATCATGGACGTATTGCGAATTTGTAGAATTTCATCATAATATGACACGTCCAAACTGTGTTTTATAAATATTTATTTGTGTTTATTAATGATTTTAAAATATTATTATTAATTAAAAATAATAACCTTAGTAAATATAAATATTTAATATACTTATAATGTTTTATCCTAAATAGGACGTCAATTATTTTAAACGAAAAAACAAAACGTTTCAGACGGATGGAACTAATTGGAGTGGTCTTATCTAAACACCAGTAATAGATAGATTAAAAAATGCAAATTATCTCCGATAGCTATTAACGTATAACTATAGTTCGATTATTGAGAACGGTAGTAATAGTAGTATCTAGTTGTGTTCGAATCTGTAACATAGAAATAAAGTAGTAAGACTAAGTCAATTTACTAAATAAACTCATTTTATTTGGCTCCTCACTCCTGCCGTTCTGCATATAAATATAAATCAGACACAATCTGCTATATCCTTCCACCCAGCAAAGCGTAATTTGCTGGTTCTGATTTATACCCGTATGAAATAGAATTCCTTAAGAATTTAACTCCGGTTTTAATTGTATTAACTTAATTATATTTCGATTGACTGTTCGTCTGTTACCATTACGCTAAAAGTATTCCATTCGGAGTCAGCAGAGTCTCTTTCGGGTCTCGAATAACTTTCTTAATAGCATTTACTCTTTCAGAGTATTTTTTTTATAAAGACTTTTGGTTACAACTACGTTAAAATATTTCCCGTTAAGGGTGGTCTGTATGAAAAATTCCTAAGTACCACTAACAAACTGCTAAACAGAATTATAGAGGTGGGCGAATAATCGCCCACATTATAATTATTCATAAGAATAATTTACATAATCGAAACATTCGATTCGATCACGACCGCCGTGCCGGCGAGTTTTCTGCCATTGGCAGCCAGCAGACCAGCAAGAACGTTTGCCTGGTTTCATTGAGCACGACATCTACCAGTCGATATTTAATAGAAACGGGCTGTGGAGCCGAAGAAATACACACGTTTATTCCGAGGTGAAACGCTGTTCTACAAACCGGGCACCAAACTCGAAGGTCGGTCAACGTATGAGCAGGTTTATTTAAGGATCGCATACTGGGATCAATGTTTCTGCTATAGCGTCTCATACAACAACAATATGAGTTAAAATAAAGAGATTTAAATAATTATTGAGTAGTAACAAATGTGTGCGGAGCCGCGGGCACACCGCTAGTACTGTATAAGTGCGAACTTACTATGTAACAATGCACTTAAAACTAACCATACAATAGCTAATATTGCCCTTTAAAAGAGACAAAAGTATCGAGTAATTCCGAAAGTATCCCACAATTTTTTCACCAATGGAATCAATAAACTACTTAAAAAATGGCGAAAGTCCATAGATAATATTTTTTTCGTTTTAATTTTACCATATAAAACGCCAACTACATATTATTTTAAGGACCTAATACATTACCTATTCTGTGTACAAACAACCAGTCGCTGTTTTATGTGAGTAGCGAAGTTGCAAAACGTGCTCTAGTTGTCCATATTTCACACCTCGAGGCATTGTAAAGCTCCATATACACTGTACGACTTGCACACAACATAATATTGCAAATTATTTCTAATACGTGCTAAGTATTACATACATGAACTTCTTACAGTCTTCTATGGCTTTGGCTTGGCACGTCTAAAACTAAGTAATTTTTCTGACAACACCAGGAGTAAATCATAGTAAATGTTATAATATGAAGTCTAGCGCTTTGCCCGCGACTTCGCTCGCGTCATAGTTAAGTTAGTACACCCATAAGCCCCATCCACATGCTTGCCAAACCTCGGCAAAATTTAACAAATTCAAACACGCTTGGCTTGGCTTGTGAAAGTAAACCGGTGTTTTGATGCACAAATGCAAGGGAGCTTCCGGCAAGTGCTTAGAATGCGTCCACACGGTTGTGTGTAGTTAGTGTTGCTTGCACAAAATAAATAATAGATAACTGAAAAACTCTGGTACGGTGTGTGTTAATTTTTACCTATCTTCGTTGCCAAATTTTCCTTATTCTGTCATTTTTTCTTTTTACAATAAAATAGGTAAAGCCAAATGTTATAACCGACACAAGGTCGACGTCCGACATGCTTGCTTATCCCAAACACACTAGCACACCTATTTTAATCCAACCGTTTGTGGAGATTTGAAGTTTGTGGCAAGTGGCAAACATAGGGATGGTACATTAGATCTTGAATATGGGAAAACTATAAACCCCTCTTTTTTAGTTTCGGAATTGTTAAATACCAATTTCCATAAAAAATCTTATTCTCTTTTTCAACATTTTATAGGTTGAATTTCCAAAAATGCATCCTTAGTACTCATTTATAGTGTAAAAAAAAAGGTATGCATGTTTTTATGGTACTAGAAAGAACTTTGGGCTGCACAGCCACACAGATGTATCAGTCAGTAAGTATATAAATATATACCTACATAGATATATTATTAAATAATGATTGAAGAACACAACTGTAACATAACATACCATCACGCCTGTATCCCCGAAGGGTAGACGGAGGTGTACTACTGTACACCCACAGTTCGTCGAGTATATTTTTAGGTCCAATGCAATAGGGGGCGACCCTATTGCCATTAATCGGGTACAAACACAAACTCCGAGCTACTACTGAGAATTTCATAGAAAATCCAGTAACACTTTGCTCGACCTTGGAATCCAACCCAGAACCTCAAGCATAGCGGTTGTGGTTAGGACCACTAGGCTAATGAGGTAAGTTCAAAATTGGCAATTGGCAAATTGGCAACCAAATATTCATCGTGTTTATATCATTTACCCGTATCATGTACATATAGTTGGTATATGAATGAATTAATGAATCTATGCTTTATTTATATTTACTTTATAGCACTTTTAGTTTGTACACTGGCGAGCTTAATGCTTTAAAGCATTTTCTACCAGCTAAGGGGCGTTCAAGTGTTACGTAACGCAACTTTTGAAGATTTTTGAAAATCCCTCCCCCCGTGTAACGCGCCGTGACATTATTCTGTACCCCCTCCCCCTCCCTCCTTAAACGTTACGTAACACCCAAGTCAGCATGAGAGCTTTTATAGGCCAAGGACAGCTGATGATGTAAACTCTCTGTTTTGAGGACATTACAGCATGAACTCACTTTAACAGCAATGTGCTTCTGCGTACACAGTAACGAGTACTGAGAACGAAAACAAAATAAAAATGACGCACAATACAATCGAGTAATTCCCCATAAAACATAAACGAAAAGGATGCGAACTTGGGAAATTTTAATTGCCCTAGTTTTTTATTTATATAAAAAAAAAACAATGTTACGTTACGTTTTGTTCAAATATTTTTTTATTTTTTTTATAAGTTGGAGATACCCGTCAAGGGTATACACCCGCCCGGGGGGACGAGTAGTTATGTGAGACTCCTACTCACCAAAACTACACGGTGTACCATCGGCCGCCATAGTGGGAAGCCGCTATCGCCGGTGCTAAAGAGAGACAATCTGGTACAACCCCGACTGTCTCCCAGACGGCTGAACCAGTGCAATGGGAAGATGGGCCCCCGACCCATCTCCCCTTGGTTCAGCTAGGGCAAAGTAGGAGGCGAATACACCCCCTCCTAACACCCAACGTCTACGCTTCCCCTACGATGCCCGCGTTCGCAGGTGGTGCCTTCTTCTTTTTGGGAGGCCTGCACTTGGCACCGCCCATATAATGATTTGCCGGCCTCTCAGCATTGGCACATAAACACATAAGCTCTCTGACTGACAAATGGGCCGGGTATGGCCAACGTCCAGGCACCTGTAGCATCGTAGCGGTCCTCCCTCCAATAGGCGGACACGGGCCGAGCTCCAGCCCACGAGGAAGCGACCAGCTTTCATTAGAGCCCTGGCACAAGCGACTGAGAGAGAGAGGTGGATCGTTCTACTGCCTCTCCCACAAGGGCGTATTTCGCCTGCTCTAATAAGGGCTGGCTCGCAGCCGCCATTCGCCGATGCCACCGAGATCACTTCTTCCCTCGTCACCGTTTCATCCAGGTCTATTACCCGGATGTTTGCCCGCTTCACAGGTATGGCCACAGTGGCCACGTCCTCCAACGCCGCCTGAAGCTTCTTCGCCAATCCCGCAGCCTATTCCACGCCACGGGTGCCAGGGTTCTCTATGATTCGAGAACCCGTGGCCGCGGGGCGCAGAGACAGGCGCCCAATCCCCAGCTCTGCTACTGCAGCGCGACTCACCCCCATGAGGGCCGCCTTGTAAGTTAAGCCTCTCTTTTCTGCTTTGCGCTTGCGGCTACGGGCCACAGTAGTCCATAGTTCTTCTCCCGGAACGAAAACTGTATTTAGAGCCGGAATGGGAACGGGGCTGGAATCCAGAGGTGAAACCAACTCCATTTCCAGCAGCTCTGGAGCCATACGTCGTGCATTTTTGTGACTAGCAGCCTTAGGAGCCGCAGATCCCGACGCCTTCTTTTTATCTGCTGCCAATGGTGGTCGGATCACTTTAGCAGGGAGGAGATGGTCGTCCAAACTCTCTATACGGGCGGCAACAACCTCCCCCATAGACAGTCGGAGCGACCGCTCCATCCCCACAAAACGATCCTCCATAAACTTTACCAAGGCCTTCGGCAGGGCGTCATGTTCCCGGCAGGAAGGATCCGGCTGAAACTCCGGCTGCGGCTATGGAACTGGCGACGATGGTAACGCCGTCGTTGAACTGCGCAGGGAGACAAGCTCCGCCCTGAGTTCCTCGACCTCTTGGCGGAGTTTACGGGTCTCCCTACGGAGGATAAGCTTATCGCTCGCCACAGTGCGTGCAAGGATAGTCGATGTTACCTCGTGCAAAGTCCAGGCCGCTTCCTTTAGAGATTTAATGTACGTACCCTTGAAGTTGCCAGGTTTTTTGGCAGAGCCTGAGCCTGAGCCGTGCAGGGTCGAGGAGTTCGATGCCCTCGAGCACCTCTACGTCCGCCTCGTCACATGGCTCGGCACTACAAGACGGTTTGGCAGAGGGACAATCCGTTGACCCGCCTGCCTCCCCAACAGCTGCCACACGGTTAACCCCGCCAGATGATCCCGGGTCGTACGCCTTTCCTCTCCGTGCTGTGCTAACCTTGAAGGGAGGAGGAGTATCCAATCCGACCTCACCAGCCTCGTCGATCAAATGCGACCGCTTCCTGGTGTCAACAGGAGCCACCATCTTATCGCTACTGGACTCCGCGGTCCAGTGTTTCATCGAGAATTGGTACAACTCCAAATTCCTCTCCAAAGTTACAACATGCATATCAGTAGTCCGATGTGTGGTTGCCAAAGTCGTCGTTTGCGGAATATTCGTTTTCCCAGTGCTTGCCAAAGTCGTGTCTTTCTTATACATACTACGTAAAACTCTGCCCCTCCAACCGGCGCTCCTCCACAGTCCAAAGTGGTCAAAGTTGCCTGGGGTGCACCACGAGGAGGTTTCTGATATTGTTGTTCGAACCCCCCCTCCTGTTCTTGAAACGCATCGTAAAGTTATACAAAATCCCTCCACCCCCGAAATTGCGTTAATTAATACTTGAACGCCCCCTAAGTGGAAGGACGTGGTCTCTGCCTACCCCATTGGGAAACAGGCGTGATTTATGTATATATGTATGTAAATTGTTAATACATGAACTGATGAATATTCTTCACAAATAGGACATTTGTAGGCCAATTTTATTATGACTGGCAGATATTTAACAACCTCTATTAAAACGCGAAAGCCAATGATAACATTAAACGTAACATGTAATTTATTCATATTATTTTCATTCGTTATAATTATGTTTCTTTCTAGCGGTCTAGAGTCCCTAAAGAGAGCGCGCTTGTTTGCTTTCTACTTCGCCGCTATAAATTGTGTTTTAAAGTAATTGCTTACATTAAATCTAAGTATAATATATAGCGGTAATTTTCTACTTCGTTCGCGAGAATTTAAGTTTTTTTATCATTATAGGCTCAGTGTTCTGGCCATAATCTCACCTGACCTTAAGTGACGTTTGGCCCAAGATGGTAGCACGCTAAGCCTAGTGGAAGACTGGCTCTCAAGTGCAGCTGCCGGGACACACCTATTGTTGTTTGGCGACAGATTTTCAACTTGATCATTATTCATCATGATGTTTTTCTTCACTGGGCGCTCAGGTTCATTGCAGGGATCCGAACTTACGTCGATAGACGCGGAGTCTGTACACGCTAGCAACTGAGCCATTATCGCTTCAAACAACTGTCTAATTCTACAATCGTTATAGGCCACCTTTGTTTATGGGTATGAAAAATAGCACATCTGTTTTTCTCTGCCCAACCAACCAGTTGTTGCTCCGGACAGTTGCAGAGACTGGCTGTCCGCCTTGTTTAGTGATGCAGACATTACCTAATACATGTAGTCGCTTCAGCTGCGCAAGAACATTACCTCACTAAGCATGATCTACCATCTGCATCATGGTAAGTGTTCTGAAAAGATGTTAAATTTATTTCTCTTTTCTCCTTTCTACAACAGAGCCACACACGCTGTCTGTCTTCGGAGTCACATTTTTACGGTAACCTCCATCTCGGCACTAGCTAAAAAGTTCTCTATGATTTATCTTTGTCGTACTGTGAAGCTGTGGAACCCCGGACAATGTTTTACCTTTTAACTACATCGGGTTCTCCAAGCGTTACGCTGGAAGAGATATTTACGCAGGACAGTATAACAGAGGCGACCGTCGGTAGATTACCGATCTCTCGGTGGTCGCCGTTGTGTCTGGGAAGTTTGTTAAGCTACTCTAAAAAAACCACCATACACCAAGTCCGCCTTTGTGGCAACATTGTGGAACACAATTATCGAACTCTGGTTCTGCATTAACAGAACCATTTTACTATAAGTGGTGTACGCGAATCGTTTCATTTCAAAGACAACAGGAACGAAGTCGCCGGTAAAGCTTATGTAATAATATTTTCAGAACAATCTCACACATAGCGGTTTATTAGGAATAAATGTGTAACGTATTCTATGATTATAATATTAAAATGTTGGTATAAATAAAAATAAATGTAAGAAAAATGATAGAGATCTAATATCTTCGACATCTTTTTATAACTAGGTAACTAGTCTTCATAATGGAAGACCAATTACCTGCCGTTATCAAGTGATTAATTATAGTGTCCTGTGATGATTTCATTATTTAAGTATAACAAAATGCTGGCTCATTTGCTCTAAATTCTAGGGAATTTTTGTGATATGGTCCAAACCACTTCACGTATGCACAAAAACCAAGCTTTTTATGCAAAATGTCACCTGTAATACTGTAAAAAAAAAAAACACGACACAACAGTTTAAGATCCCGCCAAAAACATCCAAGTTTGTTCTTCAAAGGAATCAAACCCGGAACGTTGAGCTAAGATTGCTAATTATTTTCATCGCGGCGCAGCTCTGTATTAATAATTGTAGACTTATTTTTAAATGGTTTGAACCATAGGGGTCGCTTTTTTGTACTGTTAAAATCCAACAATGTTGCCACAGTGAAACGAAATAATAAATAAAAACATTAACCACTCGCACTTGATCAGCTTGCACCCTTTCTAATCCCATGACCCTTAGTTTAATGACCCTGGAAATCGTTGTCTTTTTAGGGTTTTATTTATTGAATATTTTCAAGAAAAAAAAAACATATTATTTTTAGTTGCCCCGTGAAGGAAAAGTGGACGCTACAGAAGTAATAACGTAGTCTCCGAGGACCATCTAGGTAGAAGGAAAATCGCAGAAATGTAACTTTGTCGGTATTTGAAATGGAGGCCAGATATTTCCTAAGAAACGGCTCTTGCCGAGTTATGGGATATTATATGATATAAAAAAATATGTATATGACAATTTTGTTAGGTTGTGCACCAAAAGCGATTAATTGCTTCAGCGAACTTGATAAATCTTATATTTTAATCTTTATATAGCCCAGGATGTGCCCACGTTTTTTTCCATGTTAAAATTTTGGATTGGGACCCCGAATTTTAAAAACCACGTTATTACCGGATGTCTACATCATAATAAGTTTCTGTGAGCCTTTCAGGCCAATCCGTTTAGTGGTTTGAGCTTTATGTTACAACCACCTATAAGCCAAAAAAAATAAGAAAAATCTCTTCAGTTAAGTTTTACAGCCTTGCCTCTACGACAAATAGATCAATAGTTCTTATTAACTTGACTAAAATTATTATCGTAATTAAAATTAAATAGACATTTATGTATTATTTCAACTTCACAAATATTAAGTCGAAAGATCTTTTAGAATAGGTATAATCCAATTTACATTTGGATCATGATGACAAAAAAAAAACACAAATTAGTTAAAAAAAATTAAACACCTTTTTTATAAATAATAGCTAAAAGTTAATCGTATTGGGTAGGTATCGATTTAAGAGATTGATCTCTTGGAAACAGTTCTAATAATTTTTATGAAATTTTATGTTTTTAGAATGTTTTTTATATACCAAAGGAGACGGATACTCTTTCATACAGACATGGGCCTGGGTAAAAAAGAGATCTAAAAATATGAAAACGATGTAAATTAATAGCTAATGCATTATCAAACGGTCGCTGAAAATTAAGCGGATTTTTCGCAGTCTAAAAGCACAGATTTAGGATATTTCTTAAAAGCGAATTCATTACTAAATTTCAATTAAATTAATTTTGAAGTAGGATTAATATTAAAAGGGTTATTTTTATTATCTTTTAAAGTTATACATATTTCAATTAATTACATTCTGGGCCCAGAAATACCCGTCTCCTTTATCTGGTAAAAGAAAAATGTTTTTTGAACGCCAGCAAAATCGAAATAGCAAGGAATAATGCTCTGATAATTTCATCAGGATGTAACGAAGCGATTACATTATGTTAACCGTATGATTGATGTTCAAAACTCATGTTTTGAACGATAATTCTAAACAATATTTCAAATTACAAACTATTTTTTGTGATCAAAGAATACACGTATCCTTTGTAACCAACTTAAATAAGACAACGATAGGTTTGGATTTAGATCTGCTCCAGTTTATTATATACATACTGGAAGTGATACTTTATGTCCAATTTTTCATTTTTAATATTCTTATCGATAAATGAGTTAAGAAAGTAGTGGTTTCGATTTGATGTCCGCAGGTTCGAACCGAATATTACAGATGAATTTGTCAGGATTCACGTACATTTACTAACATAAATTAGTAATAGGTACTATTGACTGACGGTGAAGGTAAACATCGTGGGGAGACCTGAACGTTTGACAAGTCATTTTATTATTACAAATAAATTATTATTACAGCTATGAGTAAAAATTTACCTATATTTTTGAGATAAGACAAGGAATAAACCTTTTTAAGAATTCAGACTATTTTCACATATAATCTTTAGACAGAAATTTGTTAGATTTCTATTAAAAAAAATCTATAACCACATCCAGAATTTACGCATCTGTTTGAACGTCTAACGGCCATTCCCCAAGGTAATTCGTATTCGAAATACGATGAAGTTTTGTGCATACTGCTGGAGGGACTGTTTCAAATGTTGTATACGCTTGTGTACTTTAATAGGCACCTTGAGGCATTGAGGACGGTTGAATTATTTCGATTGTCGCTGCGATGTATCGGGATCTTTGAGGGTGGTTGTACATTCTAGGTTGTTTTTTGATTTATTCAAAACGGATTTGCCAATTTTATATTAATAGTTTGCAGTTATCCAAAATTTACCAAAAATTTTTAAGATTTTTTAAATGAATTATGCTATGTAGTCTTTTTAGTTTTTAATGGTCCTGCAGTTAATGATGTCTAGGATAGCTTTGTTAGTCATTGAATATTACCTTACCTATACCTACATTCATTTAAGTGGACTGCGTTGAAATTTTACTGTGGTTCTCTCATGTAAGGCTCCAGAAACATAGATCACATTTATCTAATGTTATATCAAAAACTGAAGGGGTCTTCGTTATCTGTTTCTTCATTTGGTATCGTTTACGGTTTGCTGATTTTTACTTGTTATTGTAACAAGTAGATAAATCAAGAATAGAGAGAATTGGATCTCCTCTCACCACATCAAAATCATTTGTCCCATTTGATTGAATTGAAGATACAATTCTTTTGGCGGTTTGTGTGAAGACAATATTTTCCTTCTCTTTTTCTTTTGGTTCTCTTTAAGTTTGACATATATCAAATATTCTTTAGCCCTTTTCTTTCTTCAACTACCTAGATCAGCTTGCAATGCTGTTCTTTTTTCTAACACGTATTTCAAACAATCTCCAGTGACATCAATTTTATTTATTTCTAATTTTGTAACTAACATGTTAACTTCTCATTTTATTTAATATGCGATAAAATTTGTTGACTTCGTATTATTTGATATCATTATTTAAACCATTTTTAAGATTTTCCTCTAGATTTTGTAATATTTCAGAAGACGTAGTTTCTTGTTGTTCAAAGCCAAAAACAGTAACTAAATATTGTATTTCTTTTTACAATTTTTCGAATAACATTCTATTTTTATTTCATTTTCTTTGCCCATTGTAATTAATTGCTCCTTCATTCAATCCATTAAAGTTTTTGTAATAGAGTCCTTCAAGTCAGCAATTTAAAGTCCATTTTCATTTTGTAAAATAACATTTGAAATTATCATTCCATTCTTACTATGATGATGTTTGTCTGAAAAGGAACGTATAATTAAACATTATAAGAATTTATTTTTCATAGCTAACAACACTAAACGTAATGTCAGATTTGCATGACGCTAGTATGCCTTGTAACCTTCATTGTATTCTAACCTTGAAATAAGTGATTTCAGCTTCTAATTATTCGGGTAATTCCAATAATCGTACTTCGTTTTACTTTTGTCACCTAGTTAATATCAAGAAACTGCGGTATTTTAATCATAGTCGTTTTTGTCTGAGGATAACGCTATTATGTTGATAGTTTTACTGCTGGAAACGGAAAAGCTTTCAGGTTTCCCCACGATGTTTTCTTTCGCCGTCAGTTAGCTGTACGCGAATTCAGAAAAATTCGATGATTCACGCTGGGGTTTGAACCTGCGGATATCGAATCGATACTTCGTCAGTCTAAACCACTCGACCTTCACGACCAAGTAAACACTATTTGTTTAAGATTCATTTTAGCTTACTCATTACATTAAAGAATAGTCCTTATACATATTATTATAGATCTGTTCTATCAAAAACGTTCCACTAACAACAATACGATGTCTCGCCTCAATCATTGCGATACCGAAAGTTTTATAACAGAAATTGAATTAAAAGGAATATTGGACATGTCGACGAGTGATTATTAGAGTTATTTTAGTTATAATTATTTCAACTATCTGATGAAACGTACTCCTTGACTTTCTCAAATAATCCGGGAGTTGAAAAAATATTGGAAAATTGTTAATACAGTATAAAAAGTGATTTAAAAATATATTTTATATCTAAATAAAAAGTGCGCGACAAAAACGATGCATTATGGTCTCGTGACGTGTTCATTAATTTTATATGTCAGTTTGTATGATAACCAGTGAAAAGTTCGACAACTAACGCAAGGGTCTAATTTCATATCTTCTGAATGATAAAGTCACGATTTCTAATCGAAAAATTAAATAAATACCTAAACAATTACTAGTCAAGTTTATATTGTTTTGGGCTTTTTATCTATAGACTAATATACAATTACTAAAAATTTAATTTAATTTTTAAACATACAGTCAACTCGCAGATTGAAGAACTTATCTTCATAATTTTTGATATCTAAGTAATGGGTGCACCCAATATTTTTTGGTCAATTTTTCTTTTTCCGTAGCATAGCTACATACACAAGCACTGTCATGCACTCTTCAGTGTCCATTTGAAAGCAACCCATGTAGTGAGAATTTTCGGCCGCAACATTGACCTCCGTGAACCGCCTGGCCACTGTGAACTGGCCGCTTAATGCGTATATAGGCTAAGCTGTCAGCTGAAGGCACACGTAACATATAGTAAACACAGAACAAGGAGACGAACCCATTCCAGTCTCGCTTTAATCTTGCGGTGGGTATACTAGGTAAACAATGTCCAAAACTAGCAACCGGTGACGGTGTCTGTTTGCGGACATAGAAACCGCGGTTGCCTGTGACGATGTCCTATGTCAGCAACAAAAAGTGTCTACATTTGTCCACGGCCCTAAAAAACACTTTAGAGGTTTAATTTCTCAGTACTGTCGTAGTTTCTTAAGGAGGTTACTTGGCAATCGATAGTTTGAAGGTATTTTCTCATATAAACATAGTTGAAAAGCTAATAAATTATTCTTCTTTAGCATCTACTGTCGTGTCCCTAATTTGTGATTAACCAATTATAAGAAAATATTTTGGAAAACGGAAGGTATAATTCAAAAGTATACAGTTAATCATTTGTATTGTTTTTATTGATTGTAAATAGACAACAAATACGTAATCAATAAGTCTTAGTATCACCTGATAACTGATCACGTGCTGTGTTCGCAACTGGGCAACTTCTGATAGTTCTAATCTGTCGAGTTTTACTTTTTTTTATAACTGACTATACTGTTAGCCTTAGGGGCTCTGGAGCCTCTGATGGCTTTTACAGCTTCACCCGACTTAGTCAATCTGTCGAGAGTCCCTACTAGCGTATTTATGCCACGGTTTGCTTTTCAAAATGGCTTGTCATTGGTCGGAGAGCGCATTTATTTATTTATACAACTGTACCGGAATTCTGTACATTTGTACCGGAAGTCAATGTATAAATGTTAATAATTGAATTATAGTAGGTGGGCGTATATAAATTATTTACATAAATGAGATATTCTATAATGAATGATTTACATTTTTCGAGATATTTCGATGATGAGTGATAATTCATAATCGAATTACGAACATGAGTGAACGGTCATAATCTAGCCTTTGATGTATTATTACTTATTACTTAGTAAAAAGGAAGAGTGGAAAGCTTAAATAAAAGATCGCGCAGTCGTAAACAAAGTTCTGTACAAGAACACATAATATAACAAATTAGCTATGATTACATTAGTATATCTCATAATCGCCCACCGCTAAATTTAATATAATCTTATTCTCCCGCATGTCTATTATATGATTGGTTTATATTTTGCTGGGTAGTACCTACGTTCGCGTCCAGATACAACGGTTGTTGACAATTAAAATAATGTGTTTACTACCGAACTAATAGTAAAGGGGTCGAACTAGGGTTTTCAAACTCGACAGTTGTTCATCGATTTGTATTGAAGTTAAGTTGATGATTTATTTACAGTCGTTGAAAAGTTTCATTTCGAAACGTTTAACTTTATTATTACTTCGAAACTGTTTTCATGTGTGTTCGTTTTAAATTATTTACAAATGAAATTTTAGGTTGTCCGGAAAGTTCGTACCGATTTTCAGTAGGCTGCATAAGGTTAGGTGGAAATTATCAGAATAATAAAAAAGAGACATATTTTAAAGGATGGTATTAGGTTTAGTTAGATATTTGGAATAATGTTTGTTTAAAATATGTTTATCCTTATCATTTTATACACCTTAGAATATGGAAGGAAAAAAGTGCATTAAAGGAAATTTACCAGAAAGGCAAAATACACACAAGCGACTAAAAAGATATAGGTGTTGTAGCCGAAAAAATTGTGCGGAAAGGATTTGCTATGTTTAAAGCTTAAATTTTGAAGATCGATACCGACTAGGTGTGAAGATCCAATTAAAATACTAATCGAGAATAATGCACTTCATACGACACTTCAATTATTAGTATATGTATTCAAAATATCAAAATTCATGATTCACGAAAGTATGTACCATAATATAAATGTACTACATTTTTATTTTCCTTCGATAGTTGCACAAACTTTCCGTAAAGCCCAATACATACTTTCGTTGTAATTCAAGAAGATTGATTAAAAATTAATTATAAGAGCTTATTGTGTTGCAAATATCGATTCCCTTTAAGAATAAACAAACAGTACAATGCATGAGAGCTAACTGCATACACTAATACTCTCCAGGGGCCATAAAAGAGTTGCCTACGCAAGAAATTAGGGGAAATTTGCGATCCTCCGTTTACTCGTCATATCTATGTATGAATGCGAATCGTCTAACTTTTAACTTAAGGTAGTAAAGTTGAATTTAGTTTGTATGCCGTGATTATTATAATATTGTAATTACATATTTGGAACCGTATTCAAAGCAAATAATTTAATGATAAGCTGATCGATTTAGGGGAATAAATAGTTGTTTTTTTTTCTTTTTTTATACGTTAACCAAATTTAAAAAATAGTACTTTGTCATTCTATTGTCATCTTTTACATACTATCTTTGTTATTAAACTAACATGAAACTGATTTATTTTATTAAGCTAGACATATAATTTGGTTTATTTTAACACATCAATGATTATTGTCCTATTATAATGAAGTATTGAGTTTTACATTGTTAAATAATTAAACTAATATTTGATATAATAAATGTAGGTATATTATGATATAGCATTAGTTTATTTTTCTTGCGTTAAATCTTGGAAAATATGGCGCCACGTGCTGTCATGGTTTTACTTATTATGTACAAATCTTCAATTCAAATTATTGATTGTTTAGATCTGCAATATGTGTGACATTCCCTTACTGGTTAATAAGTTAAATACCAACAACAGTGAAGCCCATCGAGACTTGAGAATATATGCTATTGTGATAATATATCGAAGCGAGATACTATGTTAGATTTATCAACACAATAATCGCAATCCAGTCAAACATATATATCCAACCACCTTACTCTCCCTGTATTTTAATAATAGTTTAGTAACCTGCAACTTAAGCAGGTTTGAGTGTTTCAAACAGTTTCATACCTATAAATAGTTTCAAGAAAAGGAAAAGGCGAAAAAAAATCATTGCAACTTTGCAAATATTTGCCACCAATTTATTATCCTTAGGGCTTAGAGGATTATAATCGCGAGATTTTCTAATCCACAAGTAAATCCATGGAATAAGAGGCTCCTGAGATTATTATTCTTAAAGGTTTCAAGCTTTAAAAATAATTATTAGAATACATTCTGCAACAATTTTTTTTGTTTTTTTTTTTTGCTAAATACATTTAAAAGTTTGTAATGTTAAATAAGATGGTGGATGAATATAGGAGTAAAGGATGACCGAAGAAGGTATGGGTGGCTTGTGTAAGGAATGGTATACTAGAATATAGGAGAATGGAAGAGGAAACCATATTGTGCCGACCCTAGCTTAGATGGGAAACGTGCAGGGAGAAGAAGAGTTCGTATACTTATGTGAGGAGGGGCAAAGCTAGTTATAGTATTCCCCCCTTGTAACTTCTTACCGTTAGTAATTTTCAAAATAAAACAAACAACCATTTTAGATTATTAACCCGAAATAACCAATGACTCATAAATGAAAAATTGGGTACTGTACATGCGAACGCAATGTTGCGTGACCGGGCCACGTCATCCCTCTCGGGGCGAAGGGCCCCTGGGACCGATAAATAGGACAACTTTATTGCAGATACCGTGTTTCGAACTGTGTAGATAAAACTATTAGTAGGGGACTTGCTGTTTACTACGTCACGGGTCGGTAAGACCGTGCGTGTGAAATTGTATCATAATATTTTAGATTTAGAGTACAAAATAGTTTAGGTTATTGCTAAGCAAATATTTTTATAATAATTGTTACCGTATGAAAATTTCTCACGTGTGAAATAAATAATTTTAAGCGTGTAATGATTGAAACGGCTTTGGTGCAAAAGTATCTTTCCTTAAAGGAATTCCTCACAACAAAATGATGTTATTGACGGTAACTACAATATTATTCATTACAACAACAAATCTATCTATCTACCTGTGTGGTATTATGGTGACCCAGCCTCCACCCACAACGGCTGACGCCTGGTATTTTAAAGTTATAAAAGCTTATTATATTATTAGCGCAGAACCCCAATTCTATTTCAAAAATAAAAGTAGCTTAAGTTACTTCCATATAACTAGCGGTGGGCGATTATGAGATATATAAACATAATCATTTGATTATGAAGATATCTCGATTATAGCCATTAGTAATTACTAAGGCTAGGTACTAATATTAGTAACTAATAATAAACAACTAATTTCATGGAATTAGTAATTATTACGACCGAACGAACTTTTTTTATCTACCCACTCTAGATTTTTAATACGCACATATCTCAACTCAGACATACTTATAGGGCTCGATTATGTAAATCATTCATAATCACCCACCTCTACTTATAACATCAGTTATACTATTTCCATTCCTTTATTTTCTCGGTGACAGTTCTAATTTGTTAGTTGTAGTGTTGTGACCAAACAAGTATTGATATCGATCTGAATGAATATCGATATGTAATAAGTAGTGACGATTCATCAGATTTTGATTAAAATAAATAAATAAAGATTACCTGTCGTTATAATTATTTCGTTTCATTGTCGAGTACCTACCTATACCTACTTATTTTACAACATCTTAGAAAATTTCGAAGAAGTGGGCATTATCAATCAAGAATTAATACGTGTAACATCTTGTAATGAAATATAATATTAGTTAATAAATTTGTACAAAAGTATCCGGCAGTAGTTAAATTTCTTACATTTTGTAAAAAAATATCGGGTATGTTATCGTGTTACGTTTATCGATATAGCTCCATCCCTATCAGTTTCTCTGACTCTGGTATAAACTTGTACGTGTGTAAACATCATATTTTTATAAAATAATGCACACATAATGTAAAAAAGACGCTCGTTCAAGTTTTCACAGGAGCTGTCTTCGAGAAAATAAAGAAATGGAAATGGTATACCTACCAGTGAATGTTCCGTCAAAATCAGTCTAACCGTTTCGGAGATTAGCCGGAACAAAAAGCATTCCCAGCTCCTATATACTTAGTTATGCAATCGGATGTTGTCATGAAATTTGAAATGAAGCAACGAGAGCATTAGAGAATGCACCATGCTGTGATTTCATCACGATGTTTTCCTTCACTGAAAGCTTAGTATTCACGTCGATCGACGCGATGACCCTACACTCTACTATTGAGCCATTATTGTTTTAATGTCTAATTACACACAAAAACGAATACTAAAAATGCAGCGAACAATCTGTCCGGATAATTAGAGAGTTACGTCCATAAGACCCCGGATACTAAACATCCCCTCTGAAACCGAAAAGTGTCATTTATCACACGGCGCGGCGCGGCGCGGTGTCGCCGATCGCGTTGTAAAGGGTTAAAAATCACTTCGCATAAATCTCAGACTTATCTGCCTCTAAATGACCCGCGGCTGTATTTGCGGGTTGAACGGTATCGCGCTTGACAAATGAAGTTAACCGTCTACGGAGGACAGATGGCGTTGTTTTGACATAACGTCAACTCATTCAATCAACGTCATTTTCTGTAGTAATTATTATGTATTACAAGTTTTATTTTAAATATCTACTAAATAACATGGTTAAAAAATATGTATGCAGTTTACAAGCGGTAGAAGTAAACTCTCAGAAAATATAAAATATCTCTTTTTAATAAAGACCCTAAAATCAGTGGGACTCCAACTATCGACCACTCTTACATCGAGGTCTGGTCCACACACCACCAGGCCAATTCGACACAATCATAGTCTTGAAAATCAGTACTTGCATTAAGCGTGTAGAAAATTTAATATATCCATATTAATATTATAAATGCGCAAGTAACTCTGTCTATCTGGTACGTTTTCACGCTTAGACCGCTTAACCAATTTTGATGAATTTTGGTATACAGACAGATTGGACCTTGGGATGATGAGTGATTAAGGACATAAGGTACTTTTTGTAGCGAAAATAAAATTTTAAGGGTAGAAAATAGAGGATGAATTACTCTTAATATTTACTCTTAGTCTGTACTTTTAATATTTTTCCAAAATTTCCCGATACGCATATTATATGAACAATACTGATCCCGAATATGCCATTAAACTTTTTTTGTCCGTCTGCCCGTCTGTTTGTATGTTCGGATTTAATTCAAAAACGGCCAATGAAATTTTATACATGGGATGTTTATGTAAAAAAATTTATGCAATTACAAATTGATGGACCATAACAATTGTCAATATTAATTTAAATTAACTAAATTAACTTTTCAACAATTCTCAACCGATTCTGATAAAATTTTGAAGACAGGATACATAAATCATACTATAATTGAGAGGCTTAAGAATCGTCAATAATTCGTAAGAAATTGCAGAATATAATAATAATTTTAACACATTTTGATGAAAATTTGTTCAAGGGAAATAGTCTTCCTCATAATTTATTAGGACAATATATATATTATTGGTATTTTTGGAATCGGTGCTAGCCAAGGTTAACAAACGTGTGCCGAAGTAGCGTAAGTATACATCTAATTTAAATCGATCCAATATAAAGTTGTCTTGCTTGTAAAATATGCTTAATATTTTTAAGACCCTTGAAGTAAATAAATAAAGTAGGTAATGATTTTTTTATTTTTAGTCCATTTTTTTTCAGAGTAGAATATTTGCAATTATTGGATTGTATGTTTTTTTCGACGTTTAATATTTTATAGAACGCAACGAATTATAATCAAAATCTAAATTAATTAACTTAACTGTCAGATATATCCATGATATTAGATTTTCACCAATTTTTATTCACATTAATTGTCCATGTGTGTATTAATATCTATGTGTATTCAAAAAATAGATTGATCTATGTTGGACTTAAAACAGTTAGAACAATTACTGAAATATTTTGAAAATATTAATCGAAATTTTATTCCGACTTATTTCCAAGTACATTTTATCTTCACAACATGATAATAAAGATAAACAAAATGAATTAAACATTGTAGACAACTGCAAGGCAAATCGTTTTAAAAGAACAATCGAGAAGCAAATGAATCGCATTTTTTTTTCACCGAGAAGCGGGAAGCCGACGTGCTTTCATTTCCGACTTTAAACTAATTTTCTTGTCACAGTCTAATTGTTTTACAGTGAGTGAACTTAAGGAGTTTCAGATTGTATTCTAGACTAGCTATGCCCGCGGTTGCGCATAGTGTAAACTAAAGCGTGGCACCCCCGATCCCGGTTATTTTAAAGACAAAGTAGCTCATTGTAGGTTATCCTTATCTTCTTTTGACTTTTTCGAAGATCTATTCGTACTCAGAGTAAGCCATTAAAGCACCGGAATTTATTCACCATGACTATATTATTTTTGGTCTAATTATTTTTCTAAAATAGAAGTAGCTTACGTTACTCCTTATAACATCAGCTATCTACCAGTGAAAGTTCCATCAAAATCAGTACAATCGTTTTTAAGGTTACCAGGAAGCAAAGAGGAAAATGGAATTGGAATTTTGTTATAACTAAGGCACCGTATATACTTTAATGAAAGTCCTGATTCAAGCTAAGATCGTCGTCGAATTGGCCAAGCTGTATGATGACCAGATTTGTACGCACTGTTGTATGTATAGTACGAGCTGACTGAAACTTCGAGTCCCGCTGATTTAGAATTAAAAAAGATTTCAAGGAAGATATTTTTGTTTTATGAAGTATTTCTTAGTTGGTATCGTGCACGGACTCCGCGTCAATCGACGTGAGTTCGAATTCCTGCAATGAGCCTGAGCTTTCAGTGAAGGAAAACATCGTGATGAAACCATAGCATGGTGGTGGAGCATTTTCTAATGCCCGCCAGGCTAACTACCACCCTCGAGTCGAAAATTTGAAATTGAGAGTCAGTCTTCCACTGGCGTACTACTACGCTCTTGGGCCACATAGTCACTTAAGATCAGGTAAAATTTTTGCCACAACGTTAACCCTATAACGATAAAAAAGGTATCACATCGCGTTTGAACTATACACGTTTTTTTCCTTCATACTTTTAAATACAATATAGAGAATTTATTTTTGTTTAATTACAACTTACTATCTTCTTAACAATACAACGTAACGTCACGTCAGTACCTCTATATTATATTGGACTAATTACACTAGAATTCTTCAAACATATCATTAACAAGATGGCAGCTCCCTCGTTAAAATTGTACTGGTAGTATTTGTTACAACTGAAATGCATGTTCCTAAATGTTATTATGATTTATAAATATGTAGACACAATTTCACACAGGGCCATTTAATTCCAAACTAAGCAAATCTTGTATTAAGTATGTTAACTAAAACGCTGATATACATATATATAGATATTTAACAGTCAACACCTAGACACACAACTGAGAATAATTATGCTTATCATACAAATGTCAGTCATATACGGAAAATGAACGCGCGACCCCTCGACTCAATAGTAGAGCTTACTATCTCTGCGCCATGACGCCTGCAACCCTATTCGATTGTGCACAATAACCAAACTATATCACTTAAAATGCCGCCAAAATGTAGGGGCAAATAACATCAACTTTAAGAATGAAAATAAAAACAATCATATTATGTGACTGATTTATCAAGATATTATCTCTAAAACAGGGTTAAACACTATACGATAATTATCACGTATGTACGACAATTCCGATGCCTTCGTACTACAAAGCATAACACGATAATACACATTATTTTGTGATAATATTAAAAATTAGAGAAATCCAAAGAATTCAAAATTCGTGCATTCGACAACGCCTCTCAAAGTTAACCTCTACACTCGCACTCAACTCACACTTCTCACACGTCTGCACTTGTACCTAGTTAACAAACAATCAATTTACGTAAATAAAATAACTGTTTATTGCAGTGGATTTCTTTTTGATGTGAAACATCTATAGGCGAGAGATAAATCTGATTGTTGGCGTGGCGTTAAAGCCGTGGCGACTCATCACCACGCTATATGATGGAATATATGTTCTATGAATTATGAATATACAATTTTGAAAATAATCAAAGCCTAATATTTTTGTACAACATTGTATTTACGTACCACTAAAAATTATCGCAGCCCACGCCGATAAAGAAGTTCGGAAGAGCTTCGTGTTGCGACTTACTTAACAAAAATCAATATTAAAGGCTAGCTGGAATCTGCACCTTGAATGTAGATACCCTGTACTATTCGTCTTGAATCAAGCTATCGTATGCAAAAAGAATTTTTTAACTCCGACTGGTAGTTACAGAGATTAGCGTGTTTAAACAAACAAAAGAACATAGAAACTCTTCTGCTCTGTTACATTAGTTTATACATATATACATGTATAGTATAGACTATAGATAAAAGATTAAAGAATATTCCTACTTAGAAAACAAAATTCAGGGGACAAAAGGTCGTAAAATAATATTTAAAAAAAAATGTTTCATTTTTACTCTACCTTGTTAACAAAAAAATTTGTCTTATTTAAATTGATTATTTCATTAAGAAAGTTATGCTTGTTAATATTTCAGGTGTTTAATTCAAATTTTCAAAAAAATATGAAAAAAACAATTATTAAGAAAAATCTAATATTTTTTAAATAAAAACCGATTAATTTTAAATCGATTATATAATTATCGAAAATAATCGATTTTTTTTTTAATTCTCATCCCTAGTACTGGCCAGACATTTTGTTAGTATACATAATTTTGAAACGGCACACTGATCTGCCTCACTCACACACTTCTCTACTTCACCGTGACTTGAATTAATCACCATGCGTAATTATAAGAGTCAAAAACTCCTCCAAAAATTTCTTGAATCAATAAAGCACGATAATTACTAGCCGTTAAAATAGAAAATTCTCACTTGAAACCCATTCCGAAAAGTGATATTAATGATAGTGCGATATAAAATACAAGTAACGCCATCCATTGACAATAGTATGCTATGTCGTTTCTACTTGACAATCATTAACTTACTATTAAAAGGTGTTTATTTTATTGAAATAGGGTCTGGCCTACCAGTACCCCCCCAGCCGGAACATTTTTGCACTATCGTATATAGTTAACGTAATAGAATAGTAATTGTTAGATTTTGTATACAAACTGAAACAGCGCCGCGTGGGCGTAATAAGAACTAAAATTCGGAAGCCGGAATATCTTGCGTCAGCTTTCGTATAGTTAGCGTTTATGTATATACATACGACAAATGTATGGGAATCGGCAGCCTGAATAATTTTTTGACGTATTGTATCGTAAGTTTACGATAGCTAGCTATCGAGAAACACTTGAATATTGTCACGGATATTTTGTCAATGAGAAAGGCGTGGCGCAGTGGAGTTAAACGCTACTATTAAGCCGAGAGGTCGCGGGTTCGATCCCCGCCCATGACTGACTTTTTGTGATGAGCATAAACGTCAGTTGTGGGTGTCTGGGTGTTAAATATCTATATATGTATGTATATCAGCTGTTTAGTTACCATATTACAAGCTTTGCTTAGTTTGGAATTAAATGGCCGTGTATGAAATTGTCTCCTCTTCTCTCCTCTCCTCATAATGTATCGAGAGAGGATTTTGTGAATTATATTATTAAATTTATCATAAAATCAAACCTTCGTGCGAGTCGTCCAAAACTTTCCCGGCTGAGTGCCCCAGGCGCTCGCCCCCAAGTTTGGTGAAGCAGTAAAAGCCGCAGCGGCTCTGTTTTTGGATAGGGCCCCTAATGCTAACAGTATAGTCAGTTAAAAAAAAAAAAAACTATTGTTACTTAAAGAATTCACGTTTTAATTCATTTTATAACGATAACTTAATTTTCGTTTTTTTTTTTAATTGTGTATTTTTCGTTCTAAAGGTATGAAATGTTTATAATAAGACCATATATAGAGCAAGATCTATGACTTTTAATTACTTTGTGAGGTGTTTGCCTGAAGAGGAAAGGGAAATTTATTTACATCTACTGTTCGTGTAGTGATCGAAAACGCCGCAACTGGCGGCCTCGTAGATCGACTTAAATTAGGTCGATGCAGCCTCGTCATATTTACACTAAAATTGCGTTAAAACCTATAACTGACCAATTCTAACTTATATATCATAAGAACCAAAGAAAAGGACAAGATTTGGTACAAAAAATCAAATTGATTATATTATTAACTATCTGTGCCCGCGACTTCGTTCGCGTGGACTACAGAATGTCATCGATCGGGCATACGCGCGAATCGTGCTACTCCCGCTCCCGATTTTATGCTTAGTGTGGGTGATCTTTCGAAGAAAGACATAATATGCACTCGCTGACATTTTTGTTAATCATTTTAGTATCTAAAATTATATAGTACATTCATTTGAAATATGTCTTATGGTTCACTCTAAGCCATTTAAACACCCGAATTGATTCTCCATGATCAGTTTTATTTTATTTGTACGGAACCCTAAATCTTTTTCTAAAATTAAGTTAGCCTAAGTTACTCCGTATAAATTCAGCTATCTACCAGTGAAAGTCCCGTCAAAATCGGTCCAACCGTTTCGGAGATTACCCGGAACAAACAGACAGACAGATAAAAAATTTAAAAATAGTCTTTTTGTTATAGGTATTGTATATAATTTTAAAAGCATTTAGTAAAAAGATGTTATTTTGATATTACAAATAAACACTTCAATTTTATTATAGGTATAGATTTATTTTAAAAAATTACACTTCTTAATTCAAATTTATTAAAATTTATTTTCTATTTTATAGTTGGATTTTCTATAAAAGCATTTTTTTCAATAAAATCGGAAAGTCATTGATGTTTATTCACAAGTCCGGTGAAGCTGTAAAAGCCGCAGCGGCTCTGTTTTAGGATAGGGCCCCTAAGGCTAACAGTGTAGTCAGTTCTAAAAAAAAAAAAAAAAAAATGTTTATTCTAAATCAGTAACTTATCCAAGAAATGAGCAATTTGGACGCCTGCTGCTGCCTCCCTTGGATGAGATAGCCGGTTCTCAGGTTCCCTCTCCGAAAATTTCATCTTATTCAAAGTCGGTAATATCATTCTTGATCATGGCGCAAATACACTACTAGTTTAGGAAAACAAAAAAAAATCGCTAATCCTGATTATCCTAGTAAGGATAACGGGTCTAACTGTTTGAAATATTGAATTGTCATCGGTCCTTTGATAAGTATGCCAAATTTCGAGTTAATCCGAAGTTTTGAAGGGGGTCAAAATCAAGTTCAAATTTTCCGTTACATACATATATACTAACATACGTATGAAGCGAATAAATGCGTGTTAAAAAACGAACTCGGCTGCACACCGCCAGCGTTGGGGCAAAAGCGTCGCGACGCCAACAACCGGTATGACCCGCCGCACTAGATATTTCACATCAATAACATCTATTAAAATTCTTTTTTAACTTGAACCATAGTAATAGAGGCTAACGAAGTAGTTAGTTAGGTTACGAGGTGGTCGTAAGCGCGGCTGCTATGCTCGAGGTCTTGGGTTCGATTCTCAGTTCGAGCAAAGTGTTATTGGGTTTTTCCTATGAAATTCTCAGTAGCACCTCGGAGTTTGGCTTCTTGCCCGATTAATGGCAATAGGCTAGCCCCCTATTACATGGGACATAACAACATATTCGGCGAACTGTGGGTGTACATTAGTACACTTCTGCCCAACCTTTCGGGGAATACAGGCGTGAAGAGATCGAACAATCGTAACTCAGTGTTCCGAACGATTAAACGGACTCAAATGTAGTGAGAGCGGGTTAATGAAGTACGTGTGATAGCCGGTCGCTTCGCTCGCTCGCTTCGATCAACGCTCGACGTGTTAGCTTGATTGACCTATCGACTGCCGATAACATGTGAAAGATTATAACGTACAACGTAATCATTATTACCTTAAGTTATTACTAGTTCAGTATCTCCAATCATTTATCGCTTTTCTTCCATAAATGAGTGCTAAATCTATACCTACTAATATAATAAAGCGGAAGAGATTTTTGTTTGTTTCTCGAGAATTTTTGGCCCCATCGACCATACGTTCTACGAGCTACTTGGTCCACCCACTGCCACTTAACTTTAGCTATTCTCAGGTCTATGTCGGTTACTCTGGCTCTTCTGCGGGTCAACTCATTTCTGATTCGATGATACAGAGAAGCTCCGAGCATAGGCATCTCCTTTTGGGTGATCTTGAGCTTTTTTATGTGGCCAATAGTAAGCGGCTACGTCTCAGTATTACACGTTGTTACTGTTAACACACACTGTTCAAAAACTTTCGTCTTGAAACACTTCGGGATCTTGAACGAAAAGATATTATACGTAGCTTCCAAAATGTTGCTGAACCGAGTTGAATTCGACGATTGACCTCTTTCTCGAAATCGGATCTACCTAACCGGATAGTTTATGCCAGGTAAACATAATCATCACTAACTTTAAGCGTAGAGTCTCTGATCTTTACTGGAGTTGGCGCCTCATGGACTTTCGACATGATACACGTATTGTCCATGTTCATTCTAAAACCAACTCGTTTTAGGTTTTACCGAGGTCATTGAGCATTTTACGGAGGTCCTCCATGGTCTCAGTTGAGACTATTATGTTGTCGGAAAATCGAAGGTTGGTAATATACTCGCCATTTATATTGATGCAGTGCATTCATAGATAATAACATCTCTTTAATGAACAAAAGTTTCGCGCGAAACTAAATCTCACCGCAGCGCGCTGTATTCTGTGGCAAAACACGAATTTGGCTGAGGAATTAATATTTTCGCGCGGTTTTTTTTCCGCAAGTGCGTATCAAGCTCCAAGCTCCAAGCTCCAAGCGCAAGCTCCATACATTTGCGTATGTCACAAAATTTTGCGGAAATAATGGCGCGGCGAAAATTCTATGCGGTGTAGGTCTAAATGGTTTTTTTTTTGCAGTTTTTTTTACATTTTATCACAGCTATTACCATTATACTTAACAATAAAAGCGCCTGATAATTTCCTAATAGTAAAGTTGTACTGTTGTGAGTAAGAATTTAAAACTACGAGACCTATCTATTTCAATAATAGATGCTATTAAAGTGCTAGGTGCTGGGTTATAGGACAAATCAAATGTATCCGACTGGAAGATCGCGACCACTATATACATGGCACTCGTCACATAGGCGCTCTTTTGGTTTGTCGCGTTCAAGGATCAACCGGTGTATATCCAACAATTAAGCGTGATGGTAGGGATCTGTACTCGACGGGGTCGCAAACACCGGCAAGGTTAAAAAACCGTCATAGTGCCTCTGTTTTGACTTATCGCGTTTTGGGATCTGCCAGTGTATATCCAGCAATCAACCGTGATCGTAGAGATCTGTACTTGACCAGGTCGCGACCACCATACACATTGTTAAAAAACCGTCATAGTGACTCTCTTATGACTTGTCGCGTTTCGGGATCAGTCAGTTCATATCCAGCTACCGAGAGACTTGAGAGGCACGACACCGTCCGTTTGTATAAAGTATCGTGCCATCACTTTACCGTGGTACTTTTAAAAAACATGTGTGTAGTTCACACGCAGTAGAATGGAATCATAAGAAATGTTCTATAAAATACCCTTTTAAAATTTGAAACTATTGACCACTCGCATCGTACATACAATAGTTCGTACAAGTCTCACACTGTTAGGCCAATTCGACAACGACCATAGATATAAAAATCAGGGATTTTCATTATACATGTACCTATAATGTAAATGTGAATCTCATTCTCTCGTATGCTAAATCGTATATACTATAGATGTATTTATTTGTCTCTTTTTCTTTTCATCGAGTTCCAAAGCACAACAAAGTCTTTTTAATGCCTTTAATAATGTAGTACATTAATTTGCTATATATCTTATGGCTTACTCAGTATAAGTCATTTAAGCGCCCGAATAGATCAGTTTTATTTAATTTGCGCGGAACCCTAAATATTTTTCTAAAATTAAAATAGCCTAAGTTACTCCATATATATTCAGCTATTTACCAGTGAAAGTCCTGTCAAAATCGGTCTAACCGTTTCGGAGATTACCCGGAACAAAAAGACAGACAGACAGACAAAATTTAAAAAAATGGGTGTTTTGTTATAGTTATCGTATAATCGTTCATATGCATTTAGTAAAAAGCTGTTATTTTGATATTACAAACAAAAACTTCAATTTTATTATTGGTATAGATTTATTTAAAAAAAATTACACTTCTTAATTCAAATTTATTAAAATTTATTTTCTATTTTATAGTTGGATTTTCTATAAAAGCATTTTTTTCAATAAAATCGGGATTTCATTGATGTTTATTCAAAGTCAGTAACTTATCCGAGAAATGAGCAACTTGGACACCTGCTGCTGCCTCTCTTGGATGAGACAGCCGGTTCTCAGGTTCCCTCTCCGAAAATTTCATCTTATTGAAAGTCGGTAACTTTTTCGAGAAATGGTGATCGGCGCGCTTGGTAGTTTTGCTTCTTGGTCATGGCGCAAAGACACTACCAGTTTAGGAAAACAAAAAAATCGCTAATCCTGATTATCCTAGTGAGGATAACGGGTCTAACTGTTTGAAATATTGAATTGTCATCGGTCCTTGATAAGTATGCCAAATTTCGAGTTAATCCGAAGGTTTGAAGGGGGTCAAAATCATGTTCAAAGTTAGCTAATAAAAGCGCGTTAAAATAATTATTAACTCGGCTGCACACCGCCAACGTTAGGGCAAAAGCGTCGCCACGCCAACAACCGGTATGACCCGCCGCATTAGATATTTCACATCAATAACATCTATTATAAGTCTTGTTTAACTTGAACCATAGTAATAAAGATCGAATAACCGTAACTCAGTGTTCCGAACGATTAAACGGACTCAAATGTAGTGAGAGCGGGTTAATGAAGTACGTGTGATAGCCGGTCGCTTCGCTCGCTCGCTTCGATCAACGCTCGACGTGTTAGCTTGATTGACCTATCGACTGCCGATAACATGTGAAAGATTATAACGTACAACGTAATCATTATTACCTTAAGTTATTACTAGTTCAGTATCTCCAATCATTTATCGCTTTTCTTCCATAAATGAGTGCTAAATCTATACCTACTAATATAATAAAGCGGAAGAGATTTTTGTTTGTTTCTTTGAATCTCTGAAACTACCAGTCGGATTCGAAAAATTCTTTTTGTATATGATAGCCAGATTCACGAAAAATAGTATAGGCTATCTAACATTAGGCTGCACTCTCAGCTAGCCTTAAATATTAACTTTTGTTACGTAAGTCGGAAGTCGAGGACCTCCCGAACGGCTATAACCACGTGTGCTGGCGTAATCGCTAATGATAAGAAAACATAATGTTCTACAAAAATGTTATTTTTTAGTATATCTAAAAAAAAGTTAGCGATAGCATATACCTATCTCTTATACATAAGCCAAAATAAGGACTTTTGTGTCAAAGATTTCTTGAAAATTAAGAAATTATTTGTATAATAATCGGTATTTTTAGACATGGCGCATTAATCCTTACGAACAAAAGTTACTTCTTCTTACGCCAATTATGATAGACTACATGAGTACATGGGCAGTGCGGTGTTTGTCGGATAAAATTAACACGGGTAAAACCGTGGGGCACAGCTAGAGTTTAATATATGAGACCGAAAGAATTGCCAAATAAATTTATCTTAAAATAGTTTATACTACTAGTACTTTTTATCGTTATAGGTTTCGTTGTGGTGACAATCTCACCTGATCTTAAATGATGATGTGGCACAAGTTGGTAGCTTGCTAAGCCTAGTGAAAGACTGGCTGTCAAATGCAGCTGCCGGAACTAACTTATTGGTGTTTAGCGACAGCTTTTCAACTTGAGAGCGGTGCACAGGCTCATTGCAGGGATTCGAACTAACGTCGATTGACGCGGAGTCCGTGCACGCTACCAACTGAGCCATCTATACTATACTAGTATAATTCATAGTAATACATCGCCTCACTGTGCGTGTTCTGTCTGTATTATGGTGTGTTCTGAAGAGCTGTTCAATCTAATACCCTCCTCTACCTTCAACAACAAGAACCACACGCGTTGGGTTTTGAAGTCATAATTTTACTGTAATCTCCATCTCGGCACGAACTAAAAAGTTCCTATTGACTTATTTTTGTCGTACCGTGAAGCTGTGGAACCATCTCCCGGCCAGTGTGTTCTCTCCTTACGACATGGGGTCCTTTAAGCGTAACGTGAAGAGATATTTATGCAGACCGGCGTGACAGCGGCAACCGCCGATGGATTTAGATCTCTCGGTGGTCACCGTTGTGTGTAGATTGTTCTGTGTAGATTAATTATTCATTTCTGATCCGTTGAATTATAAACAGAAGTGAAGAACACAATCGTGCCAATTAAAGCAAAACAAAATACGCGGGAACATCGCTTATTCGCCGAGAGCTGACGCCCGATCGCTCGGTTCATCCGATTAGCGTCTCCAATAAACAACGAGCGAGAGCCGTTATTAATTTTCGATTGGTTCAGATGACGTCAACCTTTCCGAATTTGTATTTGAATTTACGAAAAAATTATCTCTATTTATCATCTATACAATTAATAAAATTGAAGTGTCTGTTTGTAATGTCAAAATAACAGCTTTTTACTAAATGCGGATAACTATAACAAAAAGCCCTTAAAATTTAATTTAATTTCGGGTAATCTCCGAAACTGTTAGGCCGATATTAACGGGACTTTCACTGGTAGCTAACTGATTTTATAGTGAGTAACTTAGGTTACCTTTATTTTGGAAAAATATTTAGAGTTCCACACAAATAAAAAAAAAAAACTGGACATGAATAACAATTCGGGCGCTTAAATGGCTTATACGGAGTAAACCATAAGAGATATAGCAAATGAATGTACTAAATAATGAAAAGTCAACGAGAGTATACCTACGTCTTTCTTCTAAGGAACATCCACAATAAGCATTTATGTCTTTAAAATAACCGAAAGCGGGGGAGCAAGATTTGCGCGGGCATTCTGTAGTTCACGTGAGCGAAGCTGCAGACGCAGCTAGTTCTAGAATATAAAGTTAGATATTTCACAGTAAAACTGAATTCTTCTATGCTAGAGCCTGAGCACACGGTGTTTTTAATTCGAGCTAACGACGCGCTTTTCTGATAAGCGCGTCCTATGCGTGTATTGTATGCGTTTCTACCGATACAAACGCAAGGGGGACGAAGTTGTAGTCGGATATTTAATATACTTTTGCTCCATGTCCTGTTCGTTTTTTCCCACCCTGCGTGGAAAGCTTTGTATGGATTTGTATGTATGTTTCAATGGAAGTAATTTGTAATATATGAAGATTTTTTTTACAATTAATTGAGGGATATTTCTGCTATTTTAGGTTTAAAAATATTTATAATAACATTTGGGGTCCAAGATATCCATAATATATACTTTTAAAATACTATTAAGTATTATACCTACGTATTAATAAAACATTCAATCTAAAAATATCTCGACGTCAATGTATATACGGGTAAATTCCAAAACCGATAAAAACGAAGTCACGTATTTTAAAAAGATTTTTCATTTATAAAAATGTTTAAGACACCTGCTGGCGCAGAATCGCTTCCTGGCCGATTCATTCGTAATTTCCTCCTTTCTGCATCGTCGTCACGTTCACTTCGCTCGTGGTTCTCCTAATTCCCGTTAATCATACACGTATTTATCTGGTAAACCTGGCAAGAAAAATAAGCAATAATAAGAAACATTTGATTTTTCTAAGGCTTGAACAATAATATCTATTTAAGTCATTGGCTTACGTCACATCTATACAAGGAACAATTTAATGTAAAAAAATGTTATCTTATTACATAAATTGTTATTTAATCAATTTGCTCCTTTTTCATTTTAATAGAAAGAAATAAAGAAAAATCATTTACTTATTAATTATCAATAATAACACCACACAACACACATACGTTTTTAAATATAAAACAAAACAAATAAATTGATACAATAAATGAAGTGTTGCATGGGGTCGAATAGGTCCATGTCTCAGCATAATGTTGCAGGCCTACAAGCGCAAGCACTGCAGCGCAGATATTCGACAGGACCTGTAGGCATGTACAACTTCAAGGACGAATTCTTGCAACGATAACAAATATATTTCAAATTAGCTTTGAAGCTGAAATGAGACGTCGGCGTAATATTTCGAATAGGAGGTGGTATGTTGTTCCAGCACTTAGTGGCTGCATATGTAACAGATCCACGAAAAGCTACAGTTTTATGACGTGGGCTGGCAAATACGGCAATAATATTAGCAATAATTCACAATAATAAGTCACGGCTCCTTTCTTGTCGTGGGATTACGATTAATTCTGCCAATGTCAAGTGATTAAATAGACACGTTTTGTGGTAAATTTGGCCGGTGGTTTGAATAGAAACTTAGCGCGCATGAGGGTAAATTTTTTACGGATGTAACGCGTCACGAAGACTTGTCACTATATCACTATAATGTGAAACGTTTTGAAAGAGAGAGGGAGAGAACGTTTGAGACCCATTGAGAGAGAGTGAGAAAGGGCGAACGTAGCATGAAACACGTAGCCATGGAGACAATGTGTAAACAGTGAGTTAAATTTATAAATAAACATTTTGTGATAATTTGTAAATCGTCCTATACTAAGCAGTTGTTCAGAGTAAGTAATATATTTGTTGTCTTTTTATTATACCATTTTTTATATTAATTTGTTTTAAGTCTAACGGAGTCAGATCGGGTGACCGAGGTGGCCAAGCGTGTGGTCCTAGTCTGCCGATCCAGCGATCATCAAACAGCTCGGTGAGGCGCTCACGGACGAACCTTGCCACATGTGGAGGTGCACCATCATGCTGAAACCATGTGCGGCGATATTCAGTCAATGATAGGTCGTCTAAAATGTCCACTATTTGTTCATTTATAATGTTTTGCTTCTTGGTCATGGCGCAAAGACACTACCAGTTTAGGAAAACAAAAAAATCGCTAATCCTGATTATCCTAGTGAGGATAACGGGTCTAACTGTTTGAAATATTGAATTGTCATCGGTCCTTGATAAGTATGCCAAATTTCGAGTTAATCCGAAGGTTTGAAGGGGGTCAAAATCATGTTCAAAGTTAGCTAATAAAAGCGCGTTAAAATAATTATTAACTCGGCTGCACACCGCCAACGTTAGGGCAAAAGCGTCGCCACGCCAACAACCGGTATGACCCCCGCATTAGATATTTCACATCAATAACATCTATTATAAGTCTTGTTTAACTTGAACCATAGTAATAAAGATCGAATAACCGTAACTCAGTGTTCCGAACGATTAAACGGACTCAAATGTAGTGAGAGAGGGTTAATGAAGTACGTGTGATAGCCGGTCGCTTCGCTCGCTCGCTTCGATCAACGCTCGACGTGTTAGCTTGATTGACCTATCGACTGCCGATAACATGTGAAAGATTATAACGTACAACGTAATCATTATTTCTTTAAGTTATTACTAGTTCAGTATCTCCAATCATTTATCGCTTTGTTTCCATAAATGAGTGCTAAATCTATACTAATATAATAAAGCGAAAGAGATTTTTAGTTTGTTTCTTTGTATCTCTGGAACTAGCAGTCGGTTTCGAAAAAATATTTTTGTATATGATAGCCAGACTCGCGAGGAATAGTATAGGCTATCTAACATAAGGCTACACTCACAGCTAGCCTTAAATATTGATTTTTGTTACGTAAGTCGGAAGTCGAGGCCCTCCCGAACTGCTTTATCCGCGTACGCTGGCGTAATCGCTAATGATTCGAAAACATAATGTTCTACAAAAATGTTACTTCTTAGTATATCTAAAAAAAAAGTTACCGATAGCATATACCTATCTCTTATACATAAGCCAAAATAAGGTCTTTTGTGTCAAAGATTTGGTGAAAATTAAGAAATTATTTATATAATAATCGTTATTTTTAGACATGGCACATTAATCACATTTTTATGAAGATAAATTTCACTCTTTATAGCATGTTACTTGTGGACACATCGTTTAGGATATAATGAAAACTTAAAATAAATTGTACTTGCGGGAAGAATAATTATGATATACTACATGAATACATGGGCGGTGCGGTGTTTGTCGGATAAAATTAACACGGGTAAAACCGTGGGGCACAGCTAGAGTTTAATATATGAGACAGAAAGAATTGCCAAATAAATTTATTTTAAAATAGTCTATACTACTATTCTTTTTTATCGTTATAGGTTTCGTTGTGGTGACAATCTCACCTGATCTAAAATGATGATGTGGCAGAAGGTGGTAGCATGCTAAGCCTAGTGAAAGACTGGCTGTCAAATGCAGCTCCCGGAACTAACTTATTGGTCTTTAGCGACAGCTTTTCAACTTGAGAGTGGTGCACAGGCTCATTGCAGGGACTCGAACTAATGTAGATTGACGCGGAGTCCGTACACGCTACCCACTGAGCCATCTATACTATACTAGTATAATTCATAGTAATATATCGTCTCGCTGTGCGTGTTCTGTCTGTATTATGGTGAGTGTTCTGAAGAGCTGTTCAATCTAATACCCTCCTCTGCCTTGAACAACAAGAACCACACGCGTTGGATTTTGAAGTCATAATTTTACGGTAACCTCCATCTCGGCACGAACTAAAAGTTCCTATTGACTTATCTTTGTCGTACCGTGAAGCTGTGGAATCATCTCCCGGCCAGTGTGTTCCCTCCTTACGACATCGGGTCCTTTAAGCGTAACGTGAAGAGATATTTATGCAGGCCGGCGTGACAGCGGCAACCGCCGATGGATTTAGATCTCTCGGTGGTCACCGTTATGTGTAGATTGTACTGTGTAGATTAATTATTCATTTCTGATCCGTTGAATTATAAACAGAAGTGAAGAACACAATCGTGCCAATTAAAGCAAAACAAAATACGCGGGAACATCGCTTATTCGCCGAGAGCTGACGCCCGATCGCTCGGTTCATCCGATTAGCGCCTCCAATAAACAACGAGCGAGAGCCGTTATTAATTTTCGATTGGTTCAGATGACGTCAACCTTTCCGAATTTGTATTTGAATTTACTAAAAAATTATCTCAAATTATCACCTATACAATTAATAAAATTGGAAGTGTCTGTTTGTAATGTCAAAATAACAGCTTTTTACTAAATGCGGAAAGTATATACGATCACTATAACAAAATGCCCATTTTTTAATTTTAATTTTATTTCTGGTAATTTCCGAAACGGTTAGACCGATTTTAACGGGACTTTCATTGGTAGCTAGCTGATTTTATAGGAAGTAACTTAGGCTACTTTTACTTTGGAAAAATATATAGAGTTCCACACAAAATAAAAAAAACTGGATATGGTGAATCAATTCGGGCGCTTAAATGGCTTATGCGGAGTAAACCATAAGAGATATAGCAAATGAATGTACTAAATAATGAAAAGTCAGCGAGAGTATACCTACGTCTTTCTTCTAAGGAACATCCACAATAACTTAGCAGTAGTGAACTTTGCTAATACTTTATTTTAACTCCACTTGTGTAATTTTATAATTCACGATGACGCTTCGGTGCAAGGCATGTAATAATGAATCATCTGATGGTATCCAGTGTTCAGTGTACTTAGGCCACTTTGATATATCCTGCTCTGGCTTAACAGAGACAGGTTACCGGAGACTTGGTGACAGGAAAGCCACTTGGAAATGCAACTTTTGCAAAATCTCAGGTAATCCTATCGCTACTAAAGTAGGGTCAAATAAAGCACCCATTACCTCTGCTGCTGATGTTGACCAAATTCTTCTTGAACTAAAAAGTTTGTCAACCCAAATGTCATCACTGCCGACCTTGATCCGGGATGTGAAGTCAATTCAACAGGAGCTTGCAGAACTGAAGTCATTGAAATCGGAGATCTCTGATGTGAAATCATCAATGGATTTTATCCATGGTGCATTTGAAACACTCTCAAATAAGGTTTGCGAATTCGAGCGAGAAATTCATTCTCTCAATAATAGTAAAGAACAGGTCATACAACTCCAGCAACGTGTCGAGCAATTTGAATGTGCATTACACGAGGGTGACCAAAGATCTAGGCTAAATAATATAGAGGTTAAAGGCGTTCCTATAACTAATTCAGAAAATTTATTTTCTGTAATCTCCAAAGTCGGTGATCATATTGGAATAAAAATCTCCAAAGACCAGATTAACTACCTCTCAAGAGTCCCTATGCGTAGCAACAGTGAACATAAGTCTATAATTGTTTCGGTGCAAAACCGATACCTAAAAGATGACTTTGTGGCTGCAGCGAAAAAGTGTAAATCTATCACTCCCAGGGATCTCGGACTTCAGGGGGAACACAGGGTTTATATAAATGATCACCTAACCTATGATAATAAGATCCTGCTCAACAAAACCAAATCGTTGGCGAAAGAACGGGGTTTTGCGTTTGTCTGGGTAAAGGGATGCAAAATTTTTATAAGAAAAAACTCCAATTCACCGGTTTATGCCATCAAATCGGAAACAGACCTAAAGAAAATACTGAACTAAAACTATTGTATTATATTATATATTTCTGTAGCACATGTAGTAATGTTTACAGTTGTACAACTATACTATACATATGCTTTCACACAATATTAGATCTATCACACAATGTAATTATATTTTGTTGTACTGATGCTTGCTTGCAAATTTTGAACATCGCTGGTATAATGATCCGTGCTACTATGCACTTTTTATGGTCACTTTCACCTTTGTTCGCTTATCGTCTTGGCACGGCCAGCTTATTTTTATTATTATTTTTTCTACTACCCTTCATATTTCCTGCGATTTGTTTGTACCGTGGTTTTTACATTATAATTTTGATTTTGCTTTTTATTACAGCCTCGTTAATACTATTTTTGCTCAGTATTTCCACTAAATTGTTACTTAAATACCCTCATGTAAAATGATCACTATATATTATCAAAATGTACGTGGACTTCGTACAAAAACAGCTATTTTTCTTAGAAATATTTGTATTAACTAGTATGATATTATATGCCTTACAGAGACATGGTTGACTGATTCTATTCTTAATGGCGAATTATTTGACGATCGCTATATCATATGGCGACGGGATCGAGACTACTCGAATACTGATCAATTGTTGGGAGGCGGGGTGTTAATTGCGATTCGGCGTGAGCTGATCGCTAGTCTTCGTTCCGAGTGGTTCTCGTCAGCTGAAGATATTTGGGTGACCATATTAGCTCAATGTAAGAAACCAAAAATTTGTTACAAAATACATTTGTGTGTTGTTTATATTTGTAATCAGAATCTCGGTAATTCGATGGCAACACAATTAACAAATTTTTCGGATAATTTAATTGAAATCGTACTTCAGAATCCCCTTGATAAATTTATTATCTTAGGGGACTTTAACCTACCGAACTTAACCTGGTCCTTAGCGGATGATGGTGTATCGTTTTATCCTTCTAATACTCAGGGAGTTGTTCAAACTAATTTCATTGATAGCCTTGCCACATGTCACTTGCAGCAATACAATTCATTTAATAACATAAACAATAGATTCTTGGATTTAATTTTTTCTAATAGTTATGTCTCTGTTACAAGTTGTATTGAACCTTTGGTTCCATAGGATCAGCACCATAAAGCCTTAGTTGTAAATGCAGATTTTGTTGTACTCCACGCTCTTCCTTTGTGTCCGTACGTTAAATTTATGTATCACTTAGGTGACTTTGATTCAATTTCAACAAGAATAAATGAAATAGACTGGCGCCATGAATTTAGCTCTAAATCTACAGAGGAATCTGTTTCGTTTTTTTACTCTACTTTGACTAGTTTACGAAACAAGTTTATTCCCTCGAAAACTGTTACGCCTAATAATAAATACCCACTTTGGTATAAATCGTCGCTCATTAAAGTATTGAAAGAAAAATACAAGTTTTTATCAAAGTTTAAAAAATACAAGAACTTATCTGATCACAATTCTTTCGTAACTTTAAGGGAACGAGCTAAACATATGGAAAAAGATATGTTCCACAATTATATCTCTCAAATTGAAATTAATATTTTGAAATCTCCCAAAGCGTTCTGGTCTTATGTGAAAAGTAAAAACCAGTGTAATGCTTATCCATCCATGATGAAATATGGTCTGGTTTCTTCTGCATCAGGTGACATCATATGTAACATGTTTTCTGACTATTTTCATTCTTCTTTTCTAGATAATACACAGAATTCTTCACCTATTACAGACGGTTCAACATTCATTCTTGAGTCTTCTTCCAATATAAGTTCTATTGAAATTGTCTGTTCTGATATACAAAAAATTCTTGAAACTCTTGATCTTAACAAATCTGCAGGTCCTGATAACATACCTCCCATTTTAATAGTTAAGTGTGCAAATAGTATTTCTGTCCCACTTTCTCTTTTATATGAGCGTTCTCTTAAAGATGGGATAATGCCCGATATATGGAAATCTGCCTTCATTACGCCTGTTCATAAGAATGGCTCTAAAGACTTGGTCATTAACTACAGACCCATCTCCAAACTTTGCATTTTTTCTAAAGTATTCGAAAAAGTCGTTTTCAAACAACTTTATCCTTCTCTTAAACATTCCCTTAACGATCGGCAACATGGCTTTATAAAAGGAAGATCTAATACATCAAATCTTATCCTGTCTAGTGATTACATAACTTACTACATGTCAGAGCCTGCCCAGGTAGATGTAATTTATACTGATTTCAGTAAAGCATTTGACAGGATAGATCATGAAATCCTGCTTTGCAAACTGAGAGATATAGGGATTCGGGGTAATTTGTTTAGGTGGTTTTCATCTTATGTCAAGAACAGATGCCAAACTGTAGTTCTAAATGGCTATACATCTTCACCGATGCAGATTCCTTCAGGAGTTACTCAGGGATCTTTATTGGGTCCTCTGCTCTTTAACATTTTTATTAATGATATACCATCCTGTTTTACCACTTGCAAAATTCTTCTCTACGCTGATGACCTTAAAATTATATGTCCTGTTAAAACTGTTTCCGATGTAGTTCGTATTCAATATGATTTAGATAAGTTTCAAAATTATTGTACTCTCAATAAATTAGATTTAAATGTCACGATATGTCAAGTTATAAGATATACCCGTAAACTCAATCCGATTCTGCACAATTACTTTCTTAAAAATACTAAATTATCACGAGTTAATGCTGTTAGAGATTTAGGTGTTATTTTTGACTCCAAATTAATATTTGATAAGCATATTGATAATGTTGTCAAAAAAGCTTCTAAAGCATTAGGGTTTGTATTTCGATTATCCAATGAATTTAAATGTGTTAAAACTTTTAAAATTCTTTATTGTTCTTTTGTTCGAACCCATCTTGAATACGCATCTCAAGTCTGGAACCCCAATTATAATATATATATCACACGCATTGAGAAAATACAAAAGCGGTTTCTTCGTTTCCTACAGTTTAAATTTGAAATAATTGTACCAGATTACACATCGTGCTGTAAAAAATTTCATATGCTCCCGCTGTATACACGAAGAGAAATAGCTGATGTATCATATCTTTTGTGTATACTCAATGGCCTAGTTGACTGTTCGGAGATACTGAGCAAAATTAACCTACGTGTACCGGCAGCATCTTTTAGAAACCCTAACATACTTTATAGTCCTATAGTTAGAACTACCTACAGACAAAATTCCTATTTCATTCGAGTAAGCAGCAGTATGAATAAATTAGTTAGTGATTTAGACATTGATATATTTGATACAACTGTGCAGAAGTTGAAAGCTCTTTTGAATTCTTATTTCTTTTGTTAAAATTTTTGTGTTCTTCCGTCTACTTTTTTTTTTTTTTTATATATAAGTACATAATTATATGTGAGAACTTGTAAATGGCCTTCATTAATTTATACATGTAACTTAAATAAGTACTTAGCTGTAAGTTTTCTTAAAATATTAAAATAAAATAAGCATTTATGTCTTTAAAATAACCGAAAGCGGGGGAGCAAGATTCGCGCGGGCATTCTGTAGTTCACGTGAGCGAAGCTGCAGACGCAGCTAGTTCTAGAATATAAAGTTAGATATTTCACAGTAAAACTGAATTCTTCTATGTTAGAGCCTGAGCACACGATGTTTTTAATTCGAGCTAACGAAGCGCTTTTCTGATAAGCGCGTCCTATGCGTGTATTGTATGCGTTTCTACCGATACAAACGCAAGGGGGACGAAGTTGTAGTCGGATATTTAATATACTTTTGCTCCATGTCCCGTTCGTTTTTTCCCACCCTGCGTGGAAACCTTTGTATGGATTTGTATGTATGTTTCAATGGAAGTAATTTGTAATATATGAAGATTTTTTTACAATTAATTGAGGGATATTTCTGCTATTTTAGGTTTAAAAATACTTATAATAACATTTGGGGTCCAAGATATCTATAATATATACTTTTAAAATACTATTAAGTATTATACCTACGTATTAATAAAACATTCAATCTAAAAATATCTCGACGTCAATGTATATACGGGTAAATTCCAAAATCGATAAAACGAAGTCACGTATTTTAAAAAGATTTTTCATTTATAAAAATGTTTGAGACACCTGCTGGCGCGGAATCGCTTCCTGGCCGATTCATTCGTAATTTCCTCCTTTCTGCGTCGTCGTCACGTTCACTTCGCTCGTGGTTCTCCTAATTCCTGTTAATCATACACGTATTTATCTGGTAAACCTGGCAAGAAAAATAAGAAATAATAAGAAAAATTTGATTTTTGTAAGGCTTGAACAATAATATCTATTTAAGTCATTGGCTTACGTCACATCTGTACAAGAAACATTTTAATGTAAACAATGTTATCTTATTACATAAATTGTTATTTAATCAATTTGCTCTTTTTCCATTTTAATAGAAAGAAATAAAGAAAAATCATTTATTCGACAATAACACCACACGACACAGATACGTTTTTAAATATAAAACAAAACAAATAAATTGATTCAATAAATGAAGTGTTGCATGGGGTCGAATAGGTCCCTGTCTCAGCATAATGCTGCAGGCCTACAAGCGCAAGCACTGCAGCGCTCATATTCTGACAGGGCCTGTAGGCATATACAACCTCACGGATGAATTAACACAACAACAATTTTAATTAATTAAACTAAATAATCGTAACTTCATAAGAATAAGCAACAAATGTGCTATAATATAATACATCTCATAACTGTATACTGCCTAAATATATATATAATCATATCCCATACACTTCGGGATAGATTGCCCACCACTCGAGAAAAAATATTTAGATATCTACTGAGCCAACATAATTGAATTGCATAGTAACTTCATTCTTGCAACGATAACAAATATATTTCAAATTAGCTTTGAAGCTGAAACGAGACGTCGGCGTAATATTTCGAATAGGAGGAGGTGGTATGTTGTTCCAGCACTTAGTGGTTGCAAAACTAAAAGAACCACGAAAAGCTACAGTTTTATGACGTGGTATGGCACATACGGCAATAATATTAGCAATAATTCACATTTTTTAACGGCTCCTTTCCTGTCGTGGGATCACGATTTATTCTGCCAATGTCAAGTGATTAAATAGACACGTTTTGTGGTAAATTTGGCCGGTGATTTGAATAGAAACATAGCGCGCATGAGGGTAAATTTTTTACGGATGTAACGCGTCACGAAGACTTGTCACTATATCACTATAATGTGAAACGTTTTGAAAGAGAGAGGGAGAGAACGTTTGAGACCCATTGAGAGAGAGTGAGAAAGGGCGAACGTAGCATGAAACACGTAGCCATGGAGACAATGTGTAAACAGTGAGTTAAATTTATAAATAAACATTTTGTGATAATTTGTAAATCGTCCTATACTAAGCAGTTGTTCAGAGTAAGTAATATATTTGTTATCTTTTTATTATACCATTTTTTATATTAATTTGTTTTAAGGTTAGGAAATTTTAATATTTACAAATCACTTAAGGTATTTTAATTTGCTACTCATCATCTAAGAATTTAATAAACTTGATATTTTAAGAACAATTAAATTCCTAACATATCATCCTTTTCCCTCCCTCTAAGTCTCGGAAATCTAAAGCTTTAGATTAGTATAAATATAAACGAGATTTAAAAATTAGTTTGCCAATGAAGTTTCACTTCTGACCTGTGTACTTTGTACGATCGCACTTTTTTCGTTATTAGACACAACACTAATTGTCTGCACAACACCCACACCAAAAATAAAACGTATACATAGACAACACGCAATAGTCATAGACAATACAGTTTTTTATTTTTCTTTCGTTCCTATCTTTTACAGTTTTGGGTTCTAGCGACTTTAGTTAAATAAATAAATAAAAAATATCGTTCTTGATTCAATTTTCGATGTTGGACATTTATATCGATATATCGGATCAAAACATATCGGCTTAAAATATCGAGGAATCATTATATCGATAATTTTTCAACAAGTTTAGGCAATAAAGAACGCAGTTTAAACGTATCTAAATAATATAAATATTTAGGCGACCGAGCCGTGCTCGGTGTGTTATAAAAAAAAAACACATATCTAGGTAAACTTGAAATGTAAAACATTATCTAAATGCAAAAACATTATCTAAGCGTTTACGAGAAACCAATTACATATATATATAAACGGCTATAACGTAAACGCTATATACAGGGTATTAGTAGACCGCTCCCGAAAATGAAGACAGACGATAGTACTAATGACACCTTTGATGATGGGATGGAAAAAAAATTGATCCTGATAAAAAAAAAAACATATTATTTAAACTTTTTATTAGCATTATTTACGCTCCATCGTGTTAGTACAGCTAAATGAAACGATAATTTCATAAAAAATACATTACTTTACTAAAAAAAAAACCAGCAATGAAACACAAAATCAAAAACAGCTGATGCTCGGATCAACGAACGCCCGGGCGCAGCGTCAATCTTGCGCTGCACGCAACTAACAATCAAATAAATACTTATTTACAACATTTGTCTAAATAACTAACTTATCTACTTTGCCACTGTGCTAGTCTTTACCTAGCCACTTTCTTTCGAATTCACCGGTTGAATAAGCTAAGTACCGGGTTCGATTCCCCGCTTATGAAAAAAATACTTGAATGAAATTTTAAAAAGGATAGATTCATGCTTTTTAATCCGTCTGTAATTATGTTTATTACTCTGATGTATTCAGTTATGTACGATCTACTCAGATCAGTTCAAAAATAAGTTATAAAAAAAAAATTGGTATGAAACAGCTTACCGATCTAAATCCTCCGTGGTCTTATGAGATGCGGCTCAAATTGTGCCCCATTCATTTCGAGGCAGATTTGAGCTCGGCGTTGCGTCTCCTTATGCAGTCGGGGCATCATCGTGGGGTCTTCGACACAGTCCGCACGTAGTTTGTCGAAAACATTCACGATCCTTTGGCGCATTTGGTTAGCACTATCACACTTCCCTAAACCCTTTCTTTCACATACCCCCACAGAAAGAAGTCTAACGGAGTCAGATCGGGTGACCGAGGTGGCCAAGCGTGTGGTCCTAGTCTGCCGATCCAGCGATCATCAAACAGCTCGGTGAGGCGCTCACGGACGAACCTTGCCACATGTGGAGGTGCACCATCATGCTGAAACCATGTGCGGCGATATTCAGTCAATGATAGGTCGTCTAAAATGTCCACTATTTGTTCATTTATAATGTTTAAATATCGCTGGCCACAGCAGAAATACTGGCCCTAGTATGCGATCCTTAAATAAACCTGCCCATACATTAACCGACCATCGGGTTTGGTGCCCGGTTTGTAGAACTGCGTGCAGGTTCACCTCGGAATACACGTGTGTATTTCTTCGGTTCCACAACCCGTTTCTAGTAAATGTTGACTCGTCCGTCCAGATGACGTGTTCAATGAAATCAGGGACTTTGTATGGCCGCATTCGGTTACGCTTTAACACCTTATGAACTGTCCAGTACGACACACTTGTTCCATTCCGACACCTTAACAATTTAGCAATACTTCGTGTACCTAAGTTCGGATACCGGCGAACGACATCTAAAATGCGCTCCTCGGCCTGAACTGCCACTTGACTTCCACCTCCTGTCGCTACTGGAGCAATGGGTCGATTTTCCAACACTCGCTGAAATGCTGCTGTTATCAGACGAGAGTCAGCCGGATGTCGAGCTGTCGGGAATCTCTCTCGGTAAATTCGTAATGCACGCGAAGCATTCCCGCGAGCTTCTCCAAGGCACATTATTCATTAACATGCTACCGTATTCACGAACACTATAAACATATGCGTTAGGCATTATTAAAACAAAACTCTCATAAAATCAACACAATCTTAAAAAGAAACAAAAAACGTAACAATAAAATAATGACAAGAACTTAGTTAACAATACGATTAAACGAATATCTGTAGCCCACGCACGCGCACATGAAATGAAAGTCAAAGTATAACTGTCTCAAGAACTAAAAATACTAAACATAATAATCAACCCCGCTAAAAAAAATAAAGCGCCGCGGGCCGCCTCCTTGCAGTAGCCCCTCGTTAGCGTCGAAAGTGGCACTTTGATCTTTTCCGCAGATCGATAAACCGTTATACCTTACATTCACGACTATTATTTCATAAGTTTAGTTATCCCTACTGACTAGTCTTCATATGGAATTTAGAAGTTATAATTCAATTTTTTTTTATACATTTATACAATCAATTGTACCCTGACGTAACAAGAAGCTCGCTACTACAAAAATGATATTAGAAGATTAAATTAACCTAATTGGATTATCACGTACACAATTAAAAAATTTACAATTTTGTACAAGAAATTAAAAATGAAATGGTACAGAATAATGTAATAGTTGAAGAAACTATTTGCGCACAATTTGAGCCGCATCTCATAAGACCACGGAAGCTTTAGATCGGTAAGCTGTTTCATACCTACATTTTTTATAAATAACTTAGTACTGAACTGATATGAATAGGTACATAACTGAATACATCAGAATAATAAACATTCTTACACGATGGATTAAAAAACATGGCTCAATGCTTGTTAAAATTTTATTTAAGTATTTTTTTCATTCGCGGGGAATCGAACCCGTTACTTTTTTAATTCAACCGGAGAATTCGAATGAAAGTGGCCAGGTAGACACTAGCACAGTGGCAAAGTAGATAAGTTAGGTATTTAGACAATATTGTAAATAAGTATTTGTGCGATCGCCAGCTGCGGGCCGCGCGAGAATGGCACCGCGCCGCGCTCGCGCTGGACTGGCGCCGCGACGCGCCGCGCCTGCGCGTTATTTGACCCGAGCAATCAGCTGTATTTAATTTGGTGTTCATTGCTGGTTTTTTTTTAGTAAAGTATTGTATTTTTTAGTAAAATTCTCGTTTCATTAAGTTGTACTAACATGATGGAGCGTAAATAATGCTAATAAAAAGTTTAAATAATATGATTTTTTTTTAATCAGGATCAATTTTTTTTCCATCCCATCATCAAAGGTGTCATTAGTACTATCGTCTGTCTTCATTTTCGGGAGCGGTCTACTAATACCCTGTATATATACACGAGGATTAGTGTAGGCTATTTAAGATTAGGCTACAACTCTCAGATAGCCTTAAATTTTGAATTTTGTTACGTAAGTCGGAAGTCGAGGCCTTTTTTTTTTTTTTATCGTGGGGAAATCCTGCATTGGATCCGCCTCCCGAGCTGGGCCGCTCAAGGGAGGGGTATGTCGGACTCTTACCACACATGCGGGACAGACGGCTAGGGTGTGCAGCGCAGTATCCTCCGCGCAGCCACAGTGATGGCACCCAGGAGCAATCTCTCGGCCAATGCGACACAGGTAGCTCCCGAAACACCCATGTCCCGAGAGCACCTGTGTCAGCCGGAAGGTGAGGGTACCATGCCGCCTCCGGAGCCATTCAGCCAGTACTGGCCTGATGGCTTCAATAGTCGCCAGGCCCGAGCTAGGGTGCTCAAGTCGTGTGTCCCACGCTTCCACCATGGGATTCTAGCGGAGCTCCAACCTGTACACCGCAATCTCCTGCGGCGCTGGTCTTTCGCCCCGCCCTAGCGCCTCCTCGCGCCAATTAAACAACAGCGCGAGGACTTTCACTTCGAGATCCCATGGTGGGGATCCGGCCAATAGTGAGGCTGCCTCGAACGAGACCGTACGGTACCCTCGGACAGCTCTGACGGCCATCGCTCTCTGCGGTTTCCGCAGGAGTGTGAGGTGCCGGGCCGTCAGGCTGTCCGCCCACACTGGTGCTCCATATAGGGCCATTGACCGTACGGCCCCGAGATAGAGCTTCCGGCAAGCGGAGCCGGGCCCCCCGAGATTCGGCATTAGACGAGCAAGTGCGCCCACTGTGCCCATGAGTCGGGGGGTCAGCTGCCGAAAGTGTTCTACAAAACTCCATCGGCTATCGAGAACGATTCCCAGGTATTTCATCGTCGACCCGATGCCGATGGAGACGCCTCCCACTATTATCTGGGACCCTTGAGGTGGAGCGTTCCGGGGCCCGTGGAAACACAGGGCCTCGGATTTACTCAAGCCCACCTCGAGTCCCAGGCGCCTTATTTGGCTCACGACTTGAGCCACCGCAGCTGTGACTAGAATTATCGCGTCGCGGTGCGTCAGACGACACTGACACCGCTGAGAGGCATACCGCGTATCGCCCAGTCGTAGCCGATGTTCCACAAAACGGGGCCAAGAACTGACCCCTGTGGAACACCGCTAGACATATCCCGCCGACTCCATCCTTCCGGACCCGGGAAGGTGATGGTCCTCTGAGTTAGGTAGTCCTCGATGATGCGGCGGAGATAAGGGGGCACTCCATGGTACCGGAGCGCCTCCCGTATGCTGCTCCAGGGCAGGGTGTTAAACGCTTGGGAGATCGCTTCCTCCGCTAGACTCTTCACGTGCATAATCGCATGTATTGTGGAGTGCCCTTGGCGAAAACCAAACTGGTTATCAGCCAGGCCCGGCCCCACGTCCGTCAAGTGGTGGACGAGGCGGTCTGCAATTACTCTCTCCATGAGTTTGCCCACCTCGTCCAGCAGCACGATGGGGCGGAATGCGGACGGTGTGTCCGCCGGGCGCCCCTCTTTCTTGAGCAGGACCAGCCTGCCGGTTTTCCAGCACAGCGGAAATCGGCCCTGCTCAAAACACGCTGTGAAGGGTCTCATCAATGGGGACTCGAGGACATCATGAGCCAGGACACATGCACGGCCTGGTATGCCGTCGGGTCCTGGGGCGGTGTTCTTCGACTGAAGCCGTCGCACCGCCCGGCTCAGCTCTTCCCGGGTCACATCAGGTACGTCATCCTCCTGTCCCGCGTTGGTCGCTGAAGGCGGAGCCATTGACGGAGGGGTGTGTTCGCTCACCAATGGGAACAGAGCGTCCAACACTCGCTCGAGGAATATAGGCTGGAGACTCTGGGTTACCGGGGGGGGGGGGGCATGGGCGAAGTTTGCCCCGCACTAACCGGTAGGGGCGCCCCCACGGGTCCCGACTGAGGGTCTCCAAGAGTTCCTCACGAGCCGAGGCTTTCGCCCTGGCTATAGCGTCTTTGAGTGCTTTGATGGCCGCTCTGTACCCTCCGTACAACTCCGCCTCAAGGGCGGACGTGTGTTGCTGCCGGCTTCGACGCCGCCTATGTCTGGTGTACAACTGCGCTATCTCGGCACTCCACCAGTACACCTGACGTCTGGTGGGCATTCGCCTTGCACGAGGCATAGCCGCATCACAGACACACGTCATCGCGATACGAAGCCGTTCTGCCTCCTGCTCCACATTGGCAGGTCTGCTAGAAGTTCCATCAAGACTCCAGGCCTGACCAATAATGGCTTCGCAGAATGCCTCAACATCGAGGCGTTTTAGTGACCAACGCGGTCCGCCCTCCCTCGAGGTTTCCGGGACCGGATGGTCCGAGGTTTGGGCTGAGACATCGAACCGGATATACCGATGGTCCGACAACGTCTCTACCCCCTCCAGGACTCTCCAATCCCGAACGCGGCATGCTAGGGCAGGGCTAGCGAACGTTAGATCCACTATGGACCCACCCTGCCGTCGCACGCACGTGTGAACTGAACCTCTGTTGAGGATGGGTAGGCCGTTTGTTAAGGCCCACTCTTCTAGTTCCTTGCCCCTGGCATTCGTGGACGGGGAACCCCAAGCCGTAGATTTAGCATTGAAGTCCCCGAGTACTAGCACGGGACGAGGATGGCTACGGGTGATGACGTTACCCAGTTTCGCCAATAAAACCTGGAAGTCAGCGAGATTCCAACTGGGGGGTGCATACACCCCCAAAATTATTATGTCGCCGAGATTTACCGCTACGCTTCCACGACCCTTTGTGACGACGACAAAGGGCGGGGAGTCAACGGCTGCCCTAGTAGTCAGGGCCACTGAGCCATTAAGGTCTCCCACCCAGTTATCCCCGGGTGGGATGTAATAAGGCTCAGCGATCACGGTGACATGGATAGACCACTGCGCCATGCTCTGGACCAGTAGATCTTGAGCTCTGGCGCAGTGGTTTAAGTTCGCCTGCAGTACACGGAGTGCCATTATTAATGACACTCCATATCGGCCTCTGCAGCGACCGGCGGCACCTTTTTATTGGCCAACGGGCGCGTTTTTCGCGGGGGATCGCTTTTGCGTTTGCCCCGCCTCCTGGTTCTGGGTGATGATGCCGAGCATCCCCTGCTGCAAATCCGATGATTCGCTGGCCCGCCGTTCTCCGCACAAATAGTGCAGTGTGGTACAGCAGTGCACCCGGCTGCCTTATGTCCCGGCTGGCTACAGCGCAGACAAAGGTCACTGCGGTCGACACTCTCGGTGCACTTTACGCCTACGTGCCCTGATTTTAGGCACCGGAAACACATTTGGGGTCTAGGCTGCAGCACCCTTACCTGCGCTGATACCCAGCCCACCAGAAGTCTTCGGCCCTCACCAAGTTTTTTGGCGACTGTTACCGGGCACGATACAACGGCTGTCCCTAGCCCAGTGAAACCCGGCCGTATGCTCTTGCACCTGATCTGCTCAAGTGAGCAGTTACCTGCCTGGGCAACCGCAGCAAGGACCTCCTCTACCTCAACGGAGTCGTCCAATCCAGAGATGCGCACCTCTGCGCTTTTTGTTGGCCTGGTAACCTTTACGATACTTGTATCGAAGGTTATCCTTAGCTGTTCAGCTAGGGCATCCGCCTTGCTACCGCTTGTGGCACCAGGAACCTGTATCAGGTACGCTCCGGTGGCTGTCCTCTTTATTTGGACATTGGGAATTTCCAGGCTATTCAGACTGACATTGGACCTGGCAGTTGTCAGGACGTCCTTATAAGTGAGGCCCTTCTTGACCCCCTCCGGCAATAGCGTTATCGCTACTGCTGTGGTTTTAGGTGGGCGTAGTTGGGGGCTCGTTCTCTGTTTTGGTCCAGATGCCTTTGCCCTGGACCGCCGTTTGCGTCGTTTTTTCTTAACTATGACCCATTCGCCGTCCTGTGTGGCTGCTATAGAATCCACGCTAGGGACAGGCAATGATGGGACTTGTCTTGGCTTCTCCTTTCCAGCCGTATTATTAGGCCTCTGGTTCCCGGCAGACTGTTGGGAAGTGGATGCCTGAGGTTGCACAGGTCGCTTCGCAGCCTGTTTCGTAGCGGCAGATTTGCGATCGGCGGCAAGCGGAGGTCTTCGAGGTGGTGGTGCAGGAAGTAGCCGTTCCTCGAGTGCAGCATTACGGGCGTCCATCATAGTCCCCACCTGGAGCATGACGGTTCGCACAATTTCGTCGAGGCTTAGTGTCGTCGAAGGTGTTATCGACGCTTCCTTTCTCGGCCTTTACTGTTTAGGCGTTGGCAAAGAGGGAAATTCCTCCACATTGCGCTTGTGGCCCCGTGTATCCTGCTGGGTAGGCGATGTTTTGGAAGCAGCACCCGTATGCTTAAGAAGCGCCTTCACTTCCGCCAATTCCTTTTTAAGGTCTGCTATCTCGGCTCTTAGGATTCTTGTTTCCTCTGTGGTGTTCCGGGAAACGAGGGCCGTCGTCGCTTCCGCTATGGACTCAACCGCATCCCTTAAGACTTTAACGTTGGTTCCCTTTAAACCTTTAGAGAGACGTGAAACTCGGAATACTGCCGAGACCGAACTTCTAACCTGACCCTCAAGGGCTTCCGCAGATAACTCAGCCTCTGGCTTCCGCGTGACCCAAGAGTCTGATGCAATCTGGGCCAAGTTCTCAATTTCTGCCTCAGACTCGGTATCCGCCTGGACGTTGTGAGAGGCCTTAAGGTATTTCCTTACATCCGACGTCGTGAGCCTGGTAGTGGATCAGCCTCTACCTCGTCTTGCAGTCTGTAGTACTTTTGTGTCTGGCTCAGCGTCGCTCGAACTAGAGCAATCTTTGGATGGAGGAGGTCGCCCCTTCCGTTTGGGTGCACTTATTATAGGAGATACCACTCGTTCAACAGGTGAGGATCCCCTATTACCTACCCTGGAGCCCAAAAACATCGCATTATCACTTCCCATATCGCTTGCTATATCGTTTGTCCGTGTTCTAGCCTTGGTCATAATATTCTTGTCTGATGTCAAAATTGTGCCCCCCCCAGAGAACGAGGGGCTGCCCGGGCAAAGCCCGGGGAGGGATTCTCCGGTACGACCGGTACCCTCCTGGGGTAATTCTATTTCAAATTCTGACATTTTCCATCATCATCTTCCTATAAAGTTTGCAGTGCGCCTGCCGTGACCGGTATGAGAACCACCAGTCACGCCAGCCACTGTCCGGAACTGGGCCCTTGGGACTCAATTTGAGTCCTCCTCGGCCCCAACCCGGTACTGAGTGCGCTGCTCACACGCCACACTCAGGAGTGTTTATCGGCTCTCCAGCCTAGATCCGTAGTGTTCAGCGAGACAGGGTCACCTCGAGAAGGATGTGGCTCTTCACCACGCGCTACGGTCTTGAGGTGGCAGGCTAAGGCTCTCTCCGAAAGGAAAGAGCTGTATTGCGCCTGTGGGTCCACCCCCTGCAGATCAGAGATACAAGTACCTCATCACGCCTGCTCGACCCCGGAAGTCGAGGCCTGCCCGAACTACTTTAACTGCGTGCGCTGGCGTAATCGTTAATAATACGGAAATACAATGCTCTACAATAATATTGCTCATTAGTATACATAAAAAAAAGTCTGAGATAGAATATGTCTATCACTTATATACAAGCCAAAATAAGGTATTTTTATCACAAAGATTTGTTGAAAATAAAAAAGTGACTTAAAAGCATTATTTTTAGAGATGGCTTATTAATCCTTACAAACAAAAATTACTTCAGCATAAAAACTACTTTATAAAGGTTAATTTAGCTTTTTAGAGTATGCTATTAGGATACATAGATTAGGAGGTAATGAAAAATTAAAATAATTTATACTAACGGTACTACATGGGTGCGGTGTCGGCGCGGTGTTTGTCGGATAAAATTAACAAGGGTGAAACCGTGGGTTACAGCTAGTAGTAAAAAGTTATTATTATTAAACAATCAACATTGAGAATTTATGGCGGAATCTCGAAGTGACATGTTATAGTTTTTATTTTAATTAACTTACTTAGATTTTTGACCCTATATTATGTGTGCCCTAGCTGTACGCGTGGCTTCGCTCACGTGTACTACAGAATGCCCGCGTGAATCTTGCTTCCCCCGCTCCCGGCTATTTTAAAGACAAAAATGCTTATTTTGGGTGTTCCTTAGAAGATAGATGTATACTCTCTAGGACTTTTTTGTAGATTTTCTTAATGCCTATGTTTATGTAGCACATTAATTTGCTATATCTCTTATGTTTTACTCAGTATAAGCCATTTAAGCGCTCGAATTGATTCACCCTGACCAGTTTTTTTTATTTGTTCGGACCTCTAATTATTTTTCTAAAATAAAAGTAGCCTAAGTTACACCCTATATCATCAGCTATTACCCGGAACAAACAGACAGACAGACAAAAAATTTTAAAATGGAGTTTTTGTTCTAGGTGTCGTACATACGTTCATATGCATTTAGTAAAAAACTGTTATTTTGACATTACAAACAGACACTTTAATTTTATTAATTGTATAGATTGGCGGCTTTTTACGTGATACAGTTTGCTTTATGTGTATAAGTGAAGTGGATTATAAATACAAACTGGGAGCATGCATTCTGGGATACCACAAAAACTTCCTAGAAATTTCTAACAAGGGATCCACCATTTTGTTAGGATACTGAAATCGTCATTAGACAGGACACTATCTACACTCATCAAAAAAGTCTAAGCACATGTACTAATTTAAATTTTAGGATGGTTCTTCACATTATAACGTTGTATTTTATTTTTTAAATAATATCTTTAGGGTTCTATGATGTAAAAATAACAGCTGTTGTCTTTATAAGTTCTGTAATAACAGAAATGAACAATATTAGAATATACTGTAGAAACTAAGATACATAAGAAACTAAACTTTTTCTTACAAAATGAAATTTCTAAAGAAAATGTGTTTATTGTGAAAGAATAGAACAATTTAATACAAAGTATGGTCTCCTATGCTATTCAGAACTTGTCGGCAATGATTATTCATTGAATTAATGAGACTGTTTATGTCATCTTCCGGTATTCGCTCCCAATGGAATTGTAGCAAATCCTTCAGCTGTTGGGTTGTTGTCGCTCCGTCCAAGTCCTTCAAAACACGTCTCTGGAGCATGTCCCATGCGTGCTCGATGGGGTTGAGATCTGACGATTGTGCAGGCCAGGGCAATACCCGGATGTTCTCCGTTGCAAAGTATTCACTGGTTCGCCGAGCTGTATGTGAACGCGCATTGTCATGCATTAACCTAAAATCGGAGCCAAAGGTTTGTGCAAATGGGTAGACATAAGGTCTGAGAATATCCTCAATGTAATTTTCAGCATTCATGTTTCCATTTAAAAAAACGAGCTCAGTTCGCCTGTTCTTCATAATACCCGCCAATAACATGACTGTTGAGCCGCTGTATGGATGAACTTCCTGAACGCACCTGAGCCTTTCAGTATTTCCGGGCCGACGATACACTCGCACCCTTCTTGTATCAGGCTTAAACCCGAATCGCGACTCATCGAAAAACATAATTTTATCCTATTGTTCCTGGGTCCATGTTATGCGTTCTCTACACCATTCATATCGACGAGCGCGATTCCCGTGACGTATCGGTGGGCACCTGATTGGGCGTCGAGCTCGTAGGCCGTACTCATGCAGTCGATTTCGCACAGTTTGAGGACTTACATCAACACCACTTGAAATTTGTAGCCTCAAACTTATCTCTCGAGCGGTTAACATCGGCTGGCGTCTTGCAGTCAGTTGTATGTACCGGTCTTGCCGAGTGGTTGTACTCCTTTTACGGCCTGGATGCTGTTCAGCGGGTTCTCCTGTATTATTGTAGCGCTGCCAAAGACGACAAATAACACTTCTATGAATGCCAAAATGTCGAGATACCTGAGATTGATTACTTCCTGCTTGCAACATCCCTACAGCTCTTTGCATTTCATCTGCCATCAAATGACGTCGCTTCATGACGTAAAGAATATCTAACAATTCAATTTTGTCGCTAACTTTATTTAAATGGTTGGTAAAATTATAAAATCAAGACTAAACGTAGCAATTAAAATTTACTTAAATTCAAACAAATTCGCAGTCATTTGAATTTTATGAAAAAACAAAACATAATCAAATTTTTTTTATACAACCAGCCAGTATGTCATCAATAACAAAAAAATTTACTTACCTACGCACTTTGTTTGAGTAAATATTTAGAAATTAATTAATATAAATGGAAAAATTTGTAATATCACGCATGTTGCTTAGACTTTTTTGATGTGTGTATATTTACTTGATAATGGTAGTAATGGTCTTCATTATTGAGGACTTGTTGCCATGTTAGGAAGAAGAATAACAAGAACTTTAGTTTTATGTAAATGTCTCGATTATGTACATCTGAAATCATTCATGATCACCCACCGATTTCTTATCTAGGTACTTCAATAAAATAAACACGATATAAATTATAACCATTAAAATTATGATTGTTTATTACAAAATACTTAGCATAATGTCGTCAATAGATGGCGCTACTCGTATTGTATTATCTCGCTACCATTAATAAACTTTTTAGCATAATTTCGTCAATAGATGGCGCTACTCGTATTGTATATCTCGCTACCATTAATAACTATTTTAGAATGGGATTCAAGAAAGAACAATGCCAAGTCCGGTGAAGCTGTAAAAGTCCCAGCGGTTTTAGGGCCCCTAAGGCTAACAGTGTAGTCAGTTCTAAAAAAAAAAAAAAAAAAGAACTATGCTATTTAACGAACCTTTACTAGGGATAAATCCGCAAAAATGGATATCCAATTTTTGATAGAGATTGTAATGTAAATCTTACATCATACAACTTTTGTTTAATGCCTTTATGTGTTTTTGTAACATGAAATTCATCAATTTATTCATCAGAATATTAATTAATATTTTGTTAATTTGTAACTATTGTAAGCACAGAACACAATAGTGTAATAGCTCAACGGAGAATTGTAACTGACATCGACAGCTGTGTTCACTGCGTTGTGCGCCACACGAGCCCACGCCCGTTTTTATCCGACAAATCTACGCACTCCGCATCTGTTTAGCGGTATAACATAACATAATTATTGCCCTCACTTCGCTCAAGTCCAGATTTTTTTAAATTATTATTATCTCCTAAACTATGTATGTATACAAATAACAAACGACAAAAGTAAAGGGCAAAATTTAACTTCATAAAACTGTCTTTATGGTGAAGTAACTTTTGTTCGTAAGGACTTGCCATGCCTAAAAATAATGCTAATAAATCAATTTTTAATCTTAAAAAAAAGAGCTCATAATACACTATTGTGGCTTATGTATAAGAGATAGACATAATATGCTATCGCGGACGTGTAAGAACCAATATTTTTGTAGTACATTGTACAAGGGTATCGGGTATTTGTTTTCGCGCCATATTCGAAACGGGGCGTCTAAAGGGTGCTGGAGGGGTTCGTGGCGTCCGCCATTTTGTGGAGTTTTAGTCACGATGGAACAGTACTCAGGGACGCATCGCGCATTTTGCGTACGAGCGTATTATCGTAATGGTGATTCAATAGTGACTGCTCAACGTCTCTATCGTGCGGAATATCGTACACGCCACGCGCCAAGTGACGATAGCATTAGGAAATGGATCAGGATGTTCGAGAATACAGGTGCGACAGTTAAAATTCAAAACTCTGGTCGTTCTCGTTCAGTTCGCGATGAAGAAACAATTGAAGAAGTTGAGGCGTCGGTTCGTCAAAATCCGTCTTTATCCATCCGAAAGCGAAGCCAAGCGTTGAACATCAAAAAATCGTCTTTACATTCGATTTTAAAGAAAGACTTACATCTAAAAGCCTATAAAATTCAATTGGTTCAAGAATTGAAGGATACGGACTATGCTAATTGACTGAATTTTGAGAATGAAATGCTGCAGCGATTTAACAACTTTAACAACATACTGTTCAGTGACGAAACAAATTTTCACCTGAATGGTCATGTTAATAAGCAGAATTGTCGGTACTGGGCAGTGGAGAATCCGAGACGAAAGCATGAACGACCCTGCATAGCCCAAAGGTCGTTGTTTGGGCCGCTATGTCTGCTAAAGGCATAATTGGTCCTTATTTTCATTAAGATCAACGAGGCCGAGCAATTAATGTGAATAGTGACCGTTATTGCGATATGTTTGCGAAATTTTTTGGTCCCAGATTCGATTCTTTTGTCGTTGGAAAGGGAATACTTCAGGGTGACCCCTTTTAATTTCATTGGCATTGGACCGTCTAATTCGAAGATACACCAGGGAACTTCTCAAAATCTTTTTTTTGTTAAATATTGTCTTGTTATTATTACTTTTTATCGCAGCAATAAATAAAAGCGCCTGATAATAAACGACTCGTAAAGTTGGTCTATGTGAATAAGAATTTAAAACTGTAGGACCTATAAAATAAGAATACTGGGTACTGGTAGTGCTAGGTGCTAGTAGCGGTGGGCGATTATGAGATATAGGAATGTAATCATTCAATTATGAAGATATCTCGAGATATCTCGATTATAGCCATTAGTTAATTGCTAATATTAGTATAAATTAACTAGTATAAATATTACTATAATCGACGCATTATGAACTGAGGCTTCGGGTCATGAATCATATTTATCTGTCTGTCTCGCTCGCACTTACATGTCTTATGGAGAGGTGTAGTGATGTGCGTAAGAATTGTAGAGATGCATATAGATAACTGGATAGGTACGATCGATATGCTAAATTATGTTAAGTATTAATAGGAATAATTTTCGCTATCTGAAAATAAACGTTTTTAATTTGTAAGATAAAATGTTTGTTTCGACGTAATCATAGAGAAACTGTATAGATCGTAATGTGGCCCGTTGTCATAAAATGACTCAATGGTACGTTTTAGTACGCTGACATCAAAGCTATCTAGAAAAACAATAACCCTTACTCGTAACAACTAATCAGGAGTCAGAGTGCTAATGAAGGTCACGATGACGCATCGACCCCGTGTGCGCAGGTAGCCAAGTATCGATAACGGGTTGCATTGCGTGCACATTCCTACTGTCAGTGACATTTGTTGCCCGACGACTCAGTTTAAAATGAGTCGACTATAATGCTAGGTTACTAATTTGATATAATTAGTAATTATTACGATCAAACGACTTTTTTTTTTTAGCTAATTGGTATATAGGAAGAATTTGTTGACGACTGCGCGACCTTTTTTTAGCTTCCCTCTACATTTTTAATGAGTACATATATCAATTCAGTCATCATTCATAATCGCCCACCTCTGAGTATACTTATAAGGCTCGATTATGAATGATCATTCATAATCATAATTCGATTATATATAATCACTCATCATCGAAATAGCTCGATCATGATAAATAAAAGAAACCTTGGGCAGTTTAAAGTCTTGCGTTCCGGAACAGCGGTGATTCATGAATATCCAATAATGAAGCCTAGGGGGTAGAACCTTCCTGATTGATAGGTATTAGGCACCATAAAACTGTCTTTATGGTGAAGTAACTTTTGTTCGTAAGGACTTGCCATGCCTAAAAATAATGCTAATAAATCAATTTTTAATCTTAAAAAAAAGAGCTCATAATACACTATTGTGGCTTATGTATAAGAGATAGACATAATATGCTATCGCGGACGTGTAAGAACCAATATTTTTGTAGTACATTGTACAAGGGTATCGGGTATTTGTTTTCGCGCCATATTCGAAACGGGGCGTCTAAAGGGTGCTGGGAGGGGTTCGTGGCGTCCGCCATTTTGTGGAGTTTTAGTCACGATGGAACAGTACTCAGGGACGCATCGCGCATTTTGCGTACGAGCGTATTATCGTAATGGTGATTCAATAGTGACTGCTCAACGTCTCTATCGTGCGGAATATCGTACACGCCACGCGCCAAGTGACGATAGCATTAGGAAATGGATCAGGATGTTCGAGAATACAGGTGCGACAGTTAAAATTCAAAACTCTGGTCGTTCTCGTTCAGTTCGCGATGAAGAAACAATTGAAGAAGTTGAGGCGTCGGTTCGTCAAAATCCGTCTTTATCCATCCGAAAGCGAAGCCAAGCGTTGAACATCAAAAAATCGTCTTTACATTCGATTTTAAAGAAAGACTTACATCTAAAAGCCTATAAAATTCAATTGGTTCAAGAATTGAAGGATACGGACTATGCTAATTGACTGAATTTTGAGAATGAAATGCTGCAGCGATTTAACAACTTTAACAACATACTGTTCAGTGACGAAACAAATTTTCACCTGAATGGTCATGTTAATAAGCAGAATTGTCGGTACTGGGCAGTGGAGAATCCGAGACGAAAGCATGAACGACCCCTGCATAGCCCAAAGGTCGTTGTTTGGGCCGCTATGTCTGCTAAAGGCATAATTGGTCCTTATTTTCATTAAGATCAACGAGGCCGAGCAATTAATGTGAATAGTGACCGTTATTGCGATATGTTGCGAAATTTTTTGGTCCCAGAGTTGCAGGAGTTTGCAGGTTTCAACTCAAGAACGTGGTTCCAGCAAGATGGGGCCACTTGCCATACCTCAAATGACTCAATGGAAGTTGTTAACGAATTATTCCCTAATAAAGTAATTTCGCGAAGGGGTAACATCAACTGGCCTCCCAGAAGCCCCGACCTTAGCCCGCTTGACTATTTTGCATGGGGATACCTTAAAAGTAAGGTTTATCAAAACAATCCGACGAATCTAACCCAGTTAAAGCAAAACATCAGGTCAGAAATGGCAGCAATATCGATAGCTATGTGTCAACGTGTTATCGCCAATCTTCGTTTCCGTTTAGAAGAGTGCCAGCAACGTAACGGTCATCATTTGGTTAACATCATCTTTTCCAAATAATTCTCCAATTCATATGCTAATAATAAACAATAAACTTTTTTATTGCATACAAATAATTTTTGTTTCATTGAACTTACAAATACCCGATACCCTTTCTGGGACACCTTGTATTTACGTACCATTAACCATTACGCCAGCGCATGCGGATAAAGCACTTCAGGTGGGCTCCCACTTCCGAGTCACTGAACAAAAATCAGTATATAAGGCTAGCTGAGAGTTTAGCGTAATTTTAGAATTTTAGAGCATATATGATATTTCTCTTGAATCTGGCTAACATAAACAAAAATAATTTTTCGTTGTTTAAATAAACAATATCTGGGCGACTTTTATAACTTTTAGAACTGATTATACTGTTATTCTTATGGGACTGGAGTCTCTGACGGCTTTTACAGCTTCATCGGACTTGGGGCGACCGAGCTGTGCTCGGTGTCTTTTATACAAAAAAAGTAAAACACCTAGGTATCTATGTAAACTTGGAATGTAAAACAATATCCAAATGCTAAGTTTCATCGGAATCTTTGGAGCAATATCCGAGAAACAAATTACTACAAACACTACACACTACACTACAAATCACTTAATATAGTTAATAAGATTTAATATAATATAGAATAGATTTGTTGTAAATGGTTCTGATTCATATTGTACTCGATATCTGACAAGTTCTTTGTTTATGAACCGATTTCGATTCTTTTGTCGTTGGAAAGAGAATACTTCACGGGTGAACCCCTTTTAATTTCATTGGCATTGGACCGTCTAATTCGAAGATACACCAGGGAACTTCTCAAAATCTTTTCTTTTTTGTTAAATATTGTCTTGTTATTATTACTTTTTATCGCAGCAATAAATAAAAGCGCCTGATAATAAACGACTCGTAAAGTTGGTCTATGTGAATAAGAATTTAAAACTGTAGGACCTATAAAATAAGAATACTGGGTACTGGTAGTGCTAGGTGCTAGTAGCGGTGGGCGATTATGAGATATAGGAATGTAATCATTCAATTATGAAGATATCTCGAGATATCTCGATTATAGCCATTAGTTAATTGCTAATATTAGTATAAATTAACTAGTATAAATATTACTATAATCGACGCATTATGAACTGAGGCTTCGGGTCATGAATCATATTTATCTGTCTGTCTCGCTCGCACTTACATGTCTTATGGAGAGGTGTAGTGATGTGCGTAAGAATTGTAGAGATGCATATAGATAACTGGATAGGTACGATCGATATGCTAAATTATGTTAAGTATTAATAGGAATAATTTTTCGCTATCTGAAAATAAACGTTTTTAATTTGTAAGATAAAATGTTTGTTTCGACGTAATCATAGAGAAACTGTATAGATCGTAATGTGGCCCGTTGTCATAAAATGACTCAATGGTACGTTTTAGTACGCTGACATCAAAGCTATCTAGAAAAACAATAACCCTTACTCGTAACAACTAATCAGGAGTCAGAGTGCTAATGAAGGTCACGATGACGCATCGACCCCGTGTGCGCAGGTAGCCAAGTATCGATAACGGGTTGCATTGCGTGCACATTCCTACTGTCAGTGACATTTGTTGCCCGACGACTCAGTTTAAAATGAGTCGACTATAATGCTAGGTTACTAATTTGATATAATTAGTAATTATTACGATCAAACGACCTTTTTTTTTTTAGCTAATTGGTATATAGGAAGAATTTTGTTGACGACTGCGCGACCTTTTTTTAGCTTCCCTCTACATTTTTAATGAGTACATATATCAATTCAGTCATCATTCATAATCGCCCACCTCTGAGTATACTTATAAGGCTCGATTATGAATGATCATTCATAATCATAATTCGATTATATATAATCACTCATCATCGAAATAGCTCGATCATGTGAATCATTCATAATCGAATAAGTTAAGTGTAACACAAATGTATAGGAGTCGACTGAGTACAACAAGTGTAAGTCCACCTTGGTGGCACGTTTAAAGTTCTTGCGTTCCGGAATCAGCCGGTGTATTCATGAATATCCAATAATGAAGCCTAGGGGGTAGAACCTTCCTGATTGAGTAGGTAGTTAGGCACCATGCACAATGACATGGTGATAAACACGTCATATTGAATCTTTTTTTGGTTTGTCGCGTTTATGCTCAGTTAGGTTGAAATCTATAGAGCGTACTCAGTCTTACCTCAGCCTTATGTTCCGAAATTGAAATTTATAGCCGCGATTTGGTCCCAGAGTTGCAGGAGTTTGCAGGTTTCAACTCAAGAACGTGGTTCCAGCAAGATGGGGCCACTTGCCATACCTCAAATGACTCAATGGAAGTTGTTAACGAATTATTCCCTAATAAAGTAATTTCGCGAAGGGGTAACATCAACTGGCCTCCCAGAAGCCCCGACCTTAGCCCGCTTGACTATTTTGCATGGGGATACCTTAAAAGTAAGGTTTATCAAAACAATCCGACGAATCTAACCCAGTTAAAGCAAAACATCAGGTCAGAAATGGCAGCAATATCGATAGCTATGTGTCAACGTGTTATCGCCAATCTTCGTTTCCGTTTAGAAGAGTGCCAGCAACGTAACGGTCATCATTTGGTTAACATCATCTTTTCCAAATAATTCTCCAATTCATATGCTAATAATAAACAATAAACTTTTTTATTGCATACAAATAATTTTTGTTTCATTGAACTTACAAATACCCGATACCCTTTCTGGGACACCTTGTATTTACGTACCATTAACCATTACGCCAGCGCATGCGGATAAAGCACTTCAGGTGGGCTCCCACTTCCGAGTCACTGAACAAAAATCAGTATATAAGGCTAGCTGAGAGTTTAGCGTAATTTTAGAATTTTAGAGCATATATGATATTTCTCTTGAATCTGGCTAACATAAACAAAAATAATTTTTCGTTGTTTAAATAAACAATATCTGGGCGACTTTTATAACTTTTAGAACTGATTATACTGTTATTCTTATGGGACTGGAGTCTCTGACGGCTTTTACAGCTTCATCGGACTTGGGGCGACCGAGCTGTGCTCGGTGTCTTTTATACAAAAAAAGTAAAACACCTAGGTATCTATGTAAACTTGGAATGTAAAACAATATCCAAATGCTAAGTTTCATCGGAATCTTTGGAGCAATATCCGAGAAACAAATTACTACAAACACTACACACTACACTACAAATCACTTAATATAGTTAATAAGATTTAATATAATATAGAATAGATTTGTTGTAAATGGTTCTGATTCATATTGTACTCGATATCTGACAAGTTCTTTGTTTATGAACCGATTTCGATTCTTTTGTCGTTGGAAAGAGAATACTTCACGGGTGAACCCCTTTTAATTTCATTGGCATTGGACCGTCTAATTCGAAGATACACCAGGGAACTTCTCAAAATCTTTTCTTTTTTGTTAAATATTGTCTTGTTATTATTACTTTTTATCGCAGCAATAATATAAAAGCGCCTGATAATAAACGACTCGTAAAGTTGGTCTATGTGAATAAGAATTTAAAACTGTAGGACCTATAAAATAAGAATACTGGGTACTGGTAGTGCTAGGTGCTAGTAGCGGTGGGCGATTATGAGATATAGGAATGTAATCATTCAATTATGAAGATATCTCGAGATATCTCGATTATAGCCATTAGTTAATTGCTAATATTAGTATAAATTAACTAGTATAAATATTACTATAATCGACGCATTATGAACTGAGGCTTCGGGTCATGAATCATATTTATCTGTCTGTCTCGCTCGCACTTACATGTCTTATGGAGAGGTGTAGTGATGTGCGTAAGAATTGTAGAGATGCATATAGATAACTGGATAGGTACGATCGATATGCTAAATTATGTTAAGTATTAATAGGAATAACTTTTCGCTATCTGAAAATAAACGTTTTTAATTTGTAAGATAAAATGTTTGTTTCGACGTAATCATAGAGAAACTGTATAGATCGTAATGTGGCCCGTTGTCATAAAATGACTCAATGGTACGTTTTAGTACGCTGACATCAAAGCTATCTAGAAAAACAATAACCCTTACTCGTAACAACTAATCAGGAGTCAGAGTGCTAATGAAGGTCACGATGACGCATCGACCCCGTGTGCGCAGGTAGCCAAGTATCGATAACGGGTTGCATTGCGTGCACATTCCTACTGTCAGTGACATTTGTTGCCCGACGACTCAGTTTAAAATGAGTCGACTATAATGCTAGGTTACTAATTTGATATAATTAGTAATTATTACGATCAAACGACCTTTTTTTTTTAGCTAATTGGTATATAGGAAGAATTTTGTTGACGACTGCGCGACCTTTTTTTAGCTTCCCTCTACATTTTTAATGAGTACATATATCAATTCAGTCATCATTAATAATCGCCCACCTCTGAGTATACTTATAAGGCTCGATTATGAATGATCATTCATAATCATAATGCGATTATATATAATCACTCATCATCGAAATAGCTCGATCATGTGAATCATTCATAATCGAATAAGTTAAGTGTAACACAAATGTATAGGAGTCGACTGAGTACAACAAGTGTAACTCCACCTTGGTGGCACGTTTAAAGTTCTTGCGTTCCGGAATCAGCCGGTGTATTCATGAATATCCAATAATGAAGCCTAGGGGGTAGAACCTTCCTGATTGAGTAGGTAGTTAGGCACCATGCACAATGACATGGTGATAAACACGTCATATTGAATCTTTTTTTGGTTTGTCGCGTTTATGCTCAGTTAGGTTGAAATCTATAGAGCGTACTCAGTGTTACCTCAGCCTTATGTTCCGAAATTGAAATTTATAGCCGCGAGATTATCATTTGCTCAGCTCTGCCTGAGTAAAGTTCAAGTCATCGAATTCGACGACATAAGGAAAACTTGGTTATTATACGACTAAAAAGATTGTGTGGTTTTATGAAACCACGGTAAAAGTGAAACTTTTTTTCACATTATAGACATTTAATTAAAAATTCACAAATGAGTAATAATAGTCTATACACTACACGGTCAGTTGCTGCGAACTATAGGCGCCGCCATCCCTACTCCGCGGCCGACCGTCACGCGACATGCAACACACAGACCAAAAAGTTTGAGATGATCTAATAAAAGTTTCACTTTAATAAATAGTATAGCATAATAGTGACGTAACAGTGATTTTATACACTTTTTAAATGATCTGCATTGCTTGATTCTTATTGGTTAGGTACTACATAGAAATGACAGTTTTTATTACGTACACGTTTTGTTAATCCTGTTGTTTGCAGTTGTTTCTCGTTAGTGGTCTGAAACTTTAATTTTTTTAACTTTATTTACGAATAATCTGTAATTTTTACTTTAAACGAAGTTGAATATTATACAATTACCCAATTTAAATTCTATTTTAAATAGCTTTTTAATTTTCTATACATAATTCGTGATTAATTTGTTTGTTTGAGTTGAAGAAATTTAACAGTCTAGATGCGATATCGAAATGTTAATTGAAAGTTACTAGACACTTCCAAAATGGCTTTATATTCGATAGCTAAGACTGAGCAAAGACTGAGTATGCTCTATAGATTTCATCCTTAGTGTATATCCAGTTGATCCCTCAATGGTCGCCGTTATTTCAGGCACAGTGCCGTCACTTTGTCTTGCTACTATAAAAAATAATACCTAAGGATTTCGTACTGATTACATTACTTACCTAAAAGAAGACAGATTTTAAGGGTTATTAAGATGTTTGTGTCATATTACATATTTTGTTATTTAGTCCAATTTGTTCCTTTTCTAATTTAACAGCAATAACTTACTATTTACTTATGATACAATAATGAATTATACCATTATAAAATCAAATTGAAAATGGAATTATGCAATAGCTACATATTCAAACTAGTTACTGCCTGTCTATCTGTATAATTAACGTATAATAATAGAACAATAATAAATCGACGGAATTCAGTCATTTGTGGTCGTAGTGTACAGGAATATAAATTAAGGTTAAAAAAAAAACTCTTTAATAAAAATATATCTTAGTACTACTTAGGTTATTTTTCGTGATTGACCATAAGTTTTGCTATGAGCCGTTTCAATGTTATCCATTAATTACCGGACACCCTGTATATAAAGAAGCACTGAGCAGCGGCGTTACATATATTGCAGTTTACTTACTGAGCCATCATTGCTTCATGTCCTACCTCTTGTTATAAACTGTTTGCTTGTTTCTTTTGCGATAACCTTGATATCGAATGCTTTTCAAATGCACTTAATTTTTCCCTGCGATATATCGAAGAGACTTACTTCGGTTTTAGTACAGTACAGACGACGAATATTCAACGATCTGCGTTGCTATGCCATTAATTTGAACAAAACAAAATGAATGAGGAAATTAAGTGTTATTGTTAATTGAACCTATTCCTAAATAAAATTATTCTCAAGACGCGAAAATAATCCTTTATCAAGCTCCTTGATAATATTACTCTCGTCTTGCAACCCTGCCCAACAGGCACGTGCTCGGACCTTTTACGATGTATCCCAAAAAGCAAAATATATAAACTGTTGATTTATAATATTTGTAATTAAATATTGTGATAAAAATCAGGGACTAATTTCAGAAATTTTCAATATTTATTTTATACTAGCGGTCATCCAATGACTTTTTAATCGTACACTATTTTCTATTAGACATTTGCAGTATGAACCTAAAAAATGAATATTATATCAGTTGCTGTTACTTTTCATTGAGTGACCATGTTAATATTTTGGGGGTCTAAGTTCAATGGCACTAGTCGGGTTTGGATTCGCAGTATTCATTTATTTTATTTAACATATATTATAGATAATTAACCTTTCTGCACTCTTTCTCCATATAAACTTTAATCATGTCAAATCTCACAGACTTCCGTGCACGCAATACTCTTAAAAAAGTGTCCGAAGTTCCGTATTTAATATAAATATAATGACGGGATCAACAATGATAACTCTAGCTATATATAAAGTTTTATTATACATTAGATTAGCAATTCAAATGGATTTTAAATATAAAGTATTAGGAAGTATGCAGTGCTTTAACTTTTATCATTTTTCCTGGAGTGTCTGATATATAAACGGATATAGTAGAAGAAGACCGAAGAAGGTATGGGTTGATCGTGTAGGTTATGAATTGATAGAGGAGAGGAAATCTTGTTTTGCCGACCCTACTTAGAGTGGTATAAAGGTAATGAGAAAAATACTATTTCTAAACAATAAACACGCAAAATCTTTCACAATGACATTATGAAAATATATCCGTGTCTTGGGTTGCCAGGTGAGACTGCTACAGTCCATTTTTTTTCTCATTTGGCAACCCTCGCGTAACGAGGAGCGCTTCAAAAATACAGTTGACTTTCTACTCGGGTACAATGCAAAGCATCTTGCATCGCTTAAAACTTTATCATTAAATTACTTAATTACATTACTAAATAGGCGAGGTTTTGTATATCCGGTGAGCTGGACAACGAACAATTCCTGGATAAGTTGACATAATCCAACAAATTTTCTCCGTGTTTCAATGTCCGTATCATACTTGCCGGGAATTAGGAGATTTGGAGGACGACCAGTCCGCATTTATTATTTTCTAACACTTGTTAAAACTTGAATAATAAATACAGATGGGGGGTCAAGACCCGCAGATATAAATCGAATACCCATCAAGCCAACTTGATTCACCGCGTCTAACGAACGACCTCGGGGTTTCTAGTTTTCCTAGACTGTGCTCGTTGTTTAGTTTAATTAAATATATCTACGCAAGTAAACATATTTGGCGTAAGTAGCCAAAACCCAACTTTTCAACAGAGACAAAAAACTGTTTATAAATGAGAAAAAATAAATCATAACCTCTTAATTATCAGCGATATAAAACTGATTTTTTGTACACATTTTAGTTAAAACTACATAGTTGTGCCCGTGGCTTCGCTTACGTGGACTACAGAATGCCCGCGCGAATCTCGCTCCCCCGCTCCCTGCTATTTTAAAGACAAATATGCTTATTATGGGTGTTCCTTAGAAGATAGACGTATTATACTACTTATACTCTTCCAGACTTTTTGTTGGTATTTTTAATGTCTACAATTATTTAGTATGTTACTTTGCTATATCTCTTATGGTTTACTCAGCATAAGCCATTTAAGCACCCGAATTGATTTACCATGATCAGTTTTTTTGTTTGTGCGGAATCCTAATTCTTTTTCTAAAATAAAATCAGCCTAAGTTACTTCCTATATCATCAGCTATCTATCAATGAAAGTCCGGTCAAAATAGGTCCAACCGTTTCGGAGATTACCCGGAACAATCACACAAAAATTTAAAAAATGAACTTTTTGTTATAGGTATCCTATATACTTTCATATGCATTTAGTAAAAAGCTGTTATTTTGACATTACAAATAGACACTTCAATTTTATTAATTGTTTAAAGAGGTATTAATTGAAATCGCATTTTTTCTTCTGATTTATAAATACGATTAAACACTGGTTATTTATCAATATTAAAACAACAATAATTATTGGTCCAAACTTTAAATTGGTACCTGTTTTTAAATAAATTTTTTATGTTGCATTTTTTACTTATTTTGAAAAAAAAAAGCTAATAAACATGAACACAAAAATGGTTCACTTTTGCGTAATGCATATGGGGATCAGAATGATCGCAAATAGCCACACCTATCACCTTCTAACAGGAATACGGCGAATTACCAATAACCCTGAATAAAGAAGCACTGAGCAACGACCCGCGGCGTCACATATCGCGCTGTTTACCTACAACGGGCGGACGTTTTTTTTAATTGTATATAGGTTTAGTGATGATGTGGCCCAAGATTTGAGATTACATTTGATGATTTTTTATGATTTCTAAAAGTAATAACGAAAATTCTTATAGCCCATCGTCCATGGAACGATTTATACTTTTTTCATAAGAATCGGTCCAATGAGAAGCTTGCGTGTACAAAATTTACAAAAAATAAATAAAAATAACAATATCATATTCGTAATCGTCCTTTAGAGTATATTTATCGGGAAATTAGAAAAAAATTACATGTAAAGGCAGAACTACAAGTTTATAAATATAGATTTTGCGATGACTTGTAATTTACTTTCCGTGCTATACTTGCTTGTTTTTTAATTTAATTTAAATTTATTATAATTAAAAAATAAAGAATTTTTAATCATTTTGAAAACGAGATTAATCACGGTCTATTGTTTAAATGTGAGAGTAAACACGTTTTATTTAATAATTGAAGGTTTATCAAGTAGAAATGGCGCCACTGCTATAATATGATACCATCATCAACAGATGGCGCTACTTGTATTTTACATCGCGCTAGCATTAAATATTCTTATATGAATGTGGTTCAAGTGAGAATTTTTGTTATTTGATATTGGGTAATCCTTCAAACGAAACGTGAAGAGTATTTTTGTTAGAGATAATGATGTGATAACATCATGTAGCTCTCTTATAAACTTGTTGTTATCTGTCGCGGCGGTGGGATTGCGGACCGTCGCATTTATTGATATGTAATTTGATTCATATAGTAGCGATTTAGGCACTAGATAGGGATGTGAATTTCTAAAAAAAAATATTTTTGAAAATAATTTAATAATAAAATTGACTAAAAGATATCGAAATCGATTTTTGTTTTAAAAATAATCAATTTTTTTCATATTTTCTTGAGACATTGAATTAAACACCTGAAATATTCACAATCATAACTTTCTTATTCAAATATGTAATCAGTTTAAATAAACTTAATAAACATGTTTCAATAACAAGACAAACATTATTGTTAATAACGGACAATGCCCATTATTGTACCAAATTTTGTTGTATAAAGTTAAATGAATGTTTTTTTTCATATTATTTTAAGATCTTTTGTCCTTGGAATTTGGTTTTGTAAAGTAGGAATATTCTTTAAATTTAAAATTTTTGTATACGATAGCTTGATTCACGAGGAATAGCCAACCTTTAATATTGATATTTGTTACACCTCGAACATGAAGCACTCCCGAATTTCTTTATCCGCGTGCGCTGCGATAATTTTTAGTGGTACGTAATTACATTGGTGTACAAAAATACTCGGCTTTTGTACCTACATCTAAAAAATAGTCCGCGATAACATACATTATACATAAGCCACAATGACAAACAATTGTTAAAAAATAAAAAGTGATTTATGATCATTATTTTAGACATGACATACTAATCCTTACGAACAAAAGTTACTTCACATTAAGACAATTTTACGAAGTTAAATTTTGCTCTTTAAAGCATGCTATTTGGACACATAGTTTATGATGAATGATGAACAATGTATGATAGGCTACACGGGTGCGTTGTTCTTGCGGTGTTTGTCGTATAAAATCAACACGGGTGAAACCGTAATTATTAAACACTGCGTAAATAGTTCCACAGGCGCGGGTGGTGCGTTCCATTACTTGTATTACAATGCTTTTGAACACAAAAATACAATATTAAATTAAAAAGCAACTCATTATTTAATTATAAATAACTATATTTATGGACGATTGGAGTTTTTGGCGGGATCTTGAAGACACGTAATGTTGTGATATTTAATTCATTAAATTCGATTTTTCACCATAAATTATTTTAAATGGTAGCGTTTTGTGTGATAAAGCTTGTGTATTGTTCATAAGTGTATGGGATTATATACATAAACTGGAAGCATGCATTTTGAGGTGATACAAAAGCTCCATAGCAAGTTCTAACGAGGGAGCCACCATCTTGTTTGGATACTGAAATCATTCTAAGGGTGCTTGCTTAAAAAAAACAGGCTTTCCGGTCTCGACTAGTAGGTACAGGTCAACTTACTTAAAGAAGCAGGTAATTCTGTCCGTAGTGAGCATCATGTTCTCCAGTTCGTTGGACAGTAATGTTTTAATCCCCGAAACAAAAAGAAAGGTGTTATAGTTTTAATGTGTGAATCTTTGTGTCTGTATGTGGGTACTGTTGCTCACAAACGTCTAAACGGATTTTGATCTAGTTTTTTTTGTTTGAAAGGTGACTTGTTCGAAAATTTTCTTAGCTTTGATTTAAAATACCTGTTCAGCATTCGATGATTATCAGCTCCTTTCTAATTGAAATTAGATGTGAGCATCTTCAACAGGTCTGATTGAGTCGAGATTTGGTATTATGTTACTTCAATGACATTAGAAAAACCTTATCCTGATGTTACAGCTTCTTGTTTGTTCTCTTAAAAAGTTCTAAAAATAGTCCGCCACAGCATATGGTTATCTATTACGTAGGTGAAAAAGTGTTTTCGCATGACGTAGGTATAAACTTGTTATAAAATTTCTTTGGCTGTACTATTTGTATCTGGCTGGTTTTGGTAAGCATTAAAAAGGTTACATTCAAAATAAATAACAAAAAAAGAAAATAAGTTGTTTCCCGCCATTTTTCATTTGTTTTTCTTTCTGTAAAAATGAGTGAATCTAATTAAGAAATTCGATACATTTTAAAATATTATTACAAAAACGGCATAATGCAACTCAAGTACCGAAAAAAAATTGTGATGTTTATGGACCTAATCCAGTGTCAGTAAGAGTAGCACAAAGTTGCTTCAAAAGTTTTCCAGTCTGGAAATTTTGATGTTAAAGATACACCTCGCTCTGGTCGCTCTGTTACGTATAAAATGGACGCTATTTTTGAAAAAGTGGAGCAAGATCGGCATATAAGTAGTTACGATGTAGCTATAGAACTGGAAATTAAGCACAAAATAGTTTTAACCTTTTTGAAGAAAGCTGGCTATACCAAAATGCTCGATACTTGGGTGCCACACGAGCTCACTGAAAGAAACCTAACGAACCGTGTACTCATTTACGATTCATTATTGAGACGTAAAGAAACCAAGCCGTTTTTGAAGAAATTGTTAACTGGCAATGAAAAGTGGATCACGTACGACAAGAACGTGCGAAAAAGGTCGGCCAGGCTTCACGGACTGTGGCTAAACCTTTTTTTTTTACGTGGAGAAACCTGTCATGGGTACACACCCGCCTGGGGGGACGAGTGGTTATGTGAGACTCCTGCTCACTAAAACTTCACGGTGTACCATCGTCTACGCATATGTCCTGCGGTGCTGTAGGCACTGGCGCTGGTGCTGGTGCCGCTCTCCCTTATACGGGAGGCGGTCGGCAGCTAGCACCGCCCATATAATGGCCCGCTGGCTTACCGGCGTCGGCGCAGTAACCACAATGCAGGGCCTCCGCCTCGCACTGCAGTGCCTTGTGACCCGGCCTCCCGCACCGGAAGCATAGTCCGCCCCGTTCAACTGTCGACAGGCAAACTGGTCGCGTATAACCCAAGCCCAAACACCTGAAGCACCTCAAAGGTTTTGCCTCCAGGAGATGGACTCGGGCCACATTCCACCCTACTAGGAGTCGTCCACCCTCTACCAGCGTCCTTGCTGTTGCGACAGGGAGAGACATGTGCAACTTCCCCATGGTGCTTATCTCACCAGCCCTGATGTGTGCAGGGTCGCACCCCCCTTGGACGCGACAGCTGCGACCACTTCTCCCTGGACACGGAGTCTTCCAGTCCGATGATGCGGACGTCCGACCGCTTAATGGGTCTACCCACAGTAGCGACTCCCGCCAACGCCACCTCGAGGCACTGTGCCAGTTTATCGGCCTGTTCAGCACCTTCCAGCACGGACCGACAAATCCTCGATGCCTAGGCTGGGCAAACTGTGGCTAAACCTGGGTTAACTCGAAATAAGGTGATGCTGTGTGTATGGTGGGACTGGAAGGGCATTGTTCATTATGAGCTTTTACCGCCCGGCAAAACCATCGATTCGGATCATTACTGCCAAAAACTGACGAGATTAAAAGAAGCAGTTGAGAGAAAGCGGCTGGAATTGATCAACAGGAAGGGTGTGGTCTTTCATCAAGATAACGCTAAACCACACACATCTTTAGCCACTCAGCAAAAATTAAGAGAGTTTGGCTGGGAGGTGTTAGTGCATCCACCATATAGCCCTGACCTTGCGCCTTCAGATTTTCTCCTGTTTCGGTCTCTTCAGAATTCTTTACGTTCTATAAGGTTAACATCAAGAGAGGACTGCCAAAACTATTTGTCGTGTTTTTTTGATCAGAAGTCCCAAAGTTTCTACAGCAACGGAATCATGTCTCTACTTACAATATGGCTGAAAGCCATCGAACAAAACGGCACATATATTCTGTAAATAAACTTTGAAAAAAATGTCTTGAGTTTTCATATAAAAATGCGATGAAACTTTTTCCCCGACCTATTATTAAGGTTTACTCACTATTAACCTTTTTTATGGTAATAAAATTTGTTCTAAAATAAATAATTATCTGTGAAGGTGTTTTTATATTCATGGTATTAATCCTTATCAAAATAAATACGTTATTCATTACAAGTATTTAATTTTGAACAAAAATGCACTTTACAGCAATTAATTTAAATTAATATCTTATGAGATAAAACAGTTTTAACATAACTCGGCAGCAAAATAATGATGAAGCAAGCGCATTTTTATTATGCAGAATAATGTGGGAGGCGGGCGGTATCTATAATACAGTGCTTACGTCCCACTCTCTCTAACCCTTTCTCTCTCTCTCTCTCTCTTATATGACGCAGACCTGTTGCGAGGGTCAGCTAGTATAATATAACAATAACATAACATACTATCACGCATGTATCCCCGAAGGTTTAGGCAGTACTAATGTACACCCACAGGTCGCCGGGTATGTTCTAAGGGTCCATGTAATAGAGGGCGAGCGTATTCCCATTAATCGAGCAGAAAGCTAAACTCCGAGCTTCTACTGAGAATTTCATAGAAAAACCCAATAACACTTTTTGCTCGACCTGGGAATCGAACCCAGAACCTCGAACATAATACTTAGGACCACTGGGATAATTGATGGGCGTTAATCATGGTAAATAATATTATTTGCAATGGCAAAGTATTGAAAGTAAATTATTCCATGAATGTTAGGCTAGAAGAACTTTCAACAATACTTTTGGAAATCGTAAAAAAAAAGTATAATTCTCAATCGATTATGATGTAAATTATACACTGTAAATACATTATATTTCTCAATTGATACACTATATGAATTGTAAGTAATATGAGTAAAAGTAAAATTACATGTGTAAATTACTACAGCGAGCAAACGCGTGCGGAGTCGCAGGCACACAGCTAAATTATTTATAAGACTCGATTTTCCTTGCCGAGTTGTTATCAAGAGAGGGGAAACATTGACTCCAGTAAATAGCGTTCATCAGAAACATTCGGAACGCGATATTGCTTTCTCAACTTCATTTCTAAAAATAACCGATACATCAAAATCAGTTGTAAGGCTGCCTGTAAACAGAAGCGGAGCTGTGGTTGTTTCGACCAATAGAATTGCACCTGTAGCAAATTTCGACGAATAGAATTGCATAAAAATGTGGACATCAAAATGTAGTAGCATGTAGTTTTGGTCGAGATTTTTACAGCTCCGCTTTAGTTGGCAGGCAACCTTAGGGTCATTTAATACAAAAATGAGAATTCGCAAATTATATTAAAATGTAAATAGTTAATTTATATCATACATACTAGTAGTTGAGAATATATTTGACGTAGGATTTTGAGTTTTTTTTTATTTTTATTAATTATTCTTTATTGGTTTCGCGTTTCGCCACAATATCACCTGATTTTAAGTCACGATGTGACTCAATATAAGATATTTATTTGTTTATTACCAAAGAATCATTTATGTATTATATTATTATTACATGTACATACATAACTACAGATTAAAATATATTATGAAAAGGAGTCCCTTTAGGCAAGGTTCCGAAGATACTGGCAGCGTTCCCCCTTTGAATAGCTAGACTAATTCTTTGTCCGAGGTAGCTGCCAGCTCTTCGGTCTCCTGTGATGTCGACTAACCTTTTTACTATTTCCTTAAAAAGCCTTGTAGCGCTAGGACCCCACGGGCCAAGGGTCTCGACGCCGAATGGGACAAAATCATATTCAGAGCCCAGACCCCTGTATTTGCATGCCTTAGCTTTTTCAGCCGCCTCACAAGCCACACCAGCTCTGTTGCTGGTTCCAAGTAGATGGGAAGGGGCCAGCGTGTCTGAACAGGTTGCATCCCATACTAGCACCCGGCCCATCTTCCATGGAACCAAACTCATACCGTCCGGTCTCTTGCCATCGTTTCTTGCAATACCAGTCGGCTCAAGTAAACTTGGAACGTTGACGGTGGCAAGTGACCGGCGTATGATATCGTTAAGTGCGGCATGTCTCGAGAAGCGGCCTGCACTTTTTTGACATAATAGTCCGTGATGTCCTAGCTTGTCGACATCACTGCCACAGGGACATTTATGAGGAACGCAGACCGGAACCCCAAGCCGTAGACAGGTTGCGATTCGGAGCGTGTCAGGTTCAAGAAATGTTCCTGTATTTGACGAAGGATACGCTTGAAGCCAGTAACCGGCCTCATGCGCACCCACAGCCAAAAGCCTAGCACGCGCCGAACCCGTACTACAGCTCAAAATACTGTCATAAATCAATTTGCAGTTTATGTCGTCCCAGCTCCTCTGTGAATTTGGAGAAACTGGAAAATTTTGACCTGGGCATGCAATTAAGAAAGCGTTTCTAGCTTCTTCCAAGCCAGCAATCTCAAAGTATGAAGGGGATACCCTTAAAATTTTACTTATGAGATTTGCTGAACTATGGACAGAAGATAGGAAGGCTGGTAAAGCGACACTGGAAATTTTGCGAATCCCTAAACCACCATAATGGATGGGTAAGGATGCTTGGGTCGAAGATTGCTCGTGCAGCTGCATATTAAGAATCGATTCTAAGGTAATTTTGATTAAATCGTCTACTTGTGTCAAAAGATCTTACTCAATATTGTATCTTAACTTTACCCTCGCAATAAACATACATACATACCATCACGCCTGTATTCCCCGAAGGTTTAGGCAGAGGTGTACTATAATGTACACCTACAGTTCGCCGAGTATGTTTTTAGGTCCCATGTAATAGGGGGCGAGCCTATTGCCATTAATCGGGCACGAAACCAAACTCCGAGCTGCTACTGGGAATTTCATAGGAAAACCCCAATAACACTTTGCTCGACCTGGGATTCGAAGAACCCAGGACCTCGCTCATAGCAGTCGCTCTTACGACCACTAATCCGTAATAAATTAATGTATACTCGTAAAAACTTTGACAAGTTAGATTTTGACAAAGACCAACACAATTTTAATTCTAGGAATAGATATAAATTGGTCGCACTTACCGTATTTTAGACAGTTATTAATAGAGTGGATCATTATGTGATGTCTGGAAGTGTCTCCCTCTCTCTGTATTCACTAAATTATGGTTATATGATTATGGCATTATATTACTTATTAATGTAATGTATTAATTTATTGTACAGTAGGGAAAAAAAGATAAACTCGATCGAGTTTCATGCCAGTTCTTTTCGATGACTGCAATATTTTCTGAACCGGTGGTAGTGGTTTGACGTTCATAAGTGCTTTCTTAGAGCTTAAATTGAAGAAAGTACTTATTTTTCGATTTGATCACGATAAGCTTATAGGAAGTCTGGCTCTCAAGTGCAGCTGCCGGAACTCAAAAGTTGTAGAGCTGTTCTGCCGGAATGGGTCACGACCACCACCGCGAGAAACACGAAAAAGCGATTCGCTTACACGGGTCGCGTTTTGGAATCAGACGGTGCATACCCAAATTCTATTTATGCAGGCTGGCATGACAGCCATGACTGTCTATGGATTATTGATTTATCGGTGGTCGCCGTTGTTTTCGACTTGTACTCTGTGTACAGAATGTTACGTTACTTGTGTACTTATAAAAAGAACAAAAAATTAAAATAAAGGAGACAAGTAAGGCATGGTTGACTTAATTAAAACAAATGAATGTCTTGCGAGAAAATAATGAAATTGTATTTATTAAGAAAGTCAGAAACACTCAGCAACTATATTAAGTCGTCTTGGATGTTGTTAGGGAGTTTCGAGAGCAAACTTTACTCGGAACAAGAGATCGACTGAAAATGTTACCGGTGACAAGAATTATATACACTTAGTTGTTCCGGTTTCAAAACGGGCAAACTAAACGCAATTAAACTAGTTTTAGATACGATCTCGATGATATTTTGAGTGTTGCTTACTACAAAAATAAATCAAAAAAAGAAAAAAGCCTATCTACGCATGTAAGAAATTATTATTTTTTTAATTTAAAAAATAAAAAAAAACAACTTCAATGATTTTGAAGAGTTCCCTGGTGTATCTTCAAAGTTGAAGGTCCAATGCCTATGAAATTTAAATGGGACCATCCTTAAGGTATCCACTATCGAACAAAAAAAGAGTCATCCAAATAGGTTCATAAACAAAGAAATTATTATGGCTTTAAAAAAAATTAGAATTGAGTAAACTCCGTATTTTTTTTAAGTCGAACAATATTCATACATTGTCGTTGCGGTCGCAAAATCCCCCTTTAAACTTACTTTCTTATTTAATAAACACTAAAACAAGTAAAGAAAAATAGACAGAGAACATTGCCTATACTACTATAATTAAAAGTGTAGACTACATGATAAATATGATAAAACGAGTAACAAGAAACAGAAGAGAAAGCAAATTCAAAGGTAACGAACAAATAAACAACTTAAATTCTAATAAATGGTAAACTACTGGATCAACATTACTCTTTTTTATTTTTTATTGGTAACAATTACGAAAATGTAAATATATAAAATTATTTTCGTATCCAATACTGATATGATATTTTGATTAGTGACACACACACACGAGTCGTTCCAACAAACTAGCAATTTATGTACAAAGCATAAATGGAACTTAAGTTCTGTTTGATGTTGCTTAGAAATATCAATAAACTGGAGTAAGTTCTCAATACAATATTGAGAAAAAAGGGCAAATAAAACGGACAGATCTCGATGTACTAATTTGAAATATACTATTATCAACTTATAATAACACGTTTGAATCCGTGGGGCACAGCTAGTTGCAATATAAAATTTAAAATAAGAATATAATATAGCCTAGGTATGCAAATAAATAAAATTGAAGTGTCTGTTTGAAATATCAAAATAACAGCTTTTTACTAAATACATGAAAGTCTATGCTATACTTTTATGAAAAAACAAAATACTTTTTTGTCTTTGTGTCTTTTTGTTTCGAAACGGGTAGACGGACCGATTTTGACGGGACTTTCACTGGCAGATAGCTGATGTTATAAGGAGTATCTTAAGTTACTTTTATAATTAGGATTCCGCGGAAATGAAATAATAAGCATATTTATCTTAAAAATAACAGGCGAGCGAGCGGGCTATATATTATTGGATAATATTGGAATAATTTTACCGGGCAAAGTAAATCGGTTGGGAAAAATGAAGCGTGCTGCACACGAGATTTTTCGAATGAACGTTCCTCAAGGAAGGAGAGCGGTGGCGGCGTGTGATTGCCTATTTACCTACTATAACGCTGGCAGCTGCCGCCCGTTCCAGTTTCACACCATTGCACGTTAGCGCAACCTACACTCAGCTCATTTGATAGAAAAGTTTTTTTTTTCTGCAATTGAATTGTGAAAAGCGACGTCGTATTTTTGATCCGTGTTTCAATTTATTCCGACAATGAACGTTTTGTTTACTTATAGTGTATTTTTATTCTCATGGAGTAAAATGACATATCATGTGTTGCTAGTTTACTGTTTTTAAAATAGTGATGTCATTAATCGGTAGTAATCGCAAAACCGTATGAGATATTAAATATACCTGTTGATAAGTTAAAAAAAAAAGATTATACCATTCATATAAGTGAAGCCCGAATAAGGGAGACAAATTCGCGTCTCTCGTGGGGAAACCAAAGCGTTCTTTTTTACAGTTTTTTCGCCATATATTCGTTTTATAGTTACCTGATTTTGTAATGATAATAGTAAATTATCGGGTAGGTATACATGTCGAATATCACAAAATATTTAAATAAATAAAAATACACAATTCAGTATTTAAAGCCTTACGGTACCAATAACTGTACCGTAAAGTATACGGTGGTAGCACAACAGTACAAAAATAAATGTGGCAACATTATTTTCATCGACATTAGTGATTGTCAATTTACTCCGTGGGAATAAAAACACAATATTATTACCTATCTTATTTTATATTTTTTTACGGATGTTCAGTTATAACTTCTTTTTTTATGAACCGATTTAGATGATTCTTTTTTTGTTTGATAGGGGATACCTCATGGATGCTCCTATTTTAATTTCATTGGTATTGGACCTTCGAATTCGAAGATACACCACGAAACTCCAATAAATCATTGAAGTTGATTTTCTTTTTAGTAAAAAATTGTCTTGTATTTGATATACCTAGTTTCAACCGTGTTAAATTTATTCGATCAACTCTACAAACTCGCTGGGTTTATAACCTATTGTTGTTCTCACGTCCCGTACTTGTACAGTTTTCTAGACTGCTCATGGTTACTGCTTCACTTCTTAGAGCTCTAGCGTGAATTTATATAGCCTTATGACCATTCGCAATAAATAGGTTATAAAATACAAAAACTATTTTTAAATGTGACTGCTAGTTTCAGAGATTAGCGTTTTCAAACAAACAAACAAAAATTTTCAATCTATTCAGTTTTTTTAATATGTACTGTAGTGTAGTTTTACATGTATGTGGGAACCGGTACTTAGTGGAAAAGGGTTGAATGTGTATTTTGCTGTCTATTTTTTTTTTTTTACTTAAAAATAGGATGGCGTACAGAGATTGCTAAAACTGGGTGTGTTTGTGTGTCGAAGTGCTACTAGCTGTGCCCCACGGTTTCACCCGTGTTAATTTTATCTAACAATCATCGTATCGCCAACGCACCCGTGTAGTCTATGATAATTGCTCTTCCCGCGAGTACAAGTTATTTAAATTTTTCATTTTCTCCTAAACTATGTGTCCAAATAGTATACTCTAAAGAGCAAAATTTTACTTCATATTCCATGTCTAATAATAATGCTTATAAATCACTTTTCAATTTTCAACAAATCTTTTTCACAAAAAATACCTTATTGTGGCTTATTTATAATATATAGCCATATGCTATCGCTGAATTTTTTTAGGTATATTAAAGACCAATATTATTCTAGAACATTATATTTCTATATCATTAACGATTACACCAGCGCACGCGGTTAAATCAGTTCTGGAGGGCCTCGACTTCCGACTTACGAAACAGAAATCAATATTTAAATATAGCTTTAAAGCTATCTGAGAGTTGTAGCCTAATCTTCAATATCCTATATAATTCTGAAGAGTCTGGCTATCATATATAAAAAAAAATTCAAATCCGACTAGTAATTCCAGAGATTAGCGTGTTTAAACGAACAAACAAAACACACCATCAACACAGTCTTATAAAGTAGGTACCTAGGGTACAAATTAAAACAAACGTACGTTCTCCCAAAGAAACAGATAATTCAATTCAAAGTCTAAACACAACAAGGTGACACAGTGACGCGGAGTTTATCGAATAAATAACTAAGGCGTCAGTTCGCGTTCCGTTCGGGACAAGTTCCATGTTTTAACTGAATTAAGAGCTCCGACTACCGGCTTGTCGCGCTAACGAACCCACATGTAAAATGTACACCGACCTATTACGTATACGACGTTTATTATTGTAATAGAGTCTGATTATCGTAACACTAGCTGTGCCTCACGGTTTCACCCGTGTTGAATTTATTCGACTTTCTCTAAACCGCTTATCTTTGTTCTCACTTCTCGTACTTGCTTTACGTTCATGATAGATACTCTGCTTCTTATTCTCGTAGCGTGAATCTATATAGCCTATAATCTATCTCAATAAATCTATACTAATATTATAAAGCTGAAGAGTTTGTTTGTTTGGTTGAACACTCTATACTCAGAAACTACTGGTTCGAATGGAAAAAATGTGTTAGTTTTGGATAGTCTATTTAACGAGAAAAGCTATAGGCTATATAACATCACGCTACAATCAATAGGAGCGGAACATTAGTGAGAAATGTTGCAAAAATGGGGGAAATTGATTCCTTTTGAAAGCTTCCACTGCGTGCGATGCGTAAATAGTTAAAGATACGCAAAATGCCCTTTACAGTAATTAATTTAGATGAATAGGTATCTTAGGAGATTTCACAGTTTTAAAATAACTCCGCAGCAAAATAATGATCAAGTACTGCGCGCGCATTTTTATTATGCAGAATGATGTGAGAGGCGAGCTGCACCTATAATACAGTGCCTACGACCCACTCTTTCTAACTCTTTTATTCTCTCTCTTATATGACGCAGACGAAATTGTGCGGGTTAGCTACTAGGCTATAAAACACGAAAAGGTCTTTTCAAATTTGATAGGTATTTCCAGAATTACTGCGTTCAAACAACACAAACAAAAAATCATCTCATGATGTTTACTCTATTAGTACTTATATATCATGTAATTGGAGAAATGGGGGGAAGGGGGGATTAAATAACAGCTTAAGACACCTGATTTAACCTCACATGCATGTGATGCACCGTGTGGAGGCCGGATATTAGGATCGGCGAAGTAAAGCTTTCGATAATTTCGTAACTAGCTGGTCCTGGGACTTCCTATACCTTACTGACTTGCTTGTTGTTCAGGTCAACCAAATAATTACGCCCGGCTGAACTATGCCGACTTACCTGGGGATCGCCATTGGTGAAGTACTCGCAATGTTATAACCGTGTTTCCGAATTATTGTATCTGATTAGGCACACACAAAATAAAGAAAGAAAGAACAAAACACGTTGAACATAAATTGAGTAATATTAACATACACAAAAAAAAGTACATTAAAAAGTAATAATATAAATGATCCAGCTACGTTACCCGTCATTAAGAATAGGCGTCCAGCACAGCATATACTGAAGTGTTCCACCAAGAATAAGCTGAGACAATCACAATACAGGGCAATACTTAAAATCTTTAAAGACGATAATGATGATCCGAGCAGTCCGACGATAAACGACCGTTAGCGAAGAGGCGCGCCCCCAAGCGTCGAAATATCGAAACAGACGCGGCACAAATTAAAAGAGTGTTGTTGCCTGAGTAACTTTGTTGAGTACCTAATGAACGAAGAAATGGCCATTGCGGGTTTGTAAAGTAGAACTGTTACTTTTCTAAAACGTCATATTAAATTATATATGTACTACTTAGTTAGCATAAGTCAGTATTCTTACAATGAGTATACTATTAATCCCAGCACTATTGGCTGGGCGCGATAGCAACAGATGTACTTTAGGGCCGCACTCACTTTATAAGCATACGACGACCGACCAGCTTGAAGTAATTTTCGCTTGAGCTGTCGGATACTGAAGATCGCAGTTAAGAGGTCAACTACAATAAACAACTGTTCCTGAGTGCCATCTTGCTACCTGCGAATTCGTCGCCAAAATAAAAAAAGTACCAGAAAATATAAATATAACATTAGAGAATATGGGTCAGGAAATTTGTAGTTCAGCTCATTTTACATTTTTCAGACTGTTTTTGTTTATTGCTTTATCAACTGACTTTAAAAAAAGGAGGATGTTCTCAATTCGAATTTATATTTGTTTTTTTTTTTTTTTATGGATGTTCAGTCATAACTTCTTTGTTTATAAAGTGATTTGGATGAAACCTTTTTTGTTGTTGGATAGAGGATACCTATTTTAATTTCATTGGCATTGGAACTTCGACACCGGAGATACACCAGAGAATTCCTCAAAACAATTAAAGTTGTTTTTCTTTTTCGTTACAAATTGTTTTGTATTTAATAAACTTTTGGATATTTTTTAAGCATTATATTATGTCTGTACAATATGTAAAGTGTGAGTTAAACAAATAAAAAACTTATTGTCATTAAGTTATTCTTACATAAAAGAAAATAATAATATACATAATTTTGAAAAATTATTTAATTTGTCTACCTTTAATAAATAACTATCCTTAATCAATAGGAGTATATAAAAACAATAAACATTATTAATGAGACGCAATAAGTCACTTCGATAAAGCCTATGCGAGAAGAGTTATTGTTAACATACCTACTTCTTATCCCAAATTTAAGTTTTCGTACTAACATATCGATGGGCTATAAATCTATAGTACAGAGAATCAGATTCTTTATAAATCCTTATATAAAATTACTTTAATATTACATTTTGTAAACTTAATAAATGTATTTTTTACGCAATTACCTGGGCTACATAGTAACAAAACAATCATAGAAAAAAGGCAACCATACATAAATCTATATGATTGTTTGCTACATCATATCATAAACGAAATACGTGTGCAGCATCATACCCGAGATAGAATTGAAACTTTAAAAAAAATGGAGACGCGAATATCCTAATTTGTATTGCACATACAATGTTTAGTTCTAATTCCATTTCACTCTATGTTATATCTATCTTCTCTCTCACGTAACGAAATGTACCTAAACGTATCGCGTCATTGAAATTTTACTCTTATTGGCCCGTCCAATTATCAAACCGCAGCCTAAGAAGTTTTATTTCAAATATTTGAAAATAGATTTAACTAATGTATAGTAATTAATTATGTAATAATGATTTATCTTATTCATTCAACACTTGGCATCTGTCCAATCCAAGTTTGCTTTGTCCTGGATTTTGTATTTCGGTAATCTGGCAATACTGCCTAGAACTTTCTCTTGTAAAAATTATATTGTTTGAGTATGCACGTTGTGCTAAGTTTCATTAGTATTTATATAAATAAAGTTTATTTCAAAATAATAAAGCATTATCTTATCCAGCATCTAATTCAACTAAACATAATTAGTTACAGCAAGCAAGAACTGTCCTAAATTCTAGAGGTGACAAGCGAGTCAACGCCGTTGCTAACATAATAAAGATTCCTTAAAACTGTGTTCGTCGGTTTAATTACGAACGCGGTAACTTTATGTTGGGCATGTGTCGACAAACTTCGGGCAATCCGCTTCACTTCGCATCCAGAAAAGAGACATACGCTCTTTCACTTCGCACAAAAACAGCGACGTGCCGCTGGGAGGTGCACTTTTTGTACGTTTCATCAAAACACAATTTACCTGATGTAATACATAGGGATCTATTATTATCATTCTTGCTATTCCAAAAGGGGATAAGCAGGTTTAAGCATTCCTGTATCACTGAAACTAATAAGATTTTGTGATCGGCCCACATTACAAAAGCTTACCACCTAGCCATGTAGTCTTAAATTACTGTTGGTTTTTTTTTTGGCAGTGAGCTATTGTACCTCTGCCAGTAGTAGCATGTGTTTGCCTAGAATCCAGTTGCATTTGTATCTCACGAGATAACACTCACTGGAGAAGGGCTTTTTTGGAATTTCATCCACACTTTTACTAAATCTGCAATCTTTGTAATCTTCTACACTAATGTTGAAAATGTTATTATTCAGGCAACAATGTTCATTGAATGCTCTCAATAAGACCCGTAGAGATAGTGATCTATCTATAAGTATTATATGCATTTAAATTTAGATTTTTTATTGTCCTATGTTCACGTTTTTCAATATAATTATCAGCAGGTCAAGCTTTGTGGTCGCTTATGTTTTGGATCGTACTTTCTTTACTTCTTTTCTATCTAGCATAATGCTGTCACTTCGTGCTTCAATAAAAAAACGTTGCCAGTCAAGTGATTACAAAATTCTTCGTGAAAATTATATTATAGTTTTTATACTATCTGCTTTTACTAATTTGTGGCTCGTGACAACTTCGACGCTTCTCGTACGTGCATTCGGCAACTTTGCAACTACTGTTTAATACAATAGACTTAGGTGAATTCGTGAATATTTCTTTGTTTTATCTCATCGCTCTTTTTCATAATATATTATACGTTGACTGACGCGTTCTTTATATCCTAATCGAATTTAATTAACTCTTTAGTATATATAACTGACGAAATTTAGACGAATTAACTAAAAAAACTGACACAAGAACTTTGTCTTTATTTAAAGAATGTAAAGTGATCCTTAAGGTAATTGGTATAAAAAAGATTAAATCACTAAACGGACATTTTTCTACGTAATCAATTATTCATTTAAGATCCACTTTTGATATTGGTAGAATTAGCCCAATCACCCATTTCTGCGGTAAAGCAGTTCTTACACGCGCTGTTGTGCTCATCTGAAGAGTATCCTAGCCAAGTGCCAACACATAGTGGTATACGAAGCATTCCAAGTCAGTTCTCAAGAGTAAAAGTCTAATATTGTCAGATTCCAGACCTTTTGACCTTTTGAGATTGGTTGACATTGACTTAGTAACATCAGTTCGATTGTATGTCTATTTTCTTTGCTATCACTCACTTGCTACCTTATAGTGCAATCCGTTCATGTCACCGCAAAAGCAATTAATTTTGTTTAATCGTTGGCTGCCTCTCCCGTTACAAAATTAAATTTAATAAAACTTAAAACAAACTCAGAGAATAAAAAATTAAAATATAAAAGAAAACAAAAATACATAGAACTATTTAATTTTAAATACTTAGGAAACAATATTACGAATTCATACGGTCGTAAATATAAAGTAATTGGTGAATAGGTGCACGTAAAAATATTTATGTACATAAATCCATTATTTATGTGACAAATACGGCTCACATAAAACAAAAATCGAAGAGAATGCGTCCATATTGTAATAAAAATGTGAAGCTTTTTACATAAAATAATGCTCAATGGGACAGAATGAGGTTAATAATAAATGTAATAAATACATCACAATCAATACTATAATGTTACAAAGATGAAGAGATTGTAATTTGTATATTTGAACGCGCTAATCTCACGAACTACCAGTCCAATAAAAAAAATATTTTGGTATTACATAGTCGATTTATAGAGGAAGGATTTTAGGTTATAAGAATAATCTAGGTTAAGATTTGTAAACCCATAGATAGTACTATGATAAAAAAAGAAATATTGTACTAAAAGTGTACTTATATGTTAATGGCCATGATCATATTATTACAGACGACCCTTGCTATGATCCTTTGTTTATGGGTAGATAACAAGAAAGTTTTTCCGTGTTGAAAATTCGGGAGACATTTCCAGAAACTAAGTTGTTTTAAATATTTCAATTATATTTTGAAAATAATACTTACTACTTTTAACAAAAAAAAAAAAACATTTTTTGTCTGTCTGTTTGTTTGTTTGTTCCGGGTAATCTCATTGAACTCATTGATCTCAGAGACTTTCATTGGCAATAGCTGATGTTAGAAGGAATAAATTAGGCTACTTTTATTTTAGAAAAAAAAAACACGATAGGTGGCGCTTTGATGCTATTAATTATTAATTACCGGAAAGAAAAAGACCAGAACAACGTCTTCCGGGTTCTCTAGTAGTATATATAAGTACTAGTTGTGCCCCGGCTGCACTCTCATGGACCACAGAATGTCATTGATCGGGCTACCCCCACTCCCCGTTAAAAGATATACGTGTGCTCTTGCTGACTTGTTTTTTAAGATCTTACAATTATTATAACTACTTTAATTTAACATAACTCTCATGGTTTAATCAGCGTAAGCTAATCGTCGTCATTTCGAATTGATTTTTATTTGCGTGGAACCGTAATTTTTTTTTCTAAAATACTCACTATAACATCAGCTATCTACCAGTGAAAGTCCCGCCAAAATCGGTCCAACCGTTTCGGAGATTACCCAGAACAAACAAACAAAAATCTTAAAAATTGTTTTTTTATAATAAGTCCCGTACATACTTTCATATTATGTATATGGCAAAAAGCTGTTTTTTTGACATTACAAACAGACACTTCAATTTTATTAATTGTATAGATACGTGATGTTGTATCCTTTGCTATGAACTGCTCCATGGATATTTCGAGTTTTTGTGGCATTCGAACTGAGTCGAGCAAACGTTTCAAATTTGATCAACGTAAGTCATTTCGGAATTTTATTGCGAGCGAAATAACTTTTTCATACTACTTTCTCGTTTGAAATTAAGCAGAAACGAAATTAAAAAGAAGGCCGTCGGATTTCTTTGCTGGAATTTCTAATGAACAAACTTTTTGACTTAGTGACTACGACAGGTCGGGTTTGTAATTGTAACCGATATCGTAGACTTCATCTTTACGGCTTTTATCTCGTTGAAGAGTTGTTAGAGGCGAAGAAGGTGGGCGATTATGAATGATAACTGGTACCTATTAAAAACAAGAGTGGAAAACGCAAAAACAAGTCGCTTAGTCCTAAACAAAGTTCTTTACTTAATTACTAATTTTATCAAATTGGTAACCTAGCATTAGTAATTTCTAATGGTACTTCGATTATGAATGAATACTCATCATCGCACTAATAATATTAGTAATTAAATGGCTATATAATCGCCCACCGCTAATATATAAAGCCTCTATATAAATTAGAAAAGTGGGAATGGGTGAGGCATGTAACTCGTAGAACGGGTGGCCGATGGGGCCGAAGAGTTCTCTAGTGGCGGCCGCGTATTGGAAGACGTAGCGTGGACTGATCCGCCAGAAGCTAGACTGACGATCTGGTAAAGATTGCAGGAAGTCGCTGGATGCGGGTAACACAGGACTTGCCGTTGTGGCGATCTTCGGGGGAGACCTATGTACAACACTGGATTTCTTTAGGCTTCCGAATTATTTTATGGACTAACAACCATAACTCACGATTCGAACACAATATACTTTATTGTACACTAAACAAAAAAACATATCTATATAACTAATTAAATAAATAAATAATTTGTAAAAATTAATGGAAATAAATTTCGTGGCGGCAAACACATAATATATCATTAACATATAAATTTTATAATCAAATATGACATGTAAATAGCACCACTTAAATTAGATAAACGATAAATTATAAAGTTTGCACACATGTCAAAAATACTACAATAATAATACTAATTGATAACACACACACATACACAAATGTTTTATCACGGTATCAGTATGGTATCAATATGTGCAAAAAAGAAAAGAGAAAAAAAAACAACAGTTTGTATCATAATAGAGAGAGGTAATGACTACGTAGTAGTATTTGAAACATGTGTATAGATCTTGATTGATCAATGTTTATGCGTAATTGTTATTTTGTTTTATTGGTAATCATTCTGGAAGACTTCCAGGAAAAATATTATCGGGATAAGTGGTGCTGTGGTCAAGTTATTGACTGATGAAAAGGACAGAACGACGTCCGCGGGCCCAGCTAGTATGTAATAAAAATTCGAAAGTAATAATCTTTAGTAACTTTCGATTGAAAGCGACCAACAACAAAACAATCTCGTAATATCTCGCCTCTCGGGGAATACGGGTAAAAAATGACAAACTCATAAGTTTCTAGATGTCTTCACTACACCGCGCTTGGACTTTTGTAGGAGTTTTATTTATTCCAAAACTTGTTTCATGTTTCTTTCCCGGAGCGTTTCCGAGAATCAGCTAGGTGTTTTGGCGCGGCTAGCATGGAGTATTACTGCCTGCAGGCGACAAAAAGCTATAGCCTAATCAGCAACGTTTCTGCTTTTGTAGTAGTCTACGGTATAGTACACGTGGTAGTTTCGAGCTAGCGCAAACTGGTTTATTCCGGTTTTATTCACTGTGTGTAATACACTTATCGTACAATCGTCTCCAAACTGATTACACCCAAACTATAGTGCGATTTAAGATTACCAGTTAAGTTTACGATTTAAGTTTACCAGTTAGTTACCAGGTTTAATATTATCTTTTAGCGGAAGTGAGGAACAGAGTGTAAAGTTCTTCATCCGCCATAGAAAAGGGAGGATCCTCCGACCAGACGGGTGTTATGTCTGGCGGGCAGCTGCTCAACGGTTGTAGTCGGGTTCTTGTATATATACTCAATTGTTGAGTTAATTTCTATAACGCGACGTAGGATGCGTCGTATGTGGCTCGATAGATGTCGCTGATGTCGCTATGTAGGATGCGTCAGTTGTGGCGAGAGATGTCGCCACAATCTAATGTCGTCATCCGTCACCTAATAAGCGAAAAAACAAAGCCGTCACTTATTCACTTTAAGGTACTTTATATTGAGTTTGCTAATTATGTAAATAAATAAAATGATTGCGATTTGCCGTTGTGAGCGCATTACGCAAAAATTCCTGGATAAATCTTGACCAATATTTTTGGTTTGGACAGCCTTAGATAACTAAGAACTTGGTCCTTGTAAAAAATTAAGATATGCTCATTCAATAAAATTTATGAATGTTTTGAAAACTACGGGTTTTATAAGCATTACGCGTTCTTTTGCCGTCTACCCGAGTGAATACGCAGGCACAGGTAGTTTTAAATAAAAAACTTTTTTTTTTTAGTGACAATATTTTTCTATTTATGGTACAATATATAGATTATAAAGAAATATTGTAAAAAAATTCTTAATGAGTAAATAATACTTTTTAAGGTCATCCTAAAAAAATTGGTGAACAAGCGATACATGCTAATCCGGTTGTCGTAAACAACCATAACATTAAATATGTATAAAATATACGGACCACGAAGAGAATTATTTACAAACATGTAGATATCAAACCAAAATTTTTGTAAGGTTTTAAGTGTCGAAACCTCATCACGTGAAAGTTACGTATATCTGAGCTTGTATACATAAATAAAGATTTTCAAGATAGGTCTCTAGCATTGATAACTATATGATGGTTAATAAATAGGCATCAAATAATTCCATTGGTTATTCTATTAAAAGACTAAATACACTGTATTTTATTTATTTTATGGTAGTTCGAAAACAAGGCTAATTACATCATATGATAGTTTGAATAAAGAAATAATTCCAATTAATAGTGGTTCAAATATAATATTAAAATAATAATAATATCACGCCTTTATTCCCCGAAAGGTTAGGCAGAGGTGTACTAATGTACACCCACAGTTCGCCGAGTATGTTTTTAGGTCCCATGTAATAGGGGGCGAGCCTATTGCCATTAATCGGGCACGAAACCAAACTCCGAGCTACTACTGAGAATTTCATAGAATAAACCCAATAACACTTTGTTCGAACTGGGATTCGAACCCAGGACCTCGATCATAGCAGTCGCGCTTACGACTACTAAGCTAACGAAGCTAATATTAATTACAGCAAGTGGTAGTTCGGATATAAGACACCTAAAGTTATACCATACCATACCATATCTTAACATACCATCACGCCTATATCCCTGGAGGGTTATGCAGAGGTGTACTAATGTACACCCAAAGATAGCCGGGTGTGTTTTTTGTTTCCATATAATAGGGGGCGAGCCTATTGCCATTAATCCAGCACAAAAAACTCAATCAACGATATAATCCGCTCTGTTTATATAATATATAGCAAAAGTCCTCATTCTTTTTTGTATCGTAAATCCGTTGCCATGTTTTCGGATTTCGGTAGACCCCCAGAGGTCATCAATGTAATATTGATTTTTCACAAATTCATCAGCTTGTGAACGTGATGTAGAAAGGAGAGTTAATGCAAGGTACATGGTGAATGGGGCGTTGCACACCTTTATCAACAGCCAGATTTTTACGAAAGCTCGTCTAGCTGTACAAAGAGCAGTGTTAGTTCCAACACTCATGTATGGAAGTGAAAGCTGGGTACAACAGAAGAAACATGAAAGTGAAAAAGGAAGTGAAAGCAAATGAAGTAGAAATGAGAGCACTAAAAGGTGATAAAATGAGGTGACAGGATAAGAAATAAAGTGATAAGAGAACTTTGTGGTGTTAAAGAAAATACAGTCACATGGATTGAGAAAGGGAAGCTTGGATGGTTTGGACATATAAAGAGGATAAATGAAAGAATGAAAAAATAATAAGGCGATTGCGAATGGATACTTTGGAAGAGTAAGACTTAGAGTAACGTTCCTCGATCAAATCGGAGACGTTCTGAAGAAAGGTCAGGTTAAGAGTACTCTAAACCGACGAGCAAGCGTGAAAAGATTGATGAATGTTGAAGAAGCGATAGATGTATGTCAGTGGAAGACCGAGGTCTCTGCCTACCTCGTTGTGAGAGAGGTGTGATATACCTATATATCAACTTCAAAAGTATTTTTGACATATTCTTATATAAGGGCTACTCACTTAGAAATATTCTTCATCATGTTTGTTGTTAAATGTTTTATTTGTTTTTATTTCATAGTATTAGATATATATTTTTTGCATATTGATGATTTGTGAACAAATTAATTAACAATTATAAGGAAGTATTTTATGTATGTAAATACTTAGATACTATTTGTGTATGTGGATTATTACATTCATAGAAGGCCAACATTAAAGCAATGACTTGTTTAAATGAGATCCTCTATCGTTGACCCACATATTACATCTTATTGACCTCCAATTTTGTTTTTCACTAACGTGAGAACATCTTCCTGGTTGAAGTAGACACCTGAGGGTCAATATAAACCAATTTTGGAATGACTGTTCTACACCAATACTGTCCAAACCCTGACCCGCGAGAAAATTTTCATTTAGAAATAATCAACATAAGTTTTTAAGTTATGTTATTTTGCTGTTTATGTAATTCTGGCGGCATTTTACGTTATGTAGTTTAGTTATTGTACAGTAGTAAAGTGGAGTATAAATAATAACAAGAAACATGTATTTTGAGTTACAACAAAAACTCTCAGGACAGTACTCGCCAATTTTTGTTAGAGCGTTAATTGAACTTTGAATATTAGATCCACGTGACATTGGCAAAATTTCTCTATAAAGACACGTTGCCACTAAAATAACAAGAAAAAGCATTAATTATTTTTAAATACTTCTATTAGACAAGTTAGAGCTGTTAAAATTTCAGAAAAAATAAAAGAAAGAACGCTCTAAATTCGAAAAATCTTCACTTAGAAAAATTCAACTATTTCAATTAAGAGACTCGTTGCGTTCCATTTTCGAAACTTTGTTTTAAATTGCCGAGCTCCGAAGTCGAGTTCCGAAGTCATTTCGAACGGTTCCATTCTGCGTTCCGCTCCGGTAATAAGGTTCCGACACGTCTCGGCCTTTACGCCTCTTAACAAAGTAATAGGTCTAGATCGAAAAAGAGAAGAAGCAATGATGATTTCTTATGGACAGTAATTATTATTGTGTTAGTTTCCTTTTTTTTTAACCGACTTTAACAAAAGACTGGACGTTACTCTATTCGAATGTATATTTTTTTATGGATGTTCTGTCATAACTTCTTTGTTTATGAAGTCCTTTGGATGATTCTTTTTTTGTTGTATAGGGGATAGATACCTTAAGGGTGATCCATTTTAATTTCATTGGCATTGGACCTTCAATTTCGAAGATACACACGGGAACTCCTCAAAACCATTGAAGATGGTTTTGTTTTTTTTTTTTGTTAAAAATCGTCTTGTATTATTCACGCTGTTGGCGCATGTTAACTTTTAGGTTTTTAAATTTTTTTAGCAAGTAAATACTAACAATGCCTTTCTCCTTGCCTAATCCCTAAAAAGACGGCTTTGCAACATTGGCAAATCGTCACGCGGACATCGCTGCGCGCACAGATAAGTGAAATAACCGTTGAACTTTGCAAAAAGGCCGCCAAATATACACAAACCTATTCCTAACTTAGCCGGAAAGGTTTGAACGAGTCGCTGTTAAAGCAGTGTCTGTATTACTCATGTTTTCGTCACATACTCTATCTGCACCACACCACTATATTTTTATGGAGTCTTCAAACTTTTTTTCATAGTAGCACTGAAAATTGACGGTATTGTCTCTGATGGTAACCACAGTACAATCCAAACACAACGGCGACCACCGAGAGATCGTAATCCAACGACGGTCACCGCTGTCATCTGGATATGCGCAGGCTAATCCCGAAACGCGACAAGCAAAAGTGAGTCACTATGACGGACTTTTCACCACACGCATGGTGGTCGCGACCCAGTCAGGCAAAACAGCCCTACCACCCCGAAATCGTATTTTCTCGTTCACACACCTTGATACGCCACGCCCTTTATTCAAACTTCTTGATTGTTACAAAAGTCCTGAGATCAAAACTTCGAAGATCTTAGGAAGATTATTTGAACTGGAATTTTTCCTATCAGGCTTTGAGAAGGAAATGAAACTTTGGTCTATATAGAACATAAAATCTATTTTCCAGTTTTAGATAAAAAAATTACATACATATAGTTGAAATATGCTTTATACGTTAATACTATCAGAACAAAATATCTCGTAACAGTTTTTGGATTCGTAGTAAAAGTCCCTATAGCCATTAATCAGATTAACTATAGCCAGAATGGTAACCAATGGTTATAGTCCAAGCCGAGCGGTTAAACAACCATTTGGTACAAAATCTGAACATTGGTCAAGCTAACTACGGATCAGAAAATAGGGCATAGTGGGGGACTTAGCCGAACTACTGAATCTTATTGTGTCGACAATCTAACTCAAAATATTTAGCGAGCCAACCGACTATTATGAAATGACATTTAATACCTACACCTTCAAAATTAAATAGGTACAAAATAAAATCACGAATAAAAAAAATATTGCATGCATGTCGACGCATGGAATTGCATATAATCTACGTAGTTATCATAGGACGGAATGTAATTGTGCTAACCGCAAGATGACATGTTTTTGTTAGACAATTGTGATATTTGGATTTAATTATTATCATTTCGAAAAATGTCGAATCGCACAAATAAGTACACCCCTACAATCCTACTAACTGAAGAGCTATTTATTTTACACTAGCTGTGCCCGTGGCTTCGCTCGCATGGGTGACAGAAGAAAAATAGTGCTTTTAAAAATCGTAATATCTTTAAAACTTTAATAACCTTTTAATGAATGAAGATATCGTAATTTTTTTTAAATTATAAACATAAGAAAATTTTGGTCGAAATATATCAAATGGATTTTGTGTAATGCGCACACAACGGCAAACATTAATCGTTTTATTTATATAGATATACTAGCTGTGCCCGTGACTTCGCTCACGTGGACTACAGAATGCCCACGCGAATCTTGCACTCTCACTCCCGGCTATTTTAAAGACAAAAATGCTTATTGTGGGTGTTCCTTAGAAGATAGACGTATATTCTCCCGGATATTTTTGTAGATCTTTTTAATGCCTACAATTATGTGGTACATTAATTTGCTATAACTCTTATAGTTTACTCAGTGTAAGCCATTTAAGTGCCTGAATTGATTCACCATGGCCAGTGTTTTATTATTTATGCGGAACCCTTTTTTTTCTAAAATAAAATTAGACTAAGTTTCACCCTAAATCATCATCTATTTACTAGTGAAAATCCCGTCAAATATGGTTCAACCGTTTCGGAGATTACCCGAAAATTTAAAGAATGTGTTATTTGTTATAGGTATCGTATATGCTTTCATATGTATTTAATAAAATGCTGTTAGTTTGACATTACAAACAGACACTTCAATTTCATTAATTGTATAGATGTGGATATTTTTCCTCAGAACTAAAAGACCAAAATGTGGGAAATTATCTGATAAACCTCATTTTAGATAGGTTGCTTTGATTAATTAACCACCGCAAGATAATCAAGGCATTTTATGGTTTTCAATAATTAAGTAGTTATTTTAAAGTTTTCCCAAGCGACTGGTCGATCACGATTGGCTATTTGAACCCCCTGGACTTAGGACCTTTAGTTTATTCTTTTTGGATTTCTATAAAAATAAGACGTCTTCCAAACCACTAAAGAATATCTAAGTTATTTGGTGAATAGAATTTCTTTGTGCGTAGAAGAAATAACAAAATACAAACTACATATTGTTAAGTAGGTAGGTAGGTTCCGTAATGGATCCGCTAGCGTTTCGTTTGACGGAGCCGCAGCTTTCAGCCAAGTTATATTTTATGTTGAAACTTGTTTCATATTTCTTATTCAAAAGTTTCTTGTAAAAAGAACGTAACAGTTATATAAGCTACTCTTATTTGAGTTGGAAGTGGTGAAAGGCTGGTTCATCATTTACTTCCAGTTACAGTTTGATTTGAAACGGTTTATTATGTAATAGTTTTGATGGTATACTGCCTTAGGCTTGTTATAAAAAAAAATCGTCACGGGACGCCTGGCAGATGAGAAACATCGAAATTATTTCAGGAATCAGATATGGCATAATGAAAAGATAATGCATTACAAATTTGTTCCATAAAATAATGACTGATTATATTATTACATAAATATTCATTTTTATTAAATAAAAAAATTAAAATTGAAATCTCGGCAACATAATTATTTCTATAATTGTATATTCATAATTTCATAATTCATAGTACATATATTCCATCATATAGCGTGGCGATGTGTCGCCACAGCCTGTATCACCACGCCAACAATCAGGTTTACCCTCACCTATAGATGTTTCACATCAAAAATGATGAGAGTTGCAGTTGCTTCTTTTATTGCAGTGAAGAAAGTCACACTTAAATGCTAAATCAGTGTATAAATTATAAATCTATAACTAATAGTTTAATAGCTCAAAAAATTATTTCTTTGAACACGTTAATATCTGGAATTACTAGGTATATCGATAACACTAGATCTCTCTCTAATCACATCATATTTTATTCGCTCCTTTATAAAAATCACCGAGCTCTTTGAAAAGCATTTTAAAGCAATAATGGCTCAGTTTCTAGTGTGTACGGACACCGCGTCGATCGACGTGAGTTTGAATCCCTGCAATGAGCGTCACCTTTCGTGATGAAACTATAGAGAAATGGTATGATATTTTCTATCGCTCGTCTGGCTAGTTACCAACGGCTAGTTGAAACTCTGTTGCCAAACACCTATAGGTTTATCCGAAAGCGGCACTTGAGAGCCAGTTTGTCTAATAGGCTTTAGCGTGTCACCATCTTGAGCCACATCGCCACTTAACATCAGATGAGATTGTGGTCATATCGCTAAACAAAAAACTATAAAAAAGAGCTCACTAAGCGACTTTTAAATTTAAAAAATTATAATAGGAGTGGGGAGCTTCAGAAAAATTAGACGTCCTACACGTCTTCATTCGGTAAGAAAGAAGAAAATTGGAATTTATAACAACATATAAGCCGTATCATAAACAAGTGCGGATGTAAAATGCGGATATTCAGAGAAAATTAACGTGGCATAGAATAATGGGGGAGTGGTTCAAACACCCTAAGCCCCTCCCTTATACTATATGTATTAAAGACCCCGTCGGATCCGTGAAGGTGTTATCAGTTATTGAGATTATATTCTGTTTATGTTATCTATGTCAGATTATAAATAAAAAAATTACTCCTACTAAAATGTAAAAAAATTAGTTAAATGAGGAAACTTACATGGCAATACAAGCGCCGCGCAGGGGCTGGCTAAGGTGTTATCACGTTTTAAAAATTTACAAAATTTTTGGGAAACTAAAACTAAATATGTTAATTTTAAATCGCAATAACATTTTTATTTTCATAATAAATGAAATTTTAATTTATTTTTTTTGTAATATCAATGTACCTATAAACCCTTTTCGGATTCGCCGGGGTTTTTAATACATATTGTATTATATGTCCTTGTCAAAACTCCAATATTATTCAAAACGTAGTTTCTATAAAAAAAATTGTAAACCTTATTCGACAATGTCACAAATAAATTAAAATTCTTTTCAATTTGGAAGAACTAAATATCTGAGCTAGAAATTGGGAATCCATTCAAGAAGTTCGGTAAAAGTAAACAGCGGTCTCTGAGGTGTCGGGATTGATTTTTCTCAAATATTTGTTCAGGATTACCTACAGCGTTAACTATAGATGTTTGAACTGATCCTGTTATTGGATCAAGGATTTTGGAACCTTTCTGAAGAACAGGCTTATTGGCTACCATAATGGTACTTACAAAATATAAATAAAAAACTTTACATCTTATAACTTGTAAGTTTATACTTCGAGTCACATTAAACCTTTTTTGTTTCGATTTACCTAACGCTGTTGACCTGAAAGGCCTTTACAGCCTTACAGTATCCAAAAACAACAGCGCCACGGAGGTATCGGAAATTCATTGTTGTTTGCCGCTGTTATGCCGCCCTCCAAACTTTTCGGCAGCATGATATACACACCCTGATTCCAAATCGCGTCAAACAAGAAGGAAAGCACTCGACGGGTTTATCACATGTTAATGGTATCGGCCGAAGGATTGATACAGAGATAGTAGTAATAGGCCAGAATTATATTTGCACAAGATTCAAGAGAAGTGAAGCAGCGATATTTCGTTTTGATGAATTCAAAAGTGCCCCAAAAATAGTCGCAAACGCGGACAGTGTAAGTATAAATCAACTTTTTAATTTAAAATATAATCCATAACAAAGACGTCGGAAGACCAAAGGGGCCGTAACTAAAGGGATGAATATCAAATTCGGTAGTATTATATTATAAAGCGTAGTTTCCTTGACGCTTTCAGCCCACGGTCGCGGTATACTGCGGAGTGGCAAAGCAAGTGTCTAATTTAAGTGAGACGCCGTAAGTTTGTTCATTAAGTTTAACAAGATTTCGTTACGTTCACCCTTTGAGACTATGCTTCAATGTTTAAATATTCATGAGTTTTTCTTTTCTTTTTTTGTTGTTGATGTAATTTGTTATAGGCGTCCTTTAGTTGTTAATAAAGTCATCTAAATAGATTAATTTTTTTTTCTATTGTCAACGTCTATGAAAATGGTTTTTATCTGTGTGCAAAAGTATATATAAACGGATTTGTAGATAGCACTAGCGAACATTAGAAACATTTCCAAAGATTAAAATCGGGTTTCTTTATAACAAAAAATTCTTTGTATGTGTTAATATAACAAAAATGTTATACCATTTTTATACCATCTTATAAAGTTCCTTGCCAAAAAAGTGTGGTACTTTTTTTTCAGTATAATCAGATTAGGTTAAGCGATGTAATAAGCTGGAGTCTTTTCGTCTTTGTTTTTTTTTAAATATAATAGCTCTGTACATTGACGGTAGTGTGTCCCTGATGGTAAGCACAGTACAATCCAAACACAACGGCGACCACCGAGAGATCCCAATCCGTCGACGGTCGCCGCTGTCATGCTGGCCTGTATAAATATATCTTCACGTTACGATTAAAGAACCCGATGTCGTAAGAAGCAGGGAATAAAACAAATTTGTTGTGTGAAACAGTTTTGATTTACAAGTTTTAATTTAAGATCAAGCAATTAATTTGGATATCCAAAAATAACAACTGTTTTTTTATAGTTTTAAGTTTTCACTTCTGTCGGCAGTCCTCATGATTGTTTTTTTTTTTAATTGAAATTATTGAACAAATAAACAAACCATTATTTATTTATATATTTAAACTCTATATACAGACTCAAAATAAAGATTTTAATTCATAATAGCAAACATTTTATTACTAACTTACTGTAAAGGAGAACTTTTTAAATTTAGTAAATGCACAAAGCCAGCGCAAACTATCGGTCGTTCGCTTAACAATATCTTAAGGGAATTTCTTGAACATTATCAAGACCGGAAATATTTAATTGCATTATTTTACAATGCAAGTTTAGCTCAATGAAATACCCCTTTAGACGAACTTTCTCGACGCTGTAACTTAACAAAGGATTTCGAGTGTATTTTGTTGTAGTTTTACAGACTTTTATTGGGTTTAAGTTAGAAAAATGTTTTATATAATTTCTCTTTAATTTTGTTTGCAAGATTCAGTCTTGCATAAAATCAAATATAATTCGTGGAACCTTGCTTACAACTTTGCCAATTAGGTTTGTGTTGAGGACAGATGAGTATGCATCGCCTCAGAGCATGTAACATATGAAATCTAGTTTTGTTATATAGCGAGTCTAAGTTGTAATCTTTGTATTTTTCATGAATATCCAGTCAATGTACTTTATTTCGTGTTTCTATGGTAAATTATTGAGAATATCATATAATTATGTAAACGACGTCTTGTTATTTTGTGCTTTTATTCTGTAGGTAGGTATATGAATTATAAATGGTTTTCTCTTATAACTTGTGTATAGCATATATGTAAGCCACCTTCGATCTGACTCACATATGTTTTATATTTATGCTGATTCCGATATGCTATTCACCGTAGGGTTCAAATGAAAAACTATTTATTTTAGATGCGGAGAGTACCTGCTGCGTGTGTCTTGGTCGATTTCTTAGACAGAACTGATTTTGCCACCCCGCTTCCGATCTATCCGCCCACGCTGCCCTCAACAGTGTGTACCGTTACCCCGCATAGTGACTAAGCGAGACTCACTAATATCAGAGCGGGATGGCGAGAATATAGTGTGCGCGTACTATCCGCTTTCTCTTTATTATTAAGATATTTACAACTTATTCTATTTACACTTATATTCTAGTACACTAGTTACTATTTTATAATGTCGCGAACAATATAGTTGCTATTAGCAACGTGCTTAGGAAATGTATATGGCTTAAAATGACTTAGTTATTAAAGTTACGTGTCTATTGAAGTTAGGGTAAGGATTATCTAGCTTATACTATGTTTTTATGACTATTTACTCGTTAGGAACTGAGATTCATATAGTAAAAGCAACCACATCTTATATACTACCATGTTATGTATAATAAATAGGTTGTGGTTTTATTTGTACTGTAGGTATTCCCTAACCTACCAGTCTTCTGAAGTAAATGGCCTATGTAAATGGTCTTATTTGAATTGTCTTATGTAAATTGTTTTATGTGAATTATTGTATGTAAAACTGTATTACGTAACTCAAATGATTCATTGATTTTTTGTGGAATAATAATTATTATAATCATGTATTATTATTACCGATCAATTTAGAAACCTGTGATTGGTTAAAATTTAATTCTAAGCATTTAACAGTCAATGTAATAGTTATAAGGACATAAATCATTTAAAGTCCGTGCTAAATTGTTCGAGGGCACGGGTCGAAAATTCAGTCCACATCCAGATTGTACGGGATACTCGTGGCTGGTTAAGAAAGGAAATAAATACAGTCTACTCCTTCATCCGGTGGTGTTTTTTAGACCAACCCCAACAGTTTGCGTGTTGATTTTTCAAACTTCGGTTATTGTTGTACTGATAAACAATGTCGCGTATGTGCATCAGCGCTCACAAAAGTTTTACCGCAATCGGATGAATGGCTTAGGAACGCATAGGAGATAAATAAACAAACTTAACCCAATTATTTTACACTGGCTGATATCTGAGACTTCGTTTATCTGCGGTGTTTATTATATTACCACCACGGCGAGAAAATACATCGTTGAAAGCGTAGTCCTTATAAAAAATCTTAGTTACTTAAATTTTAATAACTTTTTATTGAATGAAAATATCGTAATTTTTTTTTTTTTTTTTTTTTTTTATAAGGACCAACCAAGTATCTAAGAGTTAAACAAAAAATAATAATCAAAATCTATCCAGTAGTTTTTGCGTGATGCGCAAATAAAAAAAGACGAATTTCCTTTTTCATTAAAACCTAATTCAGACCATTACGAATACATATTTAAAAACAATAATTGGCCAAATGGGTCAAGCCGTTTTCAAGTGATGCATTTACCAACGAACAGCATATATTTTTTATTTCTATGCCTAAGTAGTTATAAGTTTTAATAAACTGTTGAAATCACGTAAGTACTTATTTATAAACCCCTCTTCCCAAAAAACGGAGATTTTTTTATGCACAAACCTTTTAATCTGGTACATTGAACCGTGAAATATCGGTATATGGCAACCCCGTAATTACTTTCAAACGTCCACACATGTCTGGATGAAGATATTAAAGTTTATATAAATTGTTTAAACGATATTGGACTTAGTGCATGAGACTGGAAAGTATATTTTTCCGAATAAGGAATATTGCCGAAAATTGGTTCCACTGAATGGACAATACATCGATGCAGAGAATTGTTCGAATATTAAAAATCATTCGAGCATTATTGAATTGCTCTTTGCTATTAATTTGAGACGCGGTTGTACAGTAAGCGGAACTCAGAGGGTTTTTCATTTTATCTCAGTTTTTATCAAATATTTTGATGCGTATATTATAAACATTATTTTTATACTTTTTAAAAGTTATATGTATTTGATTTTGGGCGCCTTTAGTAGAGTATAAAATTGTACCTAATTTAATATTACTGACTTTTATTATAATTTTTTAATATTGTAAAAGTAATTCTATATTGACTAAAATAATGTTTATTTATACAACGTTACATTATTTTTACGCAAACAAATAAACAGTTTAATGGTTTTACATCATTACCAATGATGCCTACCTTCATCGTACTCTTAGAATGAAATTTTTGGCGTTATGTATTTTTGTTTTATCTCAAATAACTTATTACATGCATATATTATACTAGCTGTGCCCCGCGGTTTCAAACGCATATAATTTAGAAGAAATCACTGATTGATGATTTATAATACTTAGACAATATTTTTATCGGGCGGCCAGATGGTCACATCGTGGAGTCGCTCGGCTCGTTTGCGTCGCTAACTACTATAGACATAGATCCGAGCCGAGTATTGAATTATTTTAATTTTGTATTATCTCTCAAACTATGCGTCCAAATAACATGTTGTGAAAGACGAAGTTTATCTTCATTATAAATTGTCTATATGATGAAGTAACTTTTTTCGTAAGGATTAATATGCCATGCTTAAAAATAATGCTCATAAATTCTTCTTTAATCTACAACAAAAATTTTTTTGCAAAATACCGTATTGTGGCTCATGTATAAGAGATAGATATATGATATCGCTCATTTTTTTATATATATACAAATGGCCAATATTTTTGTAGAACATTTTCTTGACGTATCATTAACCATTAAGCCAGCGCATGCGGCTAAAGCAGTTCACGAGGGCTTCGACTTCCGACTTACGTAACAAAAATCAATATTTAAGACTAGCTAGAAACTGTAGCTTAATGTTATTTATATAACCTATACTAAACCTCGTGAGTCGGGCTATCATATAAAAAAAGAATTTTACTAATCCATTGGTAGTTTCAGAGGTTAGCGTGTTCAAACAAATAAACAAAAAACTTTTCCGCTTTATTATATTATTAGTATAGATTTTACATGTTTTTTAACGAACACGAACACGAATTTACGTGTAATTTATAACCAAAATGTTCTAGTCCTTACCATTTCAAATTTTGAACTCTACGTCCCTATGAGGCAGTGTCCTAAAAGTGCATAACCTCTTTAAGCTTGGAAACCTTCAAATGAGGTATTAATATAGTAGGGTGACTTTCGAGACATTCCGACTTTAAAGCGTTTTTGCTTATGTTTTTAACTGAATTCAACCTTTTTTGAATAAAATCAGATTGAGTTTTCAAACATGTGTCAAAATAAAATATAATTTAAATCAAAAACACTAAGGAGTATTGATATCAACTTCGAAACAAATCACCACCAAAATAATTTTCTACCCCTTTTTAACCCCATTAAGCGATGAATTTCAAGAAAATACGAGATACGTCTTCCATCAATTCTGTTAAAAAAGGTTTTTGCAAAATTTGAAGTAGATTGGACAAAGGAACCACGTTGTCCTATACAAATTTTGCCCTCTTTTTTCACCCCTTTAGGGGCAGAATTTCGGAAAATCCTTTCTTATCGGATGCCTACTTCATACATAGAACACACCCTCCAAGTTTCAGGTATCTGCGATCAGCGGTTTAGGCTGTGCGTTGATCCGTCAGGCATTCAGGACAAAGCATTTTATATGTATAGATGAGTTACATATATTTTTTTTATAGTCTGTAAGTATACTCAGGACCTTCTTTACCTAGATGTGATGAGTGTTGTGCCAATGCCCAGAAGACGATCGGCATTCGGCCAGATAGGGATGAAGCCAGCGCAAGGCTTGTAGCAAATGCTTTTAGAATGCCATAGATTTTATATAATAATAATAGAAAAAGGTTAACAACAAGGCAAGGACCAGGGATGGGAGCCAGAGCTATGCTTGCACCAGGGGCTACGTAAAAAAATAAAATAAAAGTGCTTGTAATTTTAACTAGGAATTTATTTATTTTACATTAATACTTAGGCGTCAACGATCTGCCTCGATGCTAAGGTGGTTCAGAGGTAGTCTTAATAGCATTCTAAGTGCACTAGCTTGGACCCTTTTTGATTCGCTGGGTTGCGCTACATGTGCGTACTAAAAAAATAATGTTTTTATAAAGATTTAATCTGAATTAAAGATTACTATTTTTCGACTGTATACAACGTTGTAAAGACATGACATAGTGAATACGAGCCGTTTTACAATGACAAACAAGAGCCATACATTTTTGTTTACAATAATTTCTACAAAAACAAAATAGCATAATGTCTTTAACGAAAACATAGACATATTTACATTCTAACATAATACTTAATTTCTTAGAAATATTGAAACTTCTACTAATAATATGCAACGCATATAAATGCGTTATTAGTTGGTATGTACCATCACGCTGGTATCCTCCAAGGGTTAGGTAGAGGTGTACTAATGTTCACCGGGTATGTTTTTAAGTCCCATATCATAGGGGGTGAGCCTATTGCCATTAATCAGTCACAAAGCCAAACTCCGAGCTGCTACTGAGCATTTCATAGAAAAACCCAATAACACTGTGTTTAACCTGGGAATCGCACCCAGAACCTCGAGCATAGCAGTCGCGCTTATGATCAATAGGAATGAGGCAAAATTTTAGAATTCTGTAATAATTTTGTTTACTCAAACAAGTAATGTATTATACATATAAGACCATTTGTGTACATATTATTATAAATATTAACACCATATATTTCTTATTTTATCGCTTAAATAAAGACTCTACCTTAAAACACAACTGTGAAGTTTCGCATAAAGTGGTCTCGTTTTAAACATTAATAATGGCTTTAAAAAGAACCATTGGTTTTGTATTTTGGCTTCAAAAAGGACTTTATACTAATAAAATAGCAAATTCAATTATTTTGTATTATCGACATAGATTGCAATTATTATTCAGCGACATCTATTAACAGCTAAGAATAAACAATCACTTCGTTTTTATAAACTGTTACTAGAGGGCGCGGTGCTGTAAATCATCAAAAGAAACGTAAATTGATATTCGTAATACAACCAGCAAAGCTTTAATTATTTTTAAATCTTTAGTGATTACTAAATAAAGATTGTGGATTAGTGTGGATATTATGGAAACCTAGGTTACTTCTTAGTTTACTAACTAAGAATAATTATTACTATAATTATAGCTTACTATAATATGAGCTCAGTGGCAGAGATTTCGGACATCATTACGATCGACGTAGGGTTATGTTTCAAAGGAATATTCTGTGGTATTAATTCATAACCAAAACTATTTTAGGTTATCACTTGCAAGTTAAAAATTTGTCACTGAGCATCTATTGGCATGTTACAGCAGTGGCACTTGATACTAGCTAGTCTTCTTTTTATTTATTTAATGGCAACCTGTGCTTATACACGATTCTGCCAATATCACGCGTATATATTTATAATGTTCAAAAGTCAAACAAAACTCTAAGTCTTAGGGGTTCTTCCTTACAACTGTTCAGGAAGTTTTTGTGGCACCACAAAATAGCACTCACTTGTGTATAATAATTAATAACCAAACTTGAAATTCATTATAACGTGAGATTTTATATACATTTAAGTGTCTTATGTTCTTGTAATCTTGTAAAGATAATTTGTTTTATAACATAAAAAAATAGCCGATTATATATTTGATCTTTAGTAGCATATACTAATCTGAACAGGTTATGCTAAACGTCGTGTGTTTTAAACAAAGAGCAACACGGGTTACCGGCGGACTCCGGTTCCGGGCTGGTTGTGTTGCATCTTTCCAAATAATTTCGTTCTCTCCTCATTAATGTTGTTGTTTATGTTACTTTTCTTGTTTTGTTTTTATCGTTATTTTATAAAAGTTGTTTTGATGGATAAACCGGGTTAAAGCAACCAAGCTCACCTCAATAAATCTATATCGCTGATGAAAAAACGCGCTTAGACGTATGCGCTGTATGTCGTGGACAAGGAAATGGTTTAAATTCTCATAAACAATTAAATACATGCAAAACACATTGCCTTGGGACACGTATACTCGTCAGATTGTATCGTCAGATATCCCAGTTTGAGTAACACAGGTACTTATGAATCTACAACCAGTACATCTTGGAAAATATAATGTATGCTCGGAAAAATGAAGATAACTTTGAACTTGTAACTAACACGCAAAGTTTCAATATGTACTAGAAATAAATATAAAATAGTCATTACGTCTTTTAGAGTTAGTAATACTAATAAAAGTTTTTTAAGTAATTGTGTTAAGTTCTCTAAAATAAACTTCCTAAGTACATTACTGATTTGCCAAATAATAAGTTCAAGAATAATGTATAATGTAAAATAATTTATTGTCGAAGGGGTATTATAGGGTGGCTGATTACGTGAATGATGGTGATGTCTGGATGTGATTACCTCTCTGTACATCTACTGAAAATGATAATAACTGTATATAATTAAATATTGTAAAAATAATTAAAAAAAAAGATAATAAGATGTAGATAAACCCGATCGAGTTTCTTGTCGGTTCTTCTCGATGGCTGGGATGTTTTCCGAACCGTTGGTAATGTTTTGACATTCAGAAGTGCCTTCTTATGGCCTAAGTTGAATAAAAGATATTATGATTTTGTTTTTTTTTTTATTATAATAAAAAACATTGCATGAAAGATTAAGGTAGGTATCGCCAAAAACTCTGGTAGTGTCAGTACTACCTAATATTTCTAGGTTTAGCGCGTATTAGCATCTAGCATCAGATTAAAATGTACTCAAACGCATATAAGATAAGAAACATAATAATAATAATAATAAATGAATCTACTAAAAACAAAACACAGGCAGGTGCGTGCGAAAACCATAGCTATTCACGAAAAGCAACGGGACGTAAAAATGTGTCGTAAAAACAATCTTCCGTGTTCCGGATACCCTGGAATTTAACCACGAATAAGTTATATTTACTCTAAAAAAGGTAGACGACGTCATAAAACCTTATATCACGTTCTAAACGTAACGAAACAAGCCGGTAAAGTTTTCTGGGCTATATCCCGAGAACACGACCCGACCAGCTTACGCGAAATGTTGAAAAAAGTATTTCCATAAACCTGTAGATCTGAAAATAAAGTCATTACATTTAATGTGTAAAGGCAAAGAAATAACTTACTAACTAGCCTTAGAACAAGATATAATTTTTCTTTCATTTTATTTCGCCCACCGCCACTGCGCACTTTAAGAATAAAATATTTCCTAGCGCCTCTCAAAATTTATTTACTATCATTATCGTATCTTAAAGGCACCTAAATAATGTAAAAACAAGAAATGACATTTTATAACCCTCCTCCTGGGATGGCATATACCTATGCCAATTTTACATACCTACATATATTTGTAACGTAAGAGAGTCAAAGGTTAAACTATTAAAGGTTAAAGTTAAGGTATTTCGTATTAGTTTGAAATAGGGAGGTTTTAATTTAGCACAACAACTGTGGAAATACGTATTAGAAAAGAAATGGTTTTACGCAATTGTCCTAAATCGCTCAATAATTTTCTCTGAGCGTTCTATCGAAAGTTCCTCTGAGAATCTTCAGCACCCTCAAGTATCGTCCAAAATAAAAAACATGGTAACTAGATGGAGACTTCGCAATCATAACTCGGTTGGTTACATTGATCTGATAGTTTCTGGAACGGCGCTTTTATTTAAACGTACTTTGTTAACACATATTAGTAGGTGGGCGATTATGAATGGTTTACATAATCGAGATATTCGATTATGAATGATTTACTTAATCGAGATATTTCGATAATGAGTGATAATTCATAATCGAATTACGAATATGAATGATCATTCATAATCGAGCCTTTGATGTATAACCCAGAGGTGGGCGATTATGAATAATTACTGGTAGCTAATAAAAACGAAGAGTGGAAAGCTAAAAAAAGGTCGTTCGTTCGTAATAACTACTAATTTTATCAAATTAATAACATAGCATTACTAATTACTAATCGTACTTCTATTATGAATGATCACCCATCATCAAACTACCAATATTAGTAATTATTAATGACTACAATTGAGTTATCTCGAGAGATCTTCATAATTGAATGATTACATTAGTGTATCTCATAATCACCCACCGCTAATTAGTACACTGTCACATGCTGACCTGTTCAAATGTTTCTTCACGTGATGTTTGAAGGAGTCCATATTTTCTGCTTCGCTATTACCAAAGCGTATGAAGCACCACGGACAGAGCCACTGGAAAGGTCTAGTTTAAAAAACATCAAAGCAAGTGGCGTATTATTAAGTCAGTAATATAACGCAACGGGTAATTCTCAAAGGTGCCCTCCGCGGTATAATTGCACCGCCATGTTACTAAGTTACCTCTTGGATGCAAAGTTGTTAATTGTGCCCCAAAATATGTTAACTCATTTCTTTTCTGTTTATATATTATGAACTTTATTTTAATTATAAAATAATCGTTATTTTTATATATATTAATAAATCAGTATATGTCTATGACTAAGTGTGATTTTTTTTCCAATTTCCCTTCAAACAATTTACAAAAGACACACACTTACCAATGACACACTTATAAATACATCTTAGAATATTTTACTCACTAATATAGACAGATGTATAACTCAAGTAAACATTTTATTAGGCTGAATTTTTATTTAAGTAATCGTACTTAACTTTATCTTTTTTTAAATTAATTACGTTTAGTTATTTGTTTTGAAAGCTTTAAACGTAGAAAATATTATTGATCTTAGAAAATTGATAGAATCATTTTTATCAAGATAAACTTATGAAATTCATATTATAAAATATTGTACGCTCCGTAAAGATTATAAAACATATTTTGTAATAAAGCATTTATGATTTAGTTCGTCATAATTTGTTTCAACAATAGAAACTATTTCATCTTATAAAATAAGCCTTCGGCCGCCATGGACTATTTATATGGTAAACTAAAAATTATGTTTAGAAGAACATATTTTATACACATGTTAAAAAAATACCTAAATTTTAATGAAATCCCTCGATAGTCAAGAAAATATAGTATTACAAAGCATTAAAATACATATTTTAAGTTTTATTCGGTAGCAAAGGTATGAGAAATTATTATGTTAACGATTTTCATTCATGCTAGTCCTCTGCCTCTGATTAATCTCTTTAGGGGATGAACTTTAAAAATTTATTTTTATTACTCACCTATGTTGCTTAACAAACTCATGTTCGAAATTTAATGGATGTAGGTTCACCTGCGTAAAGGTCAACTCGACACCCGACCAACACCGCATCGCCTCGTGCGGTTGAAATTTCTTTGTCTGGAGTTCCATATATATGAACTCACTTGTCAATTCCATAATGCCAACGCACGCAAGTGGACCGCGAGTGGTTAACGCAAGGACCACGCGTCGTTGGCGCAGCGCGGTGGTACTCCACAACGCACAAACTACTAGACAATTCGTTGACACGCAATGTTGACTAGTTGGCCACGCGGCGTTCACCCATCGATAACGAAGTTGACGTCGAGCGAGGAAGCAGTGCTGGTCGGGTGCCGGGTTGATAAGTGAGTGTCAATCTTTAAGATGTGTGTGCAGGATAGCAGGAAAACAGCGCAAACGCTGCAGTAGGCGTGGCCTGCCACAAGAGCATGATCGCGTCACAAGTGCGAGCGAGACGCACTATATGTTTAGTTTATATCACATTTATAGCCTTTATATGTATTGTTTTTAAGTTATTGTTAAATTATTAGAAAACCCTTTAGTTTCAACACACGAATATAGTTTTGTATAACCAATAGAGATATAGATAATAAGAAACACATTTTGCCATGGAGGGGACTTCGTACTCACGCCGCACTGTCGCCCCTCCAACAAGACCCGCTTAGCCGCCCCGTCGAGCGCCATAAAAGGCCGCGCTCCGCGGTACCAATTCCCCAAGTCCGGTGAAGCTGTAAAAGCCGCAGCAGCTTTAGGGCCCCTAAGGCTAACAGTGTAGTCAGTTCAAAAAAAAAAAAAAAAAAAGGTACCAATTCAGTCATTCTCAAGAAGTCGGCAAGAAACAACATAGCGACAAGTGCATCCGTTCTCAAGAAGTCAGCAAGAAAATAAATAGTGATAAAGACATTGTCAGCGAGTAGATAGTAACAAGTGAATATTGTAAATAGTGATCAATAAAAGTTGAATTTATAGTCATCGACGTATTTTTACTCGGCAATCCAGTAATAGTTTTCAAAGTGCGGAAACCACGGAATAATCGTCTGGTCACTTGATAACCCGCACATCGTCTGGTCCTTCGTTAGCCGGATCTACGAGTAAGAATCGTCGAATTATAGTGAAAAATTCAACATCGAAACCGCTCTACAATGCCTATAACAAGATCAACAGGAAGACGGGCTATACCACCAGTCTCAACTACTTCGACTTCAACCACGGATGCCACTACGGAATCGACAACAGAATTTACTACGGGGACGTCTACCACTATGACCACGTCCTACGTAATAGCAACAACGTCGACCGAACAAACCACCACCGTGTCCGATCAACAGACAGTCGCAGAAGCAACGCCGCCTAGCAACCAGCAAGTTGTTAAATCTACAAACAGCCACGGCAATCGAACGCATCAAACAGATAGAAATTCTAAGAAGAACAAAGCTCCGAAGTCACTGCGTTTAGCCAAAGCTAAGGCTAAAATATTGAAATTGAAGCTACAACTAGCCAATGCAGCGCTTGCGGAGATAGAAGCAGAGCACAGTGAAGACGAAGATTACGATGACATATCGTCAACAGACACAGGAGTGAACAATACTCAACGTATTCACACATGGTTGAATACAACACAGCTCGTTGCAATCGATCAAGCCGAAGTAACAGAAACAGGCCAACTGCCGATAGAACCTACTCCAGTGATCGCTGCCGTATCCTGGGGCAACGAGGTGACTAGACCGGCGGGAGCCACTACCGCACCACCGCCGCCGCATACTTCAGCAGCCCTACCAGGTATCGAACAGCCAGCAATCATAACCGGATCGCAGCCAACAGCAGTCCTGCCGGGTATCGAACAGCCTGCGATCATAACCGGATCGCGGCCAACAGAGACAACAGCAGCACTGCCGCCGGGTGTCAACAGTAAACGCCTCTACGGCACCGCACCTCAGACAGAGTTTGTCACCTCACCGTGGCGATCAAACGAACCGACGGTACAACAGCAACAGACTAGTGCAACTCCGATGGCCACCGTCGTAACACAGCAACCTCAGAGTGTCGATCTACATGAACTGGCATCGAGCATAATGTATGCAGTACAAACTGCACAAAATCGACAACCTAGGAACTCGGAACTACCAGTCTTCAACGGGTCACATCAAGAGTGGCTAAACTTCAGAGCAGCTTACTACGAGTCCGCGCACCTACTTAGTGCAGTTGATAACATGTCACGGCTGAGAAGAATCCTCCGAGAAACCGCCAAGGAAGCCGTACTAGGCCCACTAAACACAAGTACCGACCCGTCGAGAATTATACAAACCCTAGAGATGCGCTTCGGACGTCCGGAATCCATAGCTTCTGCAGAACTCGAACGCCTACGGACACTACCTAGGCTCACAGAATCACCGCGAGAACTTTGTACCTTTTCTACGAGGGTAGAAAACGCTGTTTCTACACTACAAGCCCTCGACTGTGCTCACTATCTCTACAACCCGGAAGTAACCAAACACATGATAGAGAAGCTAACACCAACGTTGAAAAGACAGTGGTACGAGTTCGCGGCGGCGCAACAAAGATGCAAACCCGACCTTATGAAATTCACTCACTTCATAAGACGAGAGGCCGATCTATGCAGCCCGTTCGCGCCTCCCGAATATATCGCCGACCGGCCAGTACCCGACACGTACGCACGTCGACAACAGCGGGTACATACTGTACATGAAGAACAAAGCAACAAGTATTGTCACCTGTGCAAGCGACAGGGACACAACATCGAGGACTGCAACGAGTTCAAGGAAGCAAACGTAAATTCCCGATGGGATATAGCAAAGAAACATCGTCATTGCTTTCGGTGCCTACGATACCGCACGAAGGTACACAGCTGTCGCCCTAGGAAGTGTGACGTAAATGGTTGCGTCTATAAGCACAACAAGATGCTTCACTTCGTCAAACCACCTAAAGAAGAAACAGAATCAACAGACGAGAAAGTCAATTCAGCGTGGTCGCCTCAAGTCGCATACTTGAAAATTATACCCGTGCGCGTATCTGGACCGGCGGGAGCGATGGATACACATGCCCTCCTAGACGACGGATCAACAGTCACATTAATAGACGCAGCCCTAGCCGACCAAATCGGAGCCACCGGACCGGACGAACCGCTACATATTTTGACTTACAACGGCGGCTCCGGGACGGATATGAAATCAAGCAAAGTTAGTTTCACAGCACGCGGTACAAACAACCGCGAAGAAACTATTCAAGCACGCACGGTCAGCAACCTACAGTTAGCAGCGCAGCGAATACCCAAGGAGGCCGTCATAAATCTCAAGCATCTCTATGACGTCGCTCGATACATACAACATCAAGATGCCAGACCTAGGATCTTAATAGGTCAGGACAACTGGCACCTCTTGTTGGCATCAGAAGTACGATCCGGTAAACGAAACCAACCAGTGGCATCTCTAACACCTCTAGGATGGGTCGTACATGGCAACACTACCCGGACACTAGGACGCAAAATCGACTACGTGAATCACATTGACACCGACGATCGCCTGGATGATATAATAAGAGATTTCATAGCGAAAGATAACCTCTACATAGAACCAAAGAAGCCCAACAGCGATCCAGACGAAAAAGCCCTGCGTATTTTCGAAAGTAACACTAAAATAACCCCGGGAGGCAGAATCCAGACAGCACTCCCGTGGAAATCACCGGAAGCTACGTTACCGGAAAATTACAACAACGCCTTGAAGAGACTTCTCAACATTGAACACAAGCTCGATCGAGAACCCGACCTCAAGAAGAGGTACCATGAACAAATGGAGGCCCTAATAACCAAAGGATACGCCGAGCCAGTCCCTCCGACACCGACGGGTTCTAGAATATGGTACTTACCCCATTTCGCCGTGCTCAATCCATTAAAACCAAAGAAGCCCAGAGTAGTACACGACGCCGCCGCCAAAACCGGAGGTATATCGCTTAACAGCCAGCTGTTAACAGGCCCAGATCTATTACAACCACTACCGGGAGTTATAATGAGGTTTCGTCAACACCGCATAGCCGTCACCGCAGATATCTCGGAGATGTTCATGCAGGTAGAACTCCGAGAAAAGGATCGAGACGCCCTCCGGTACTTGTGGCGAGGAAGCCGTCGGGACAACGAACCTCCGGAACAGTACCGAATGAAGACACTAATTTTCGGTGCATCAAGCTCTCCGGCCGCAGCTATTTATGCTATGAACAAGAATGCCGATCAGTACAAACAAGATTACCCCGAAGCGGTGAAAGCCATCCGAACAAAGCACTATATGGATGACTATCTCGACAGTTTTGAAAATATAGAAAAGGCGATAAAAGTTACAAGAGAAGTACGTGAAATACACAACCGTGCGCACTTCAGACTCGAAAAATGGACTTCAAACTCATCAGATCTACTTAAGGCGCTCGGAGAACGCGAAGTAGAACGTCGAATTGACCTACAAGATAACGCTCTCACCGAACGAGTGCTAGGCTTGATATGGGATCCATCCAAAGACGAACTTTCGTTTAATCTAAACATGGTGAAAGTTTCACCGGCGCTACTACAAGGTGACACACCCACGAAAAGGCAGGCACTGCAACTAGTAATGTCGCTATTTGACCCTTTGGGGTTAGCCTCTCCAGTGACCATCCGAGCTAAACAGATACTACAAGAGGTCTGGAGACGCGGCACAACCTGGGATCAACAACTAGAGCCAGACCTAGCTGCGAGTTGGGCGAACTGGCTGACACATCTAAAGCATCTTGACGCAGTATCAATATCTAGGAGCTACCAGAACTTCACCGCCTCAGCATCGCTACAACTAAACGTGTTCACCGACGCAAGTGAATCGGCCTACGCCACCGCACTATACTGGCGTACAACCACAGAAGACGGACAGATCAACGTGACCCTTATCGCCGCGAAAGCCAAAGTCGCTCCGTTGAAGTTAACATCAATACCACGACTGGAACTGCAAGCCGCGGTACTGGGAACTCGCATGGCCGCCTCGATCAAACAGGAGCACGAGACACAACCGCAATCCACTACATATTGGACAGACAGCCGAACAACACTAGCGTGGATAAATGCGGGCGCAAGAGCTTTTAAACCCTATGTCGCGCACCGCATCGCGGCTATAGAAGACAACACAAAGAGCAACGAATGGCGATGGATACCTACAAAATTAAACGTAGCGGACGACGCCACAAGAAACCCACCGGACCACTTCGATCAAGATCACCGGTGGTTCCGGGGCCCTGATTTCCTCTGGAAGGAACCGGAAAACTGGCCAGACAACATCGAGATCGCATCTATAGCTACAAAGGAGGAAAAAACATACACAATATCAAATTCAACCTCCGCCCGGTCTATCGAAGCCCTGCCGGACGTCGCTCGATTCTCGCGTTGGAAAAGGTACCTACGCGCTGCCGCAAGAACACTACAATTCATCGATATATGCAGACGACCGAAGGAAAGTGTGAACTTCAAGAAAAACAAAGATTCTGATCCGAAATGAAAAAAAAACCAAGACCGAGACACCGAGAGTCCAAAAAAACAAACTTAAAACCATCGAGATAAAGCATCGACCGCTCACTGCTAATCTCCTGAAGCGAGCCGAGGAACTCATTCTTCTTACATCGCAGCAGGAATCTTTCAAAGAGGAACTCGACGCCCTCAGGAGAGGGAAGCCTTATACATCGAGACATCCGACTGTTCCCACTGAGCATAGTACTGGACGGAAATAAACTCCGATTAAAGGATAGAATCGGAGCCATCGTCGAAGTACCCGAAACATTGAAAAGACCCCTGATAGTCGACGGCAATGACCGCGCCATTAGGCTATGGGTCGACTACGTGCACCGACAACTACACCACGCTGGAGTCGAGACCACAGTAAATGAATGTCGCCAGCATCACTGGGTGCTCCGCCTGCGACCGACCGTAAAAAACATTGTCAAGGGGTGTATATTATACCGCATCAGAGCATCGACTCCGCCCCGACCAGCCACCGGGGACTTACCGCTCTGCCGACTAGCACACCACCAGAGGCCGTTTTCATTTACCGGACTGGATTACTTCGGCCCTCTCACAATTACGGTCGGGAGAAGTCACCAGAAAAGATACGTAGCTATATTTACGTGTCTGACAACACGCGCCATCCATCTAGAATTAGCGGCATCCTTAACCGCGGATTCCACTATCATGGCGCTTAGAAGGATGATAGCACGTCGCGGCACTCCCGTACAGCTATGGTCTGACAACGGTACGAACTTCCATGGAGCAGACAAGGAGTTACGACATGCCATCTTCCAAGCAACAGCAGAAGAAGCATCAAAAAACTTAGTTGACTGGCGATTTATACCGCCGGGCGCTCCATTCATGGGGGGCGCATGGGAGCGCATGGTGCGCTCCGTGAAGACCGCGCTCGCAACCACACTGCACGAGCGCTACCCTACCGAGGAGGTGTTATACACCCTCCTTCTCGAGGCCGAGAATACGGTTAACAGCCGACCTCTTACCCACGTTGCAGTCACCGCAGAAGATCCAGAGGCTCTAATCCCAAAACCATTTCCTCTTGGGAGGTTCCGGGCGCATCGGGACACCAGGAGAATTCGCCGAAAGAGATCTCGACCTACGAAAAAGCTGGCGCAGCTCACAGCGACTAGCGGACGTATTTTGGGCACGCTGGCTTAAAGAATACCTCCCCGAGCTGCGCAACCGACGGGAACCACGAGGACGAGGGCCCGAGCTTAAGATGGACGACGTAGTACTCATCGTCGACGGGAACCTGCCTCGGAACGTGTGGGTCCGAGGACGCATCTGCGCCACATACCCCGGACCCGATGGAACAGTAAGGACAGTGGACGTCGCGACCAAGAACGGTATCCTGCGACGTCCCGCAAAAAAGATCATCTTAATAGAAGCCAAGAATCCTGCACCGCTGGAAGGTTACGTCGCCGGGAACGGACGACGTACGGCGGGAGAAATGTGCAGGATAGCAGGAAAACAGCGCAAACGCTGCAGTAGGCGTGGCCTGCCACAAGAGCATGATCGCGTCACAAGTGCGAGCGAGACGCAGTATATGTTTAGTTTATATCACATTTATAGCCTTTATATGTATTGTTTTTAAGTTATTGTTAAATTATTAGAAAACCCTTTAGTTTCAACACACGAATATAGTTTTGTATAACCAATAGAGATATAGATAATAAGAAACACATTTTGCCATGGAGGGGACTTCGTACTCACGCCGCACTGTCGCCCCTCCAACAAGACCCGCTTAGCCGCCCCGTCGAGCGCCATAAAAGGCCGCGCTCCGCGGTACCAATTCCCCAAGTCCGGTGAAGCTGTAAAAGCCGCAGCAGCTTTAGGGCCCCTAAGGCTAACAGTGTAGTCAGTTCAAAAAAAAAAAAAAAAAAAAAAAAAAAAAAAAAAAAAAAAAAAAAACAAGTGCATCGTTCTCAAGAAGTCAGCAAGAAAAAAATAGGATAAAGACATTGTCAGCAAGTAGATAGTAACAAGTGAATATTGTAAATAGTGATCAATAAAAGTTGAATTTATAGTCATCGACGTATTTTTACTCGGCAATCCAGTAATAGTTTTCAAAGTGCGGAAACCACGGAATCAATAGTCCGTAGTATAAACCAGAGCTATCGTCTGGTCACTTGATAACCCGCACAATGTGCGTTGATCGTTAGTCTTAAAATTTTCTTAAGGCAATATTATACAGTTACCTAAAGAGTTGGCCGACTCTATTAAAGACCTAAACCAGATTATGCGTCTTGAACCACATTTTTATAATATTAGCAGAGCTATATAACGACATCGTTCCTGATGGTAGTGCACATATACCTATATAATCTAAAAAGTAAGTAACTACAATCTAAACATTGCCATAAAAACTCTCTGGAAAATTTTAACAAGGGAGCCGCCATTTTTTTTTGCTATGTTTGAAGAGTAAACAGTTGTTCTGTTTATTTGACGTTGGCAGAATTATGGATGGACACAACTGTTATTAATTAAAAATAGAAATGGAAAACATACGAGTCAAATTATACATTGAAATATGATATATGTATTTTCGTGCCTTTTCTATGTATCCTCTATGCAGTTTTGTTGTAGCATTAAGTGGTTTATTCAGAATCATTAATTTTAAGCTATCACATATAAATGCAACATTTATGAACTTGAATTGTGTGAATTATGGATCGATTATATTAATTGTTCAATGGATAATATTGGGTTTGTTTGACAGATATGATGTAGGATATACCTACTGTTTTACTTTATCTATATATACAATTAATAAAATTGAAGTGGCTGTCTGTCTGTCTGTTTGTTCTGGGTAATCTCCGAAACGGTTGGACCGAATTTGAAGGGACTTTCACTGGTAGATAGCTGATTTTATAGGAAGTAACTTAAGCTACTTTTATTTTAGAAAAATAATTAAGAGTTGCCGCACAAATAAAAAAAAAAAACTGGTCATGTTGAGCCAATTCGGGTGCTTAAATGGCTTACTTTGTGTAAACCATAAGAGATATAGTAAATTGATGTACTAAATAATTGTAGACATTAAAAATACCTACAAAAAAGTCAGCGATAGTATACATATATCTTCTAAGGAACACACAAATAAGCTTTTTTATCTTTAAAATAGCCGGGAGCGGAGCAGTAAGATTTGCGCGGGCATTCTGTAGTCCACGTGAGCTAAGCTGCGTGCACAGTTGGATATTAATAATTATTAAATGCAGAAGTAGGTAGATTTAATAAACAGATTTGGTAATAATATGAAGTGTCAAGTCATACGGGGCCATTTTATTTATTAATTTTGTGTTTAATCAACAGTGGTGTAATAGCGTTTATAATAATAAAAAATATTTTCGTTTCGGGGATAATTGTACCACTATTTCTATTATATGCGTCCACAGCACGCGTATCTATATAATATAATAAAATTACGAATATTATGAATACTATAAAACCTGCGCCAATATTTGGTAAAAATTAGACTAGCATTAGCCTAGTGGATTCGATTCCCAGGTCGAGCAAAGTGTTATTGAGTTTTTCTATTAAATTCTCAGTAGCAGCTCGGAGTTTGGTTTCGTGCCCGATTAATGGCAATAGGCTCGCCCCCTATTACATAGGACCTAAAAACATACTCGGCGAACTGTGGGTGTACATTGGTACATCTCTGCCTAACCCTTCGAGGATACAGACGTCATGATATTTTATGTATGATATTATTGGAGAAAAGCTTTTATGTAAAATAATTCGCATAAATTATCCTCACAACGTATCTTTTATCGTTTATTAAAATACAGTTTAATATTTTCATCATAATAATATGTAACTTGCAAATTGTTTATTTTTAAATTTAATAGCTAATATAAAATTTTATATTCGGTAAGTCATTTTTAATAATTCATCATTTAATTATTCTGTTTCGATAACAGAGCAAAATTGGAATCATAAATAATGATACAGACTTGTCTAGACAGAAAATTTACAGTAAATATTTTAATAGGTTAAATATAATTTAGCTTTCTTTATTATTACCAAATATTTGTTATCTACAAAGAGATAAACGTGTATATAATTTTTCATTGGAATTAAGTCATTGTGGTATGTAATTTACAAGACAATTTTTAAGAAAATAGAAAACAAATTTTAATGATTTTCAAAAGTTCCCTGATATATCTTCGAAGGTGAGGGTCCAATGCCACTGAAATTAAAATGGGACCACTCTTTAGATATCCCCCACCCAACAGAAAAAGAATCATTTAAATCGGTTCATAAACAAAGAAGCTACGGCTGAACATCCATTAAAAAAAAAAACATTCGAATTGATTATGTAACTTTCGTCTTTTTTTTTAAGCCGATTAAAAACAAAATTATATACGCTTCCAGTAGTCTTAGTTTTCTTTATTAAATCTAATATTTACGCTTAATTGATTTATGTTATATTATACTATTATAAAACAGTAGAGATTGTTTGTTTGTTTATAAGCGTTAAACTCTTGAACTACCGGTTACATTTGAAAAAATTTTTTTTCATTTCATAGCCGATTTATTATGGAATTGTGGAAGCTATAACTTTACGCTACGACCCTAAGAAGCTCAGTTGTAACCATGAACGTGAAGCTATCTGGCAAGTTGTAGACAAGTAAAGATAGAACAACGACCACTATCTCGCTTGATTTTAAATGATGATGTGGTCTACGATGGAGCACGCTTGCCTAGAAGGTACCTATTCAGTCAAGATTTGAAGATACCCAGGTTGTAATTATGGGGTAATACAAAATCCAGCAAAGTGTTCCACTCTTTAGCGGTGTGCATGATAAATGTGCTAGCGAAACACTTTGTGCGAACTGGTGGAATATCTACCATTAATCGATGACGCTTCGCCATGTCTCTTGTCGTCCGATGGTGGAAAAGGGATGGGGGAATTAAGTTGTGCATTTGCAACGCACAGTCGCCGAAATGTATCCGGTAAAAAACCAATAAACTGGCAACTTTACGCCGATGTTCAAGGCTTTATTAAATGTACAAAAATTAGACAATTTATTTAAGGCTTGTTTTCTAATTTCAATGTTGAATCATTTCAGAACCTGAGTAAAAGTTTGACTATGGACTGTTCTACCAGGTGATACACGTTTCTACTGCGAAGCGACAATATATTTGCATTGCTGTTTCTCGCATCGTATATAGTTGGCAACACACAGTCTCGCACAAGTCATTCCCACTCAATCCTCAGGGTTTATCCATCAATTCTGGTGAAAGATCTCCACTGCAGGCTATGGGCATCCCCCAGAGATCGAATGGTCGAATAAATCCTGGGGAACCGCTAGTACGTTAATATTCAAGCAATTGTATTTTTACGCAATTAATTGGCCAGTGACCACAGAAATATATAAACATTGAAGCTGAGAAAGGCCTTTCTGTGTAAACTGTTACCTATGTCAATAGTGGCTTGTACGAAAATATCTTCGATCGTACGTGAGTTCGAATCCCTGCAATTGCTTGAGCTTTCCGTGAAGGAAAACATAACATGGTGATATGTCATTTTCAAATGCTCCTCTGGCTTCCTCTACCTCAAGTTGAAAATCTGTCTTCAAACTTTTATAAGTGTGTTCGGAATGTAAGAGCCACTTCTCGTTGAGTCACATCGTCGCTTAACATCCGGTGACATTGTGATCAAACGCAAACCCTATGAAGAATTAAAAAAAGAAATTGAGGTATTTACAGTCCAGTATTATTATTATCAAGTTCACCCACCGTTTCGTATTCTATTAAACTATGTGAGAATTAATGATAGTTCACACTGCCGCAGATGTCGGCCATAAATTCTTTAAAATGTCCACTTTTAATGGGAACATAATATAGAAAATACCCGCTGTTTGCTACTTACAGTCGTACCTTTTTTATGAACTAAGTTTTTCGTAGTAAATTTAATGGAATTTTGAAAGTTTGTATAATCGAATTATACGCTTTTAAAAGTCGTTCGGTAGTTTATTAAGTTATTTTGAAGTTTAAAGTAACTTTTTAATGTGTTTGTTTATTTTAGTGTAACTTCTTAGTTACTTTTAGGACTCGAAGGCGGGGAGTAACGACATACCTTGTTTTTATCTCGCTGCGTGTTCTACCGTCTATACTATTTCACGTAGAATGTCTTAAAGAGCTGTTCAACCTCAATATCTTTACTCCGTCCTGTATCAAAAACAAACACGCTAGGCTCTGGAGCCTCCATCTCGGCACGAACAAAAAAAGTTTCGTAGCCTCAAAACATGCTTTCTTTCTACTGCGGAATGTCTGGTGTGCGGGGAAGAGGGAAATTCAAATGATGACACGTGTTAGCTAGTTGACGGTTTATTCCAGACTACTAAGTAACTAATTAGCACACTACACTACAATATGGAGTCCTTTAAACATAACTTGACCGACATGATGGCGACGACTGTGTATGAATGGTAGATCTGTCGGTGGTAGCCGTCGGATGATGTTGCAATACACTGTGCTTTGGTACAGTGCCGTTCCTTTAACTATTACAATCCAGCAAGGTATTTCTTTTTCCTATATTGAGAACGATTTAAACTCTTGTTTATATTATTAAAAGTCGTGTCCCACGGTTTCAGCCGTGTTAATTTTATACGACAAATATAGCCAACGCACCCGCGTGTAGGCAATTTTTTATACTTTATGTAATAGTATCGACATTTTTATGTAGTTTAAATCAATTTTTCAAACTGTAATATAGCCTATGTTACTCGCTGATACTTTAGCTTTATATTGGTGAAAAATATTTTAAAATCGGTCCAGTAGTGTTTAAGTTAATCCATTACAAACAAAAAAAAAAAAAAAACAAACAAAAAAATTATTCCTCTTTATAATATTGGTATAGGTAAAAGTTTAAATCCTTTGGTAGTCGTTTACTCAAAACCTCTAAATCAAACAGTAAATTAGTTTTAAGCTTTTAACGAATAAAATGTTGAAACTTAGAAACAATAGACACGATGTTATCTATAAAACTCTATACAAACTGCATAAATAGATGCCATTTAAAAAAAACCTAATCGTATATACCAGTGGGGTTATAAAAACACCCCCTACGAACATTGAAACGTATGTGTCGTAAAATATATTAACCATCCACGACAGGTGTTGAAAAAAAAAAAAAAAACAGTTTTAAGAAAAAACTCCTTGCTTAGTCACGCATTTTACTTTGGCTAAAAAATAGATTATAAGAAAGGGTATTGGCGAAAAATAATTCAGGATTAACTAACTACTTTCATTTTATATAGAACAGTTTCATATTGTATTTACTTGGCAACAACTAATAGCATTAGGAGGGGGACACATTTTAAATTCAATATAATTTTTTGCTTACGTATGGTAAAAAAAAAACTAAAATACCTATTATTAAAGAACAGGTACGAGTAAGCCTTGTTCCAAATTGAACCTGAACTTGAGAAGTTGAAGATAGATGGAACCATGAGCGCCAACAGGATTACTAACAGGGAGGTAAACTACTCTATATAAACTAATAAAATAAATGTATATTATATTATATATAAATTTAGGCAGCTACCTAGAGAATCTTAAGATTTTTGAAACTTAACAACAAAAAAAAATCTTAATATTTTTTATGTATTTTTATTGCCAATAATCGCTGCCGGTGCCCAATGGATGGAGCATTTGAAATACAAACTGAAAATACATACTCAAATTGTGCTACGTACATAGTTTGTCTTAATTAATAAAATGTTATATAAACTGTGTGATTGTAAATTGATTTCGGTAAACATTACAATTGCAACGAATTTTGTTTGACTTTTAAATTTTTAATCGTTTCACTGATTGTTGATTTAATTTATCGTAAAACAAACACCGCCTTTCGATTTTTCGTAGGTACGTGTTTGTTTTTATGTTGTGATTTTTCATTTCTGTTTACGTATTTGATCGAATCGTGATGGATGATTTCAATGGATAAATACATTTTTATTTCGAAACTTTCAAATTACAATATTATTTTTCCGTTAGAATTTTTAATATGAAGAATTATACAAACTATGTAACTATATCATGTTATCTGTGGATTAAATAAAAAAAAATATAATGATAGTTTTTGTTACTGTATACACTCGTTATTAACCGCTTAGTTCCCATGAAAGATATTTTCCTATATCTATTCCTCTATTTACTGTGTTTATATCGTAGGTACAGGAAAAAAGTAAAATAGTAAATAATTGGTGCTTAAAGTAATAATTGTCAATATAATCATGGATAATAGTGTTTTGTTGTGTTTTTACAAACGAGAATAAAGTAATTCAACATTTTATTGTACACTAGCGACCAGCCCCAGCTTCGCACGGGTCCAATTTATAAAGTGGTGCCATTTATATTTAAAAAACTTTATTCTAATGATTTAGATCGCGTTAGTTGTGATAGTTCATATTTTCATAGTTAGGAAAAGTACGCTTAGCTCGCGACGGAACTTACATAGGTGTGGAGTTCTGGCCAATGAGTTTTGCTGCGAGTGGTTTCTTTGGTTGCGCGAAATAATAGCTTCGCAAATAAGCAAATGTTTTTAATTATTGTGTTAAAGATAAAAAAGGTTATTACGAGTAAACCTTAGGAAACTTACATATGCCATTCCAGACTTTTCTGTAGGTTTTTTAAACAACTACAATTCTTTAGTACATTACTTCGGTGTATCTCTTAATGTTTAGCTAGCGTAAGCTATGTAAGCGCTCGAAAATTGTTTTTTGACGACGTCATTACAAAACATTGGGTTTTCTCTAAGTAAGCGAACAAATAGACATTTCTGTCTATGGTTTAAATCGATTCAAAAGTTTCGTATATTCTTGTCTCGACAAATCGATGATACAGTTAACTCTCGTTATTTTATTAATAATCTGCTATGTAATTTGAATATTTATAATTTAAAAGTTATTATTTATAAATTAAATTTTCAGTTTCATTTCGGCGCATTTATCAGAATAAATTAGAATTAGTAAAATTTCATAGAATTAAATTAAAAATATAAAATTCTGATACAAATGTTACTCACCGTTCAAGATTATTTTATTGTTACACTTGAGAATCTAATTCTCTTGTGGTGTGGTCCAAGGCAAAAAATATGAAATAAAATTAATAGCCATTCGAAATGTACTACATAATGATATTATTCAAATTTTACTATATTTTTTAAAGAAGAAAAAAAGTTTTTCGACCTGTAGTGTAATGTTGAAGATAGCCTATAATCTATCTATGACACACCTCGAACAAGATAGTGGGTCTAAGTATTTTGATGCCGGTTTGTGTTAGATTGCTATTCCTGGCGAGATTGAACTGAAATATCTCGTGACACTTGAAAGTACATTTTCTAACAACACACTTCAGATAGCCTCCTAATTACGTATTTTCCAAAAGCGAAGCGATATCAGAACTCGATAAATATCGACTTCAAAATGGCATGTCAGATTTAGTTTGCTTAAAGTTTATTTGGTTTGGTTACGGTGTTATGGCTAGTACTTAATATAAAAGCCATTTTGTGATAGTTTATTTAACGAATCCTGCTTATATTTGATAATCTGGTAGATAATGGATAAATACAATATGTTGGTTAATAAAACGTGTGCCATTCACACACGGTAAAAGAGTGAAACCTTCAGAAAACAAAAATATTTAAAATCTCTTTTCAAAAATCTCCTAAATCAGTAGGACTCGAACTATCGACGACTCGTCACATCGCTAGGCCGATTCAACGGCGACCGTGTATAATTTATTCTCTCTCATTATTTTTTAGGTTAAATCCTACATATATACATGTTTGTCTCTTGTACTAAAGAAATTATCACTTCAAAAATTCAGCAAAACGATTCAAATTATTACTATTGTTAGCTAACTTCATAATGTCGCACTTCCGTTACATGACACATGAGCGTGTTTATAATAAGTCTTTACCTATGAAATTGCTGTTCTGCAGTACTGGCCATTTCAAATCAAAATAATTTTTGTTTAGCTAAGAATTCTATTTTCAAATTAATTTTATTTTAAAAACATGGAATTCTTTTTCCAAAAGTAGTCATTTGTTTACTGATTAGTGTTAAATTTTCATCGCATTTCAATCTTTTTTGTCATCATGGATACGTTAAAAATTCGAGTAATTATGGAATATGAGTACCGTCGTGGCAGCAACGCGGCACAAGCGGCACGTAACATCAACGACGTTTACGAAGCTAACACTACAAACCAACGCACCACCTGTTATTGGCTTGCTCGCTATCGTTTTGGGAATTTCGACCTGAAAAATGAACCTTGCGGTCGTCCGAAAACTTTGTCGACATTGACGAATTAAAGGCCATTGTGGAAGCTGATGATACACAATCTACGGCTGAATTAACAGCAGCTTTCGACGTTAGCGTCAAAACAATATTGGTCCATTTGCGTCATATTGGCAAGGTAAAAAAACTTAACAAATGGGTGCCCCACGAACTCAATGATCGCCAGCGCAAAGTACGTGTCGAGACGTGCCTTGCACTGCTCAACAGACACACAAATGAAGGAATTTTGAACCGCATTGTTACCTGCGATGAAAAATGGATTCTGTTTGATAACCGCAAGCGCTCAGCAAGTTGGTTGGATCCTGGTTCAGCACCTAAACAATGACCTAAACGAAAACTTACCCCTAGAAAAGTGATGGTCACTGTTTGGTGGTCTAGCGCCGGTGTGATTCATCACAGCTTCTTACCAAACGGGGTGAGCATTACTGCAGATGTGTACTGTGAAGAAATGAACACAATGATGGAGAAGCTGGCACATCTCCAACTAGCATTGGTCAATCGCTCGTCTCCGCTGCTCCTGCACGACAGCGCGCGACCTCATACTGCACAGCAGACGGCCTCCAAGTTGCAAGAACTGGGGTTGGAAGTTCTCCGTCATCCACCCTACTCACCAGACCTTGCGCCTACAGACTACTACTTTTTCCAGAATTTGGATAACTCCTTGGCGGAAAAAAAATTCAATACCCGAGAGGCAGTACAAAATGCCTTTGAAGAATTTGTTGCCTCCCTTCCAGCTGATTTCTTTAAGAAGGACATCAATAAACTGCCACTGCGCTGGCAAAGATGCATTGATTGCATGGGTGATTACGTTTAAATTTTTTCATACAAAACGGCAATTTCATAGGTAAAAACCTAATATATGACCCTCTACTAAACGCGACAAAAGAATATACCTTAAAAGATTCAAGCTAAATTATTACAAAAGAAACAAAAATCCGAAAGGAACAAAAACACTAAACTATAATTTTATTTGATTCCCAGACGTCGTACTTAAATATGATATAGCCTATGTCACTCTCACAATTCAGATGAATCCAACGAGACCTTCTATGTTAAAATCCATCAAGCCGTTTAGGCTACAGAGCGTGCCAAATAAATAGATTACATACATGCGCTCAAAAGATATAACCCTCCTTTTTCGCAGTCAGGTAAAAATATAAGTTAAAAACTTCCGCCCGCTCTTGTACAATAGACCATCGGTCTTAACGGAGCTTCCATAACGAGAGTACCTTATAAATCTTCGCGTTGTCACCGGCAGATGGCGTTGGAGGTCCAGGATTTTACCGCCATAACTCTATAACAATGAGCGGTCGCTTTTTGCACCACCTGCCACCTCTTCGAGAGATTTAGAAGTCTTAGACACTTGGTTTTTAGTACTTAGGTCATATTTCGGTGTCAATCTAGTTACTGTGCTATTCTGACTAATATTTTTCAAATTATATTTATATTATAATATAAAATTTTGTAAAAATCAGGAGCAGTACAGACAATTATGTCTGATTGGATTGCGACCACCATATACTTAGCGGAATACCTGCCTAAGTGGGATGCTTAGGCATGCCACTTACCGCAAGCGTTCGTAGCAACAAGCGCGCAAGGGTGCCAAAGTGACCGGACTTCGACTTTGGCTGTTGCCGCGATTGCAAAGAAGTGCGATTTGACTAATTCCCTATCCATAAGAATTCGAGCTAAACTAACGCATACATATATACATGTCTCTGCCTCCTGGAAGAAAGGAAGAAACAAGTCTATGTATTTAGTGATCTGTAAACATTTTCGAAATGCGCCCGCTCTAGTGCGGCTCGAGAATGTACATGAAATGACGTGCACTCTAGCGCGGTCGCACCTTTAAGGTCGACACTAACGTGGGATATCTAATACGCAGTAAGCAATGCTCTGTGCATCTGTACCGGTGTGACTCAGCTGTAGTAGCAAAACACAGAAAATAAATTGCTTTTTAATTCCATGAATTTGTAGGACAATGTGACTGTTAAATTATAAAAATATTAACTAAGTAAAAAAAAAATCAGCTGGTTAGTAATCATTTTTAATGACTTCGTTATCGATACATATTCGAAGGAGGGGGGACTCTTTAATCAAACCATACATTTTGTAGGAAATTTTTTTTTTTCGTATAATTTAGATAATTATCATCAGATTTAACAAAAAAAAACACAGTTAGTAATACATTTTTGAGAATCATCAAATCAACATATTTTATCCTTGCTACCCCTATTACCTACCACAATCGAGAGTTCTCGTATAGGAAATTGTTGGGTGTCTCATCAAAATGAAGCTACTCACGGAAAATTAGGTTGATAGTAATCAAGTGCAATAATGGACCCTGGATCCCTCACAATTCCTATAGCAATTTGCACTTAAAAAAATCGGTTGAGATCTACCACAAAATATTATTTGTATTGTGTTGATCAAAATAATTGAAAATTTTTTTTATACACTTCGGGATTCTTGGCTCAACCCCGACACTTTGGCCGGTGTTTTGTTATTTCATATTATACTTTAGATTTTGCTATTCTTATTGAGCAAAACAGAAAATAAACTTTCAGAAAAAAACAGGTTTCTTTTATGGGGAACCAACATTATTCGAAATAATAATAAAATATTATTTAAATTATTAATAGGATAACTGATATTGTTACTGGCATAATCTGCCAACACGAAATATTAATTACCATATTATTTAATATGTCGGGATTCATGTCGATGTGTATTCGTACCACTGACTTAACTATTAACCCGCACTATTGACTAGACGCGATGTATTTATTCTGTGACCGCACGTATTTTAACAACTATTGGCTTGAAAACATTTTTACTTAAGCCGTGGTAAAGTGAAGATCTCAGATTAAACACTATTTTGCAACGAACGTCGCATCAGTTCATGTTGGTTAACCGATCATTTACCTCCATTTGGTGTACTTAATTCCAAAAGTAAAACAAACACCTAACGGAACTAAACAAAATGTTAACTTAAGCAATCCGCAAGTGATTTTAATTTGAATATTCTTAGCAATTAACAAAGTTTGATTTATTTGATTGCCTAATAAATTATTATATTTTAGATTATTTAATTAGAACATCATTTTTCTACATGATATAATGTTAATATTCTTTTGCACTGAGATCTTTACCTACAAATACTATAAAGTTTAATAAAAATTTTGTTTGAAAGGACTAATCGCTGGAACTACCAGTCAGATATGATTTATTAACAAAAAACAGACTTAAAATATTGTACTCTAAAAAAAAAACAATTTTTTATTATTATTTATTTACTTCAATTTACCTAAAAATATCCTTTTTAAGTCAAATTTTATATTCTGACAATAATAAACAATTATTGTTATTTTTAGGAAATTTCCTAAAATAAGGTAACAAATATAAAAAAAGTATTAAAATACAACCGCATTGGTAGCCTCCTCGTTTTTGTGATGTCGGATAAATATAGCGCAAGGCTACATTTGTAGACGTGTGGCTGAAAGCTTTTGATTTTCAAATCTAGTACAAAACTTTATTTCGATTATTAAATACATAATTGTAAGATTGTTAGTTATAGTATTCTCAAAATATTATTATATAAACTTCATTATTAATCGTAACTAATTTATTAATAGGTAATCTAAAAAAGAAACAAAACTAATCTTTATCCCAAATAACAAACCAATTAGGAACCGTATCAACGGGTGGGCTAATTTGTATCTTTATAAACTATTCGCGTCCCTTTTACGCTCGTTTGTTTGGGTCGAGACGAAATATACGGTCATGCGTCGTTACCTCCAAGTAGCCGGGGATAATTCATTGAAAGCCATTTTGTACGCCATATTTGTTTGAATTCTAAACTCAAATTTATTTGTTTTTATTTTCCTGTTCAGAAAAAAGAAACAATGTTTTAGACAGTTTCTCGATTAGATCTTTTTTTATTGGAAGATAAATTTGTTTAGTAGGTAACAAAAAATATCAAAACTGTATAAATTATTATGTAACTTTGTAATTTTTGATTTCTTAATGTTGTTTTGAAGTAAAACTTCTTTAGGCGCGACTAGGGAGTAACTCAGATTTTTTTCTGACGGAAGTAACGCTTACGTAGTTTCCAGTATTCAAAAATAATAATTTGGATTGGTCGTAAGTATATGTCATATACTCCACGTTTGTTGACTTATACGCCAGCTCAGCTGGTGGCAAATTTCATAATCAATTAGGATTATTTATTTCCAATATTTTCAAACTGATCAATTGTGAATAGAAAAGTGAATAACAATTCAATAGTTAAAAAAAAAAAAAATTAAATTGCAAAGTTTTTTGAAAATCTCTAATTATACTTGTTTATTGATTACTTTTGTAATAAATAAATTATTAATAAATTTTCTGATGACTGTGACATACCATAATATTCAATAATAAAATTTAATCATTTCATTGATATATGCCGTCAACGCCAAATAAGTTTTACTTCAATCGCGTGTCTTAAAGGTTAACACGCACACACTTTCTTTTTTTTAATGCCTTTATTCTGTTTAAGATATAAAGGGATGATAATTTGCACACCAGAAAATATAAAACTTACAGAAGAAATTAAATAGTACATTATTGCAAAGGCCGTGAAATAGGCAATTGCAGGTCGAGTAAGAGTTTGAAGGCCGAGCCGTAGGCGAGGACTTCACTAATACGAGACAGGCAATTGCCATTTCCGCAGAGACATATATAGTGCTTTTTCAAACATGCATGGAAATATTGTCATTATTTTCGAAAAAAGAACACGCGCAGTATCGAATTACGGACAAAGAAAATCAAATGCATTGCAGGAGCGTTTTTTGAATTTGAAACATTACAACTCTCCAGTAATGTTGTATGAAACGGCGTGCTAGGGTTATTAAATACTCTTTGATTGCATCTCTTTTATCATTCTTGGCATGTCCGTAAATTCAATACTTCGCGTGTTCTTTTTTCGAAAATAATGACAATATTTTCATGCACGTTTGAGAAAATACATATATATTTGTATAATTAGGTCTTGGCTTATTCGAAGTGTATGCTATGGTTAATATAAAGATTAGCGTCTGTTATGATTTAATACATTTAATTCTATGTTATAAAAGCAGGTGCATAATCCAAACGGGTACATTAAAAATAACAAAAGCTTTCACATTTATAAGATCCTTTGAAATACTCCACCGCCACCGAGCACGCAGAGGTAGGCAACATTTTTATCGCAGTTGAAATAATTCATCGGGAAGCAGGGGAGCGTAAGCCCTGGTTCGGTCGGAGCGAAAGCATTAATGAACCCATTGAAAGTGTTTGTGACCTCACCTATTTAACCCAATACAGGGTTGTCAACATTCAGAAATTAATAAAGATTTTAATTAATTTTTCTTCTGTTAATCTCTGAATTAGTTTTTAATATTAAACAAGTTAATTATCGATAATTCGACTCCCATATTATTATCACCTAATTACTAATACAAGGTTGTCACCTCGTTACGTTAGTGATGTCATCCGAGTCATTTGTTCTTACACCTATTTTTTAGAGTTCAAACTGACTAATGATTTATTTTTTACCCGACTTCGAAAAAGGAGGGTGATGTTTTTCGAGCGTATGTATGTATGTCTATATCTTTGGCACGCTATGTATCCTAAACGGGTTGAAGGATTTTAGCATACGAGGTGTCGTTTGATTCCCTTATTTACGGGAGTGACATAAGCTATATAGTATTTAAGTACGAGGTCTGGGATTCAATACTATTTTTAATTGCTATAAAAAAAACTATTTGCCTCAATTAGCCTCTTTACTAGATTTTTCTCTAAAATTCTCAGTAGCAGCTCGGAATTTTGGTTTGTGCTTGATTAATGGCAATAGGGACGACCCTATGACATGGGACCTAAAACATACCCGGCAAACTGTTGGTGTACATTAGTACACCTCTGCCTAACACTTCGGGGATACAAATAATAATTACTATAAGTCTTTAATGATATTACAATAAATAGAAACAAAGATAACTTCCTATATCATTTTCTTATAACTATTTGCTTCTGAAAAAAGTTGAGTTACTCTGAAGTCAAGCATAAAAAATGATTTATATGAAAAATAGCAGTAGCAAGCGACTTGTGACGGCCCTAACGCAATATAATGCTGTAAAAATTGTATTAAAAATATTTGAAAGTAATATTTTTCATAAGAAAACTGTAATTAAAGTAAAAATGATATCCAAAGTATTATTCGAAAAGAGGTGATTCGAAAAAGATGATGATCGTGTATACGATTTTGAAATGTAATCCATTATTTGTATACGATTAATATAATATTTTTTATTATCTATTAATTTTTTTGTATTATTTATTTATCTACATAATTATTATATGATAAGTTAAAATTATACATTATTATTTAAAAGTACGTAAGGTGTTGAAATATAAATCATAATTTCATTTAATTTGTGAGCTTCTCTTCTATATCATGAGGAACTCCCGAAACTTTTTATAATTTGTGTTATGTTCTGGAATATTACTTTTTCTTATTACATATTTGGTTCAAAGAATTTTTTGTTTACAAAAAACTATCCCGCCCCCGGGTGGGCTCGAACCACCAACCTTTCGGTTAACAGCCGAACGCGCTAACCAATTGCGCCACGGAGGCCACGGGAGTATATTTCAAAGTTATAAGTAACTAGAAATTAAGTATGTATAAGCAGTATGGGTTTATCAATATGACGTCATTGTTATAAATACAATATATCTAAACAAAACATTATAATTATGTAATACAGTTAATTATCTTGAAGTGGCAATAAAGAGTTTTTGGAGGGATCTGTCAAGTTTTTTTTATAATGTAATTAATAAACCCTATTACAAAGATTTTAATATGACAGGAACAGTGGAAATATTCCATTCCCGATACTTTTAGTGCAGCCTATGTATTAACGTATTCATAATAAAAATGTACTTTAAGAAAACCATGATGAAATAAAGCCATTGAATTTATTCTGCCATCTATGATAGTATCAGGTAAATAGCTTATGCCTATTGTGGAGCACATTTTTTCAATTATGAATATGTTAATAGGTCGATTTATCGAAAAAAGCCGACAGGCCACTCTGGTTCTCGTGGCATAATCTATGTATTATTGGTGGAATTTCATAAAAATGTTCGTAAAATTGGCATATATATGCCACCCTCTAGAGCAGATTTATTAAAATTACATTCCTTTATAAATTTTAAGATTTAAAAGTAATAAATTATATTTCATCTTCTTTATGTACTGTGTTATTATTTAGGGCGATTTAAACCAAATCCTTATACCATATTTAAATCGTACAGTTAGATTTAAGATTGACAGTTGCATATATTTTGATACAAATAAACTTTATTCAAGTTAAAACTGATTTGAAATTTTTTTCTTGCAAGTCGCCCTTCTTATAATGAAAGGACAGGTGTGATTGTGCTTGTTATGTCTGGTTAAGACACAACGGAATTTTACATACAAGTGAAAGGCTATTTGGAAGTGTAAAACTTTTGTACCTTTGAATTTCCGATCTCATTGGCATCATTCTGACGATCGTTATTGGAAAAGTTTTCTGTAGCAGCGATAACTGAACGGCCAACGTTCTTGTTTGAGCACTTTCGTTCTTAAATTTTGCCTTTAATTCGTTATAAATGTTCTTAACTATAATGTACTGCATACTAACAAGATCTCTATTGTTTGATTCATTAAACTGAACGTATTCTTTCTACTAGTTCATAGCACAGTACCGGTTTCTTTAATTAAAGAAAAAGTATCAGGTTATCTAGTACGTAGGCGATATATTAAACGCCCTTGTAGAAAATGGTTTAATCTTCAAAGATCGCTCTAGAATTTATAAGTCTGCCAAAATCAGACGAACTGTAACGATCAAAACTCGAACTGCATTGGATTAGCTCCAAGTTTATGATGTAGCACTGGTCACTTGGCCTCCAATAAAATTGTTTAAAATCCGCGTTAAATCGCATATTTGACAATTCTTTTTATGATATCGATTACCGTATATTAGAAAAGTAATTGGCACCGGTTTTGATGTAAAAAGATTGATAAGAAAATCTAATCTGAAATACTTGTCTCGAACCACGCCGAACACGTTATCTCAACATGTTTTTTGGTAAACACAGCATAATCCAAACACAAATATATTAACATGGATCGTAAATTCCGAGTTGTCACAAAAACTCCCTTGGAAAGTTTTAACAAGAAAGCCACTATTTTGGAACACTAAACTCACCAGAAGACAATCCAAAACGAAACAATTACCCATTTGATATTGTAGTAATATATAATCCTCAATAACGAATATTTATAAAAAAGGACAACGAAGAGCCATCTAAACTTAAGTAAACTACAACTTAAACTTGAGAACTAAGGAATATAATGTGACATTGATCACATTTATGAAACTGTAAAGGAAAAACTAAACAAATCACGTTGTAGCAAAAAAAAAAACACAAAGATAGAATACCTTTTTAGACGCCCAATAACGTTGAAAGTGATTTGACGTCCAAGTAGGCGATAATCATTTGACGATGACTGGCCTCTTCTGGTGGCTTTTGATCGCTCCGTCACCTGTCATAATGCCGGATTGCCTTCAACGAGCCTTTAATATATTACCTTTTTTATTTATTCTTGTCCTTATTTATTTTACCGAGACACGGGAAGAATGACCTTAATCGACTGGGGGAGGATATAGATACTCTTTGTTGCGGACTCTTTTGTGTTCGAAATTCGAATAAGGCTTTTCGTTTCTTTTTTATTCTTTATTAAGTTGCCATTATGTTTGTGTATTTTAGTTTTTATTCGAAAATCATTCAACGAAAGAAAAGTTTAGTATATTTGTAAAAATATATATATTTAAATTGACTCAAACTGATAAAAAGCAGTATTATTGAAGACGAATTTTTATCAATTCGTAGACTTGATGAAACTCTTCAATTTTTTTTAGATAAATAAAAATAAAAATTTATTACATTTAAGTCATATACTAAAATTCGACCGATATAATTATTTCAATTGTTCAAACAATGTTTGGACCAATTCTAAAGCTGGATTTTCATCGACAATATCAAGGACTACTTTAAAAATTCGCTCGCTAATTTTCTCAATACGCTGCATCGAACACTGAAAAAATGCCTCAAGAAATTGCCTCGCCGTATATTTTCGCTTGTCGGTATTTTGGTAGCACTGCAAGCTATACGACGCACCATTTTGTCATAATATTTATGTACATAATATTTACTATATACACTTTTATGGACTATGTGATGATATGCTAAATAAACTCTTCAATTGATGACATGCTTTTGTGTATTGTAGCCGGCGTTGCGTTTGATTCTAATGGTTTGGGCTTCGTGATCTGGGACCTTAGGTGACTCTATTCTTTCCTTAGTATTCGAGAGAGAGGATCCAGTGAAGTAAACCCACTGCTAGTCGTTTTCTGCTTATTTCATTAACGCCTGAGCCATTGCGGTCGCGTGTTGTCATTTGGTAGCTGCTTCTCCAAGTAATATATTCTTCTTCTTCTTATTTTTCCTAATTTGGCATCCAATCCTCGTTATTAAAGATTATTACTGCCATTGAAGTAGATATTTATTTCGTTTTCAAAATTATTTTGTGATGTGATGATTCAGTGATCTAACAAAATGGTGGCCTCCTTTTTAGAATTTTCCAGAGAACTTTCTTTTTTACATCTTAGAATTATTAGCCCATGTTATTACTTCTAATCCACTTTCTTTGTGCTTAATAGCCAAGCTATATTATACTAAATGCCACCTATTTACACAATATAAGGTGAAATAACGTAAATTTCATTATGAAAAAAAAAAACACAAAGTATATGACAGACAAAGATTCTGCCAAACAAATCCTAATCTGAAGAATAATTGTATAAATAAACTAATAATTATTGATAAATCCCAAGAAGAACCTCTTACGACTAGATCTAAAACTATTGACCTTGTAAGAATCAGAACGAATACACGAATTAAAATAGTATAGCTTATAAAAAACGATATACCACATGCAAACTCTGTCTTTATAACACATATTATTTGGTTACGTTAGAATCGGTCGCTATAATTAAGTATGGTTAACGTTTTACAAGTATCAGATAATACAATTCAACAATTTTCATTAAAATTAGTCAGGTTAAGGTGTGAGTCTGAAACTACATTTGAATGGAACAGAAGGACTTTCGAACGTTTTACAATGTTGTAAATCAATGTCGTTGTCATATACCAAGTTCATACTTGGCTGGCTCAGACGTTTCTTCACTTTGTTTTCTAGAAAAGAGGGAATATACTGGCTGGGAGACGGTTTCACAGCTTACACATGTACTTTTTAGTACAGCAAAGATAAGAAGTAGCGAACTTCTTAATTCATGCTCCTTTACGAAAGGATTTCAAATGTATTTCAGTAATTTGATTCATGACTCGTTGGATAATGACACTAGTCTAGCATTACCGTGAACCAATAAGTTCAATACCTGTCGTGAGGATTGAAGAGACCAGGATACTCGAAAGACTTTCGAGGGAAAACCTGATGGACGTAGAACTCGTGGCAGACCTAAACTCAGATGGTGTGATGGCGTTTATAACTACATATCTAAAAACTATTGGTGTGAAGAGCTGGAAGGAGAATTCCAGAAATAGATCGGTCTGTAGGGATATACTGGACCAGGCTAAGACCCATCCGCGATTATAGAGCATTAGATGATAATTAATAAATAAAGTCTTTAATCTGTTCCTACATATATCCTGTTGTGATAAATCATATTATTTACATTACACAGCATTTCCCTGTGAAGTTGGCACATTCTCATTTATTCAAATGATCTTTTAATGATGCAGCATATTCCAATGCCTACCAGACGACACCAGTCAGGGCTGTCACATTAATTTGATTACATAATTCTACACGAGAATGGTGAAGTCATTTTATACGCCGTTTTGGGGTTGGGGTGCGCGTTTTCGCTTCAGTTGTCATGGTTTTTAGGATTCCGTGATAGATATTTTTATTATTTTCTTTTGAAACTATTGATATTAATGCCATTATTAATATTAAATTTATCATTATAAAATACACACAAAAATACTATTTAGGATTAGCGTTTTAAGCAGTCCGATATCATTAGGTTGAAATGGCTACCTATTTGGCAACGTAGGAATATAAGAATACTTTGTCTTCTTTTCTCCGTACTTAATAATCCCAAATCCCCTAAATATTTAAAAACACTTTTTCAATCTCTCGCGGATACGCATAATAGACAGCTGAGGTCTTCTGATTCTTTAATTCTCAGTATACCAAGTAATCATACTAATTTCCGCGACCAACTGGCCAACTCTCGAAATTCCTTCAAGTATTCGCTACGTAGGTTTTACTTGGAGCAATTGAATACTTCTTAATAATATATAATCTTAATAATCGTTATAATCTTTTTTTTTTTACTTAACATTATGCACACCTTGCATATACCTTTCCCTTGCTCCCTTGGAAGACTGGCAGAGTTTTTAGCATTAAGTCCTCCATTTGTACTTTTTTTTTGTGCAATAAAGAATATAATAATAATAATTATATTAATACGTGAAGCAAAAGCTTTCGGTACCTTTTTAAGCGTATTGCGTGCACGGAAGACTGTGAGATTTGGCATGGTTAAAGTTTATATGGGGAAAGAGCGCAGAAAGCTAAAATTTATCTATAATATCTGTTACTAATATATTAAATTAAATACATAAATTAATACTGCGAATCCTAACACGACCAGTGCCATTGACTTAGACCCCATAAAATATTGACATTGTCACTCAACGAAAAGTGACAGAAAGTGATAAATCAATGAATTTATTAGTATTATTTAGTATTTATGAATACTGTAAATGTCAAAAAGAAAAGACTAAAAGAAAAATATTATATTAGAAAGTAAATAATTGGGAATTATCATAGCCTTTACCTACAGAAGATCGCAGAAAAATAACTTTAGTTTAGGTTCCCGCTGTGAATAGGGTTTATAGAGCTCCATGGAAAGGGAGGGTCTAAATTTCCTTGGTAAATTTCCCTCTATTTGGGGCAGTCCGACTGCTTGAATACCTCCACCCTACAAAAAATCGTAGCCAAATAATAAGCTAGTGTTGTGTTCCTGCGGAGCTCTTTGGGGTAGGGGGGTTCAAAGTCGGCAACGCGCTAGTGACATCTATGGTATTACATGCGTCCATGGGCTTCGGTACCCGCTTACCATCAGGTGGGCCGTATGCTTGTTTGTCAAAATTGTTGAATGTTTTTTTAGAAATAATGCATGATGTATGTCTCTCTAAAAGATCGTGAAAGAGTACAGTATTAGATTATCAGCGAAAGTGGAAGATTTAATAAAGAGGATCAATTTTTTAAGGAAACTATTCATTTTAAGCTATTTAAACATAGGCTTTAGCTAGGCGTAAGCGTGTCACTTTGGCAAGTGTTAATTTGATATATGGTGGTTGCGATTCAGTTTATTTGTCTCTACCTTTTTAGAATCAACAATAATGGCTTAATAATAAACACTTTTGTATAAATTATATTGACTCTTGAATGGTCTAATCGTCTTATCACTTTAATAAAGATGGCGAAGGATCTCTAAAATTTCAATCGTCTCGAAAAAAGTAGGGTCTGTGCGGGACAGGGGTTCGATTAAACGATTTTTGCCTCATCATTACGTTTTCATTAGATGTCGGGTGGTAGCGAACAACGTTCATAAGCTCTGATTATCGAAGATTGCTATCTAACTAGATACGTCTCATTATAAGGAGTACGCTGATATGCTTAACGAGTAAGATTTGAAATATTTATCTATACAATTAATAAAATTGAAGTGTCTATTTGTAAACTTTTTACCAATCGCCTATAAAAGTATATACGATACCTATAACAAAAAAACACATTTTTTTGTCTGTCTGTTTGTTCCGTGTAATCTCCGAAACGGTTGGACCGATTTTGGCGGGACTTTCACTGATAGATAGCTGATGATATAGGGAGTAACTTAGGCTACTTTTATTTTAGAAAAAGAATTAGGGTTCCGCACGATTAAAAAAAAAGTGGTCATGGTGAATCAGTTCAGGTGCTTAAATGGCTTACGCTGAGTAAACCATAAGAGATATAGCAAATTAATATACTCAATAATTGTACACATTAAAAAGACCTACAAAAAAGTCAGGTAGAGTACAAGTCTATTTTCTAATAAACACTCACAATTAGCATTTTTGGCTTCAAAATAGCCGGGAGCAAGGGAGCAATATTCGCGCGAGCATTCTGTAGTCAACGTGAGCGAAGCCGCGGGCACAGCTATTAAAAAATATAATAGGAGAAAAATGAGTTAGGTACGCTATTGGTGTTAATATATAAAATCCGAAGGTTTCAACTAAAAAACGTCAGAACTAAAAGCATTACAAAATATAATAAAATTATTTAAAATTCTCGATTCAATTATTATGCCACAAAAAGAACTTCAGAGACTCTTAACCATGTTCCCTTAGCTATGATTCAAGAGAATCTGTTCAGCCGTTTGAAGATCATCAGTTCTTTTCTAGATGATGAATGGGTGTGAGCATCTTCCACAGATCTCATCCGAGTAATAATTTCGTATTCTATTATTTCAATAATATTAGAAAATTATGCCAAGCTTGACCTGATACTGCAGCATTATCTGAAATTTGCAGGATACCTAAGTGTTTACTAACTCGCAGAGGAGATATCGTATTTGGGCTCTGTGAAAGGGTATCAATGAATAAACAGTTATTTGTTTTATTTAATTTGTTCTACTCATGACATTCGTATATTATATACAATTTTGTTTAGTACTTTTGGCAATGTAACATTGACATTCTAAATTATGGGACTCATATAATTAATTCTATCTACAAACATAAAATAATATTCCGCAAGATCAATGTTTTGTCTGTATATATTTATACTAGCTGTGCACCACGGTTTCACCCGTGTTAATTTTAAACGACAAACATAGCCAACGCATTAGTGTAGGCATCTTTTTATACATTATGTAAAACTATCGACATTTTTATGAGGAATAAATAAAATTTTCAATTTGTAATATAGCCTATGTTACTGGCTGATACTGTAGTTTTATATTGGGGAAAGATCTTAAAATCGGTCCAGCAGTTTTTGAGTTTATCCATTATAAACAAAAAAAAAAAACAAAAAAAAAATATCTTTCCTTGTTATAACATTGGTATAGATAGAAAAAACTTTAACAAAACAATGATTTTTTTTCCTGATATATCCAGTGTTTTATAAATCGACATCTTTGTCCGAAGTGAGTTGTTTTAACGGAACACGATGGTCTGGTATCTTGTAGATGTATCTTTTGATAATAAACTCTATACTTTGGCCACGAAAGGGCAGCGCGTTCCGAATTACTTCGTCGAGTTTGTGAATTCCATTATTCATGGCGCTTTTAATTTCTAAACCCGTAAAAATTAAAGGGTTTACACGTTCAGATTTTCCAAGGTTTTTTTGAGTATTTCACTAAGATACAACATAGCAAATGTCCGTCATAGTGACTTAGTTTGGCGGATCGTTTTCGTTTTTATGGGATCTTCATTGGTCATTTAGTGTTTTTATTGTTAATTCATAAACTTACATTACCTTACCTTATATTCTGTATTATATTATTTAATATTGAATAAGTTTAAAATTATAAATCCATTTTTTGTGACCACGGGAATAATGTTTTAAAGGCCCTTGCTGAAGAAAAGAGATAAAATATAATTTATATTAAATCTCTACGTTTTAACATGTAAGCAGCTTTATAAATAATTTTGATAAATGATAACCAGTAGGGAAGTTTCATTAAGTTTCTTAATAGAGTTTTATAACTATAATTATCGAGAAAACGGTGACTTTTATTAATAATAATTCGTTTACGTTTATTAATAAATTTCTATCATCACACCCCAAACCGACGAAGGATCGGTAGGGGAATGGAAGACGATACGGAATTCTTACAATAACTCCCAACAATAAATCACAACATTTCCCTTGTGTGAGTTATATCAGCATAAATCTCTCATTTTGTTATATGTTTTGTAACATACGAAGATATATTGTGTCGAACATTGTTCTTATGACAATATAAATTTAATGTCTATAATCAAGTAAAATACTTTAATCGGTTTTTTAGATGCTGCAGTAAACATCATTATTTTCAACCTGTACTTATCCACAGTTGAACATAGGCTTCCACCAAGAATTTCCACTCGGATCAATCTCTCACAGAAGATAAAACCCTTGCAAGGTAAAACGAACAGCGTAAGCTTAGCAGCAGGGTTCATATTCTGAAAACGGAACCCTAAACACATTTCCAAATTCCCAAATGGTAGCAGCCATGGTAAGCCATTATATGGCCAGACGATGCGAAGAACGCAGTAAGTACCTTGATAGAGAAATATACGTTTGTAGAACTGTAGGAATACATAAGCTAATTCTGAAACACGATTCTACATTATCGGATTCCACTATTTCAATGGATAGCTTCTGTTCTCCATATGTAGCCGTTTGTACTTATTCTATAAGTACTGCTTTCTCTCTCTCTCTCTCTTTCTCTCAGTGGACCCCTTGTTAATACTTTATCTGTCGTCGGCTGCTTTTTACCGATGAAATTGAATATACCTCTGTGTATATCTCGGCACGAACTAAAAAAATCTCTATAACATCTTTGTCGTTTCGTGAAGCTGTGGAACCTTCTCCTGGCCAGTGTGTTCCCGCCTTCTTATGATATCGGGTCCTTTAAACGTGTAAGGTATACATGCAGGCCAGCATGACGACAGCGACCGCCGATGGATTTAGATCTCTTGATGGATGCTGTTGTGTTTCGATTGCGCTGAGCTTTAATAAATAAAAAAGTGTGCGTCTCGGGATACTCGACAGAAGTGATAACTTAAACTAATTAAAAAAAAGACCAAACGAAAGAGAGAAAGGGAAGCCGGCGAAGATTCTAACCTAGGACTTCGGACATAGCAGTCACGCTTACAACCGCTAGACTACGAGCGTGTTGTTAAGATTGACTGAAACTATGCTACTATTAATGGCGCCGTCACGCGTTACGTTACGAAGCGGTTTACCCTCCCATAAGTAGCTATAACTTCAAAAATATAAAAAATGGTAGGTATCTAGGTGATTATCAATTGATGATTATTACGAGTACTTGTATCACACACATCTCAATGCAGTTAAGTGAAATAAAAAAAAATGGGACATTGCGACGAAATTCGCGACCGTGAGTACACAGTTATTATACTAACATTTTCACAATACAAACACGTCTCCCCGGCTCTGTTTGCAAACACGACGCCAACTATCGGCGGCGTAAACTGGCGTTAATATTGGAAATATGTATAATGATTTATTGCGAAAGTGTCGTATACTTACAACAATGTACTATGTGGTATAATCACGTTGTCGTGGATTGGCCCATTGATTTGTTTAATTTTCATCTTTATCAACTTAGATTTTAGTGCAGCTTCTGGAACACATTATTGGGACCTTGATGATAGACTTACTTTATGGATGGTAGTGTTAACCAGTAGCTTACTGAAGGAACCAAATCCACCACCTTTGATGCGTCATCTCAATGTGCTATCACTGAGCTATCACTTATATCAATTCTATTTACTAATAACTGTTTTAATATGTATATCTATAAAAACGCTATGTCCCCACTGATGTAGCAGATAGAGTGACGCATTCTTCTCTCAATTTTCTTCCTTAGATTATGGGCGGAAGCCCCCAGTACCAGCTACTTCCTTTTGACCGCACTCAGCGTAGGGCGGCTCGAGTTATTGACGATCAAGCTTTTTCCGATCGGCTTGATCCATTGTCTCTGCGTAGAGATGTTGGTCCAATCTGTATCTTCTACCGCATTTATCATGGGGAGTGTTCCGAGAAATTGTTTGGATTGATCCCAGCTGCTGAATTTCACCATCGGACATCGCGTCAGAATCGTAAATTCCATCCACACCACCTCGATGTCCAGCGTTCCACAACAGTGCGTTTCTTAAGGCACTGTCTGCCTCGCACAACCGCTCTGTGGAACCAGCTGTCGCCTGAGATCTTTCCGAGTCGTTATGATCTGGTTGACTTTCAAGAAGAGAGCTTATTCTTTCCTGGCCGGCAACGCATCTGCGAGCCCTCGGGTGTTACGGATGTTTGAGGGCGGCGGTGATCACTTTCCATCAGGTGTGCCACCTGCCCGTTTGCCCTCTTTTTATCATAAAAAAATTATTAATCCTTCTTACATCGATAACAGTACCGATTTTTTTTTTCTATTTAAAAAGTGACTTAAATTATAAAATCTCTTTTTCTCTATCCTTTCTTTAATTCCATCGTTCACACATTCCACCTATCTAAACTAAGGAAGTCTATCTTTAGATACGATAGTATCTTCCAGATCAGCCATTCTACCAGTTTTTTTGTTGGTTAGTTGAGAGTTGTATGCAGTCAGGGCCTCTGGTTAAGATTGGGAGCACTGGCCCTCGCCGTCCGCACGCCTCAGTTCACGCGCTCTTTACTGTAGTGATGCGAGTGCTGTCTTTGACAATTATCGTATGATTACTCATCGCGTAAATACTCAAGTTTGTGGTCCATATTATTATTTATATGATAAAAAATTGATCCAAGTCTATCAATATCTGTTAAAAAAAACACTTTTTAAATTAGTCGTCAAACATGGGAAATGGTGAAAGACAAATTTGATGAGCATTAAATTTCAGAGATTAATTTTTTAGTTTAATTTCTCTGTGTGAAATAATTGATTAAAAATTTGTTTTATAAATTATTAGCTTGTTTTTTCATTATTTTAGCCAAATTGTAAATGATAAATTTAAAATAACGTTGAAATTCCTTAACTCTGAACTTAACTCACGCGCTTTCTATACGTGTCTCTTAATTTTCTAATTCGTTCTATTATTATTAAATTGTAACTAAGAATAGTTTTTTAAGTAACGAATGACTAATTTATTTATTTTTTACTATTAAAATAACACTTTTATTAAAGTAAAATTTATGAGATAGACGAAAGCAATAAATCAAGTTAGACGATTTTGACTTTCAAAGAAATGAAATGTTTCATTTATGTATTAATCTATATTTCGAGTACGTACAACTAGTAGTACTTAATCTGTAAGGGTTTATTTCATTTCAGAACTTTCAATTGTTTGGGTCCAAATGAAGAGTTTCATTAGTGTGACATCGTGCATTAATTGCTTTATAATTTGTACTAATTAATTTGAAATCAATTTAACATTTATACGGCTCGATTTATGAATGCTAATTAAAGTTTTTACGATTGTATTTTGTATACAACTTTTATAATAATAATTTCCCTTCATAAATGAACAGAAACAGTACAGTGTGTACACATATCATTTTCTTCATCTCTGAGATCGCAGTAATCGTGTATTTATTCAAAAACCTATTTGAATTATTGTATGTACACGTACTTAAATAATTTTAATATTCTTATAATAGAAAACTGTTCAATATTTAGCAATCGATGAAATTAATATTTATAAAAAATATGAAAAAAATTAATTATTTACAAATATTTTGGATTCCAAATAAGTTATGTTACGAATATTATACAGATGAAAAGATTTTTTGATTGTTTGTTTGTTTGAACGCACTAATTTCTGGAACAGCCAGTCAAATTAGAAAAATTCTTTTTGCATCTTACAGCCTATTTATTTAGAAAAGTTATTATTATTATTTTAAGTAGCGAAACAGTAACCATGAACCTGAATTGATTTGTCAAGCTGTAGGTAAATACGGGAAGTGAGAACAAGGACAGGCTGTATAGGTGCGTTGGTTGCGGTGTGGTTAAGATTTTTTTGAATAACTTCAACATGCGTGAAGTCGCGGTGCACAGCTAGTATTATATAGTACCGGTACAAGACCTGTTCAAAAAATATGACTTTGCCAAACTCAATAGGAAGGTCGGAACAAATTTAATAAATTAAATTTAAACGAATGCCAATTCAAAACCATCCGATTGTATCACAACACGAGTCAAGTAATACAAAAAGCTACATTCATCTCAAGGTATGAGGACGCCATAGCGGCTTTCATTGGAGATTACAGAGCATCAAGTACTTAAGTCACAACGGAATTAAACAGAAGATCACGTGCCCGAGAACAATTGAGAGATTGTTCACCGCTATGATCTTTATTCATTGGTACGTTGTACTTAACATGACATTTACTCGTAATTACTCAGCACGCGTTTATTACGCAGTAATTACTTTCGTCACGTAATTTTATATTTACACGCATTATTGGACAAATCGTATACCCAATCAAAGAAATGTTATTACATTTCCCGTCTACGATGTTTTTAATCGGCAGTCAATAAAATCGGTTGAAATATTATTTAAAAAAAAACGTATTCTGACACGGGACGCCTGGCAGATGGGAAACATCAAAATTATTTTGTGTAAGTTAAATCCATAAAAGAACTGATTACTACAAGAATTAGATATGGTATAATGAAAAGATAAAGCATTACAAATTTGTTCCATATAATAATTACTGTTTATTACATAAATATTAATTTTTATGAAATACAAAAATTTTAAATTAAAAGAATTATTTCAAATCGCAACAACTCAATTATTTTCATAATTCTATATTCATAATTCATAGTAAATATATTCCATCATATAGCGTGGCGATGCGTCGCCACGCCAACAATCATATTTACTCTCGCTTAGATGTTTCACATGAAAAAAAATCATCTGATGTTACGTAAAGATGAGGCCGACCATGGATCGCGGTTCCCTATCAAATGCTGGTCACTATTCGCCTGAAGACTCCCAAGTTATATATGGACGGAAATACAGACGCCGGGTGTGACTTCCTTTTCAGATGTTCGCATAATTGTTTTAATAAAAATTCCTAAAGTAAAATAACAAAATAAATAGTTTCAGTAGATCAAACTGAATATTTAACCGGTTCTACGCAATAAAAATTCCATTTACCCTGTAATAAAAATTGTTTATTGTGAAACCGTATTGATGGAGATTCCGTCGGATATTGTTCGTGGATGTTCGTGCCTCACATAGTTATTGGTCTTCAAAACACAGCCTTTGTGGCTTGTTCGATTATTATGGTAACAGACAACGATATAGCAAACTGGATAGAATTACCAATATTATTTTTTTACGACATAGCCTTATTTTACTGTATTCGTTTCAAACAAAATATTTATGCTTAATGCAAAAAAAAAAAAAATTATATGACTTGGCCGTTGTTGCTATGAACTCAGCTCAAAAAAAAAAAACAGCCCTCCTATATATATAATAATAACAATATAATAATTACTAGCGGTCGCCCAATGATCGAAATTCGACCAGCGACTTTTTAATCATAGACTATTTTCTGTTTGACATTTGCAGTATGAACCTAAAAAATGAATATTATTTTCCTTGCTGTTACTTCTCATTGAGTGACAATGTCAATATTTTGGGGGGTCTAAGTTCAATGGCACTGATCGATTTAGATTCGCAGTATTAATTTATTTTATTTAATATATTACTAACAGATATTATAGATAAATGTTAGCTTTCTGCACACCTTCTCCATATAAACTTTAACCATTGCAAATCTCACAGTCTTCCGTGCACGCAATACGCTTAAAAAGAGGTAGAAAGCTTTTGCTTCACGTATTAATATATAAATAGTAAAAATAGGTACTACAACAACATTTTCAAGAAGTCATATAAAATACCACAAAATATGATATGAATTATCTTATTGTCTTGTCATTAATTAAAATATTTTAGGCACAGTAATAGGCAAAGTAAATTCTAAAAAAAATAATTTAACGAGTAAAGGATAGGTTAGATTTTAGCCAAAATTACTCGTTTTCTTATACCCACCTCCTAGAGTTAGCTGTTAATGAGATTTCCCTATTATTTATAGAGAAATCCTCTCAATCGAGACCTAAGCACGTGTGGTGGCAACCACCACTCACACACTGGGTGCGATATTTTACCTCTGTAGATCAAGTGGACTGTATATTTTTAAACTGGTTGGAAGTAGATATCACACAAAATAACTGCCGAATATGGTATATTATAACCGGGATGAAGGCTCACTTACCTTTCCGTCGATGTTGCCGCCGATGATATTAATTCAAACTCCAAGCCGAAATATGCACACAGCTGGTCTTTACGAATGCACTATACCGCCGAAACAATTCAAAGTGTTAGATGCCGCACCGGTATCCGTCCGAGTCCCACGAGCCAGTGACCAGTCATCGCCGATTTTTATTGTTGGGGGTAATTTAAGAACAAAAATAATTTTGCATACCCCCAACCAATTTATTAGCCCGAACAGCACGTTTTTTTACAATATGTTTTTGTTGGGGTTAATATACACAAGAACAAAGTGTGCGTTTAGTAAGAATCCAAAAGCGACAGAGTTAATTCTTCGGTTAACAAGTAAGTATCTAAAACAAGTTTTCGAAATCGCATTTACCTGTATCTCTTTGAACCTGATATAGCTAACAAAAGTTACTATACCGGGAATATTCCGTCTGGTTTGTGTTCAGCATCGGGGCATGTCGAGGCGTGTTCGCCCGAGGGCTCGATTCTACTGACAAGACCTCTCTATATTGTTAGCAGCACAATAAAGCTTAGAATTCACATTGTCAATTATAATGTACAGGATTTCGCGTATTTATTTCTCATAACAAAATTAATAACGCTAGTTATAGTGATATGTTTTCACAATATATAAAAAAAAATCATAACACGTTAGAAATTTATTTTTTGGTGTGAAGGGCCGAAAATAGGAAGCCAAAACTAGACTGGTCTGGAGGGATATACTATTGGACCAGGCTAAGGGTCACCCGCGGCTGTACATCCTCAGATGGTGATGAAATTTATCTTTAAGTAGTTAGTTGCCTTACACGATTTTACCTGTTATAAATGTATTTGACCCGTGTGCATATTATAGCATTCATCTTCCAGGTTGCTTACATCTATGACAAGCTCTTTATAGACGCTGACGTAACAAAGTATTTAGGGGGGCGTTCAAGTGTTACGTAACGCAATGTGAGGGAGGGGAGGTCTTGTAAAACGTTTTAATGCGTTACAAGGGCGGGAGGGGGGTTCGAACAACGCGTTTCATAACAATGTTTTTTTTTGTAATTTAAATAAAAAACTAAGCAATTAAAATTGCCCAAGTTAGCAACCATTTTCGTTTATGTTTTACGGGGAATTACTCGATTCTATTGTATGTCATTTTTATTTTATTTTCATTGTAATATTCGTTACTGTGTACGCAGAAGCACATTGCTGTAGAGTCAGTGTTGTTAAAGTGAGTTCATACTGTAATGTCTTCAAAACAGGGAGATTTACATCATCAGCTGTTCTTGACCTATAAATGCTCTCATGCAGACTTGCTGACTTGGGTGACGTTTAAGGAGGTGGGAGGTGGGGGTACAGAAAAATGTTACGGCGCGTTACATGGGGGGGAGGGTCAAAAGTCTTCAAAAATTGCGCTACGAGATATGGCCTCGCTGAGCCTATTTAATCTCCTGTAACATGGTGAATTTTCTGAAGAGTTGTATGACCTCATCCCACCATCTTCCTTTCACTACAGTCTGCGGTACAGTATGCGGTCTGTTCTACGGAGTCACAGCTACACGGTAGCGCCCATCATGGCACCAACAAAGAAGTTCGCTAATTCTTACGTTTGGCGTACCGTGCAAATGTGGAATAGCTTCCCGGTTAACGTGTTCCCCCCTTCCTATGATATTGGGTCTTTCAACCAAGTGGTGAAGAGGCGTTCCAGCAGGCCGGCACAATTTTGTGTCACCGACGATCGCCGTTGTTTATGGACTGTACCGTATTTACCATTGTTACACACTCATTGTGTCGAGAAAGTATAAAAAAAATCGACCAGATTCCTTATACATGATTAATGCTTCACTCGTAAGGGCCGTTTATAATCTTCGTCTAGGAAAAACAGGACTCCATTATAGGATCACACTGTTATCCGTCTGTCAGTGTGTTAAGGCAATTTTTTTTTAAAACGGCTATGACCTCATTCATATATTCATACATTCATACTCCTGACCTCATTATATTTTCTAGTGGTCCACACAATCCTACACTACAATCAACAACTTTAATGTGTTTCGTTTCAGCTTCAAAGTATAACTGAATAAAAATCTTTCTTATTGTTACAAGAATCGCACTAGATCAAACTACCATAAGCAAAATTCCTACATTTCATTTATGTAGGTTTGTAAAATTATTTTCACAAGTGTTGAGCGGTCTGTCACTGAGGATAATCGATGTTATTACTTATAGGCAGATTACAGTTAGGAGGTATTTACTATTGCACTTTCTTTCTTTCTAAGACTGACACTTGATCTTCGAGTTGTCTCATAATAATGTATCCAAAAGATTTAGTAAAGTAATCGCAATCATGATTTGACAAGACGAATTAATTCATATATCTTATTTAACATACTTAACCTTTTAAAAAATATTTCACCACGAGATTACTCTGTGTTAGCAACAGTGGGTAATTTTTTGTTTGTCCGTCTGTTTGTAGCGGAAAATAGATTAAAATTGCCCCGAGCTGAGAGGAGCGCATTTGTGAAGGCGCGCAGATTAAAAACAGTGAAGAACTGTTTGTTGCCTTTTTATGCTGAACAAAAGTACACAATCTCGGAATGTTTCTTTTTAATGATTTTCATTAACTTTGTACTTAGTTCTTTGTATTCATTAGATTTTATTATAATTATTACACACATGTTAACTTTTCTCTTACTCTCTGTTTACTTTAAGTTTATAGCGCACCCGGAGGATTCACTCGTGTTTAATTTGAATTAGAAATGCACTGATTGACGCTTAAAGTCACTGCTCTGCTCCTAACGGCCGTAGCGTGATTTCAGCATATAACCTTCCTTAATAAATCTATACTATATGCTATCTATACAATTAATAAAATTGAAAAGTCTGTTTGTAATGTTAAAATAACAGCTTTTTACTAAGTGCATATGAAAGTATATACGATATCTATAACAAAAGACCCATTTAAAAATTTTCTGTCTGTATGTTTGTTCCGGGTAATCTCCGAAACGGTTGGACCGATTTTGACGGGACTTTCACTGATAGATAGCTGATGTTATAGGGAGTAACTAGGGCTACTTTTATTTTAGAAAAATAATTAGGGTTCAGCACTAATAAAAAAAATGGTCGTGATGAATCAATTCGGGCGCTTAAATGGCTAACGCTGAGTAAACCATAATGAATGTACTAAATAATTGTAGACATTAAAAAGACTTACAAAAAAGTCAGCGAAAGTATACGTCTATCTTCTAAAGAACACCCACAATAAGCATTATGGTCTCTAAAATAGCCGGGAGCGAAGGAGCAAGATTCGCCGCAAGCATTCTGTTGTCCTCGTGAGCGAAACCGCGAGCTCAGCTAGTTTACAATATAATAAAGCGGAAGAGTTTTTATGTTTGTTTGATTAAATACGCTAATCTCTGGAACTACCAGTCGGATTCAAGAAAATCTTTTTGTATGAGATAGCCAGATTCATGAGGTTCACTTCTCAGTTAGTCTAAAATATTGATTTTTTTTTAAGTAAGTCGGAGGTGGAAGCCCTCCCGAACTGCATTATCCGCATGCGCTGGTGTAATGGTTAGTGATACGTAAATACAATGTTCTACAAAAATATTGGTCCTTATATATAATCTCTTAAATACATATTAGCCACAATCAGGCATTTCGTGGAAAAAGTTTATTGAAAACTAAAAAGTGATTTATGAGCATTATTATTAGGTATAACATATTAATCCTTACGAACAAAATTTCCTTAATCATTATGACAATTTCGTGAAGATAAACTTCGCCCTTTATAGCATGTTATTTGAACGCATAGTATATGAGATATAAATATATATACCACAAGAAAATGTTACTAAAAATATTGTCTATAGTAAAGTATTATGAATTATCACTCAGTGATTTCTTTTCAATTGTTATGATCGCAGTTACAACCTAACCTAATCAATCGAGTCCGCAACCAAAATTGGTTATAATTCAACCATAAGAAGCAAAGATATTTATTTGATGATAAATCTATTATTTTGATGAGAAAATGAATTAAGTGATGATGCAAATAGAATTAAGATGATGATAAAAATATTCTTGGGAATAGACATTATAATTAGGGGATACATATTGGTGACGTAAATATTGTTGCCATTAATTACATACGTCTGTCAGTGATGTTGAATTTTTACTATATATCGTCATTAGCGATCATCGGTCTAATGAACGAGTTAAATGCAAGCACAAGGCAAAATGTTTTCTTATAGTTATGGAATAGCTACAGAAATGTGAATAGTTGGTCGATGTAATTGAGAATATTCGTGCCATTTTTTTTGTACTTACTACATTAGAATTAACGACCTCGAGTCATTAATAGCATGGCTGTGTTTACATGCCCTAGACGTTGGCTACCTTTAAGGTGTTGTTGAGTCAATAGTGCAGAACAATAGTAAAATGATACGGTTATTATTGTACGAATAAAAAAATCACTTCGAGATGTACCTACATTAAAAATTCTAACGCATACAGAAATTCACGCCTCTCTCCCGACGGTGTAGGTAGAGACCACGTCCTTCCACTTGCTACGATCGTGGCAAGTGCTCGATTTTTTGCTTCTTCAACCTTCATCTATCTTTTCACTCAAGCTCGTCGGTTTAAAGTACTCTTGACCTGACCTTTCTTCAGAACGTCCCCGATTTGATCGAGGAACTTTGTTCTAGGCCTTCCGCTTCGAACGCTCTTATTCACACTCACCTTATAAATTACATGCCCAAACCATCTTAGCATCGCTTTCTCAATCCGTGTAACTATCTATATCTTCTGTAGAAAAAGAATATTAAAACATTTCTAGAAGAAATATATTACAACACTTATTAAAATATAATACACATCTATACATAACTCGAAATAGATATTGAAGATTTGCAAGTCACCCCGGCCTTCGTAGAAATGAACGATGAATCAACAGCTTTATTCATGACCAATTGATTAAGAAAATCATCGTTGATTCACCTCTGTTAAATCGCAAAACTTCACGAATGTAGTTACCTAATTTGTCCACAGGCAGGGTCAGGTAGGTCTAGCGTTGTTTTCGCACCATCCAAGGGTTAACGCCGGGTTAACCCGAAACACTACGTGGGAACAACCTACCATATATAGAGAGAACGCAGTATTCTAACTTGGAGTTACGTAATTGTACTATAACACTGACAGATTGGTTGATAATGCGCTGTAGTGATGTTGATTTGTAGAGATTCAATTTTCACTAAACAAAACAAAATTAATACAATATTTACAATTATGAAATGTTACATGTTTTATGTATAACAACCTAAATACCACCTCCAAGAAGTATGCAAGAGACCTTTGCGGATAGCGAGAAATGAATAAAAGCTATAAATAAATTGTAAGATAAAATTGAAGTAAAGCTTGTTTATGACACTTTTACATCAAAATTATTAGGTACATACATATTAATACGTGAAGCAAAAGCTTTCGGTATCTTTTTAAGCGTATTACGTCCACGGAATACTGTGAGATTTATCATCGTTAAAGTTTATATGGAAAAGGAGTGCAGAAAGCTAAAATTTATCTGTAATATTGGCTACCAATATATTAAATTAAATAAATTAACATAGCGAATCTTAATCCGACCAGTACCATTGAACTTAGACCTCCCAAAATATTGACATTGTCACTCAACGAAATGTGACAGCAAGTGATGTAGATAATGAATAGTCATTGTTTATGAATACTCTAAATGTTAAACAGAAAATAGTTTATGATCAAAAAGTCTCCGGTCGAATTCCGACATTAGGGCGATCGCTTGTTTAGATAGGTCCAAATCCAAATCTATCCAAATTTGCTAATATACAGATAGTTTAAGATATTGTAACTATAACACGAGGATTAACAAAGCTTTCTGATTTAGATCCCGGTAGCAAATTTAAATTTCTTCAGTTCCATAAAAAATTTAATTTTTTTTTTTATCTGACTATACTGTTAGCCATAAGGGCCCTGAAGCCTCAGACCACTTTTACAGCTTCACCGGGCTTGAATTTAAAACCATTCTCAGATAATTGTCTCTAAAACTAAATAATAGTGCGGAACCGTCTCATTATAAAAGATGTAGGTCGTACCTAACAATTTTGATGTAAAAGTGTCATAAACAAGCCTCACTTCAACTTTATCTTAATATTAATTTCTAGCAAAGAAGCATCAAAATTAGATAATTTTAAAATCAGATGTTCCACAAGCAGCTAAGGTACTATGAAATAAAATGGGCAAGTGTATAATTTTAGACCGTAAATGTAATAATGAATATATAAACAAGTGTGCTTACTGATCGCTATTTCTTATATGATGCAACCGGTTCGATCTCTTTCTCACGACACGTAACCACTCGAAATTCATTTGCATTTGGTGGAACAATAATATCGGGCTGATCTGCCGCAAACTGGGTATTATAAAGTCGCAGGAGATAAGTCCAGGCCGTATTTAAATTAACCTTTCGTAACGGGCAAAATTCACATTGTATTTTAAATTAAGTGATATCTATATATTAATACGTGAAGGAAAAGCTTTCTTCCCCTTTTTTATGCCTATTGCGTACACGGAAGACTGTGAGATTTGGCATGTTTGGTGTGCAGAAATCTAAAATTTATCTATAATATCTGTTACTAATATAATATATTAAATAAAATAAAAAAATATTACAAATCCTAACCCTCCCAGTACCATTGAACTTAGACCCCCTAAAATATTGACATTATCACTCAATGAAAGTGACAGCAATTGATATAGATAATACTCATTGTTTATGTTCATGAATACTGTAAATGTCAAACAGAAAATAGTCTATGATCAAAAAGTCGGCGGTCGAATTTCGACCTTAGGGAGATCGCTAGTCTCTATAATTATTTTTGCGGTTTTATATGTTACTGGCTGTACTCCACGGCTTCACCTGTTTTGAATTTATTTGACCAACTCTTCATTTCGTCGCCGCTAAGGCACCCTTGATTACAACTCGTCGGATTACTTGACGTTGATGGCTACTGATCGAGTCCTTAGAGTTTCAGCGTAAAGTTATATAGCCTATAAACCTTACTCAATAAATAAGCTATAAAATGAAAAAAAAAAATCTAATCTGATATGTACTTCCAGAGATTAGCAGATTCAAACAAACAAACAAGTAATCTCTTGAGTTGTACCTATACATAAAAAAGGTATTATATTGAAACATAATTGATATTTATATTAATAAATTTGTAGTCCTGTCTGTACTTTTAATATTTTTCCAAAATTTCCCGATAAGCACACTTATATGAACGATACTGATCACGAATATGCCAATTATTTATTTTTTGTTTGTCTGTCTGTTTGTATGTCCAAATTTAAATTAAAAACGGCTTGACTGATTCTTATAAAATTTTGTACACGGGATGCTTATGTCATCGGTCAATTGATAGGGTATAAGAAATATCAAATTATTTTAGAAACCTTAAAAAAAGTAATTAAAAAAATCGTTAATGCTTGATCGGTTTTGATGAAATTTTGGAAATACAAATCATTTCATGAATAATGGCCTTTGAGAATTTTCAAAAACACTTTTAGGAATCGTAAAAAATAGAATTTCCAAAAAATTTAAACTTCATTAATTCTTAACCGATTTTGATGAAATTTTGTATACGGGAAGTATAAGTTATTTTATAATTTTTTTGATAGGGTATAGGAATTGTCAAAAGTATTTTTAAAATTATTAAAAAAAATATATTCTCAATCACTTTTGACATAATTTCGTAGACTGGAAGGATGCGTGATTTCATAATTGATAAACATCAACAATAATTAGATAAATAAATGTGTGTGAGACCACACGCGGTAGAAGTGAAACTTCTGTCTCTCTCTCTCTTTGTATATATTTCGAGTACATTAAGCATAGACGAAGGATAAGGAAACTATATAGAAATGCATTCTAACTCATTCTCTCACAGCCTAAAACCTATTTATACATTTATAGCAATCTCTTTTTTGTTACATATTTTCGTTTCATAAAATTTATTTCACACCGTCCCAAAAGAAGTTTCATTAAAAAAAAAAAAAACAATTTTGATAATTCTAAACCAATTTGGTTGAAAATTGTACACGGAAAGTACATGTCATTTTACAATTATTGTGAAGCTATATGAATTATCATTAATATGAGTAAAAATAAAATTACGGGATGAAAATAATTATTGAGTATTAACAAACGCGTGCAGAGCCGCGGGTACACCGCTAGTATTTTATAAACTTAAGAATTATGCTTGTTTGATATTTCGTATCCTAGGAATGGTAAATGTAAAATATCTGACATGATCAAGTATTTTTAGAAATCTATACATTTTCCCTTTTTACGAAGACAAAGCAGCCAAAATTAAGTTTATCAATCACCGTGTTTGTCATGGTAACGCGACGCCCAAGGGACGGGTTCGTATTTGCGCATAGTTCAACTTTAAGGCCGCGGCCCTTGTTCAAATAATTTCGTAAGAAGTTTCAGGAAGGGCTCCTTTGACCCCGGCGGTGTGAGTTTATTTAGTGTTGTGATGATCTTAGGCATATATGAAAGAAACTACACAATTTTTACCCGACTGCAAAAAAGGAGGATTATGCTTTTCGAACGTATGTATGTCATATGTGTATGTATGTCTATTTCTTTGGCACGCTCTGTAGCCTAAACGGTTTAATGGTTTTAGCATACAATGTCGATAGATTCCTCTTAATTGGGGGAGTGACATAGGCTATTAATAATATTTAACTACGACGCCTGGTAATCAAATAGAAAGCAAAAATAGAGAATTATATTTTTTAGTCAAGTATTTTTTGGTTCCCTTTTAATAATATATTTACTTCTATCGTAATGTTACTACCTGTTACAACCCGACTAAAAAGAGAGAAAATCCTGTTCTCGAAAAATCTCGAAGCAACTACAATCCTCTCAGGACTTCGAAATAATCTTCGTGTCGTAAACAACCGCGGTGCACGTTTATATAAACATCGCAGTTTACACATAAATGTATAGGGCTTATCGCCTCGATTACGTCATCGAGTAGGCATAGAAACTAACCGTCGAGAATGTTAGCGATAATTCACGTTTTTTCTGCGATTGTTTTGTGTAGGTATTTAAGCGACTCAGGCGCGGCGCCAAGTGCAGTTCAGTTTTGAATTACAAAGTGATAACAACGAGCGATAAAAGGAAGTGAAACCACAGTGAAATAAATAACAGTGTTTTGAGTTCGTGAAATTTGTAACTGTGTGGAATTCGAATAAAACTTCTTCACGTCAATCATCGGCATTTTTATTACCCATGGGTGCCACGGGTGTAACAGTAACATATTATAAGGTTCTGACGTCGTTGTTAAAAAGTTAAAATAAAAATATTAAATAGCTACGTTAAAAACTTTAATAAACCTATAATTAATTAATAATGCGATTATTTATATACGAGATTTGTGTAAATATTTAATGGTTAAATATTAAATAATAGAATAATCTAGCTCGAGCGAGGTTTTAAACACTTTCTTTAACATTTTAATCAAATAGAAAGTAAGGTATGACATATCAAAGATATTTACAGAGTTGTAAAATTTACATTTTAGAAGTAAAGGAAAATATACCATCTGTTTGATATATCTCTGTACATATCTTTGACACATTCTGATTATTTGCGTGAAGTGACACGCCTCGCCTGCGGGATGAATACAAAATGTGACCAGATGGGTTACCTCTTTACTTACTACTGACAAAGGTCTGAGGACCTTTATTCTGAACTCTTTATCAAATAAAATAAAATATAGTACAAGTTAATTTTGTTATTGAAAGTTAAATTGCGCCTGTAAATGATACTTTTAATCTCTTATATTATATTAAAAATAACAGTGATGAATAAGTAACAATTTTTAAAAATTTACAATAACTTTAAATTTTCACAATCGTAGCCAATCTTTTCTATATGTCGTAATCTCTCTGTTATATTGCATTAATAACTACAATATTGTATCCGAAATATAAATCAAAAAAGTAATTTCTTAATTTTAATTGTTATTGTATTATCGAAACCGAGTAAGGCTTTCGATAGACATGATCACAATAAATAAGACAAGCTCACTAACAAATTCATTACAAGCCCAACACGAATCCAATTTAATTCACAGCTGGCTCATAACAAACCTATTTACTTGCATGTTTATGTAAAAAATCTCGCCGTCTGACCGGGGTCCCGCTGGGCACTCCCATGGGTCCCCTGTTTTTTAATGTAAAAATATGGACTAATGACACTTAATAAAATTCCTTTTAGAACGGACACGGGTTGCTGCTTTGGTTTATAAATTGGCCCGAAATTTTAAACGTCCCTTCTTTTTTATTTGAAATAATTTGTCCTTTCGGTATGACGTGTATTTCCTAAATTATATAATAAAGACGTAATTTAAGCTTAATAAAATACAGAGTTTCATTGTTGTATTTTTAAATGTTTTAAAATGGTACAACAATTTTCTCTTATACATGTGTTTATTTCTTTTTATCTATACGTATAATGTATGTGACGTAATAAAAAATATTTCAGTGGACAGCATTGAATACAAACAAAATTTAAATTGAACAGAACATTTTTAACGTTTTAAATCTCAATATAATTGTAGGAAGAGACATCATTGACTTTTGATGTGCTGGATTTTTATCAAGGTATATGCAGTAATCGTTTTTTTATATTTTCATCAATTGGATATATAATGCATTTATCTATAATATCTGTAACTAATGTATTAAATTAAATAAATTAATACTGCGAATCCTACCCTATAAGTGCCATTTAACTTAGACTCCCCAAAATATTGACATTGTCACTCAACGAAAAGTGACAGCAAGTGGTGTAGATAATACTCATTGTTTAGGTTCATGAATACTGCAAATGTCAAACAGAAAATAGTCTATGATCAAAAAGTCGCTGATCGAATTTCGAGCTTAGTTTGTTTAATTACTTCTACAACTTAGCACTTTGCTTGAATGTGTTTCAATTTTTTGAAACATGTCATAGAAGCTATCAAAATTAAAGCACGATCAAGCTTGTTATGATATTATTATTATCTAATATATTAACATCCCAAATAACTTACAACCTTATGTTAGGAATAATACAATTATTTTCTCTATTCACATTGCTGTGGAAACCTTGTTGTAACTAAAATTTAATTCGTTATTTTAAATCTACTAAAATTAAATTTTATACAAAATTTAAGGACATAATCTACATTTGGATAAAACAAATTATATTTACACAGAGGAATTTATTCAAACTTCTACAAGTAAATTGTTGTGTATACATGCATACACACAGTTCAAATGTCTTTTCGAATTGTAAATATTTTCTTACTATAATCTGTTTTCGTTATTATCTTATTTTAGTGTCCATTAAGTTTGGGACCCATTGACGACTGTAATGTTAATAATAGTATTGAAGTATTAAAAAAAATCTATCCTATTTACTTGTTTAAATTTCATTAATGAAGCAATTCCATAATATTCGAATCAGGAGTTCATGAGCTTACAACGGTAACGGTTAATAGTATAAATAAATATTAATTTATGAGTTATGCCCTCCTCCAACATGAATCTGTTCTCACGTGGTGTTAATTAGGCAATGGCCGACGTCAGTCGGGCAGAGCTAACACGAAAACTGTAAACATAGTAGAAATGTGATTTTCAAATTTAAAATTAAGCTATTAAAATTTAGTTTTTTTTTATTCTTGTAGTAAATCGAAAATTTTATAGATTGCATAATTTGATGGGTCAAATTAGACACCTGTCAAAGCTCATTGCTTATAGGATGTGACAAAAAAAAACTTGGTTCAACTTTAACTGATTGTGGAGATGTAGATTTTGATATAGTATTATTAAGATTTGGCAGTATTTTAGTTCAGGTTATGATTTCATTGTGTTTAGATTTTATAAACTGTCATCATCATCATCATCATTTCAGCCGCAGGACGTCCACTGCTGGACATAGGCCTCCCCCATAGATCTCCAGAGCGACCGATCTTGTGCGGCCTGCACCCAACGGACAAAACTGTAAAAAAAATATATAAACTGTAAAACGGAAATATTACAATAGATACGCCATAAGACAGTACCAGGCTACGCGGCAACAAAGAATTACCGTCGATATTCAAATGTATAATTTAATTTCAATTTTTTTCAAATAGCGTCTCTTTAAAGTATACAAATTCTGCCAGTGTCAAGTCAGTCATGAAAGAGTAATAACTAACTTTAAGTGTATTTATATGTTGACCAATAACTGGACAATGTCTGGGTATAAGTAATACTAAAATTTGTACTTTTGTGTACTTATAAACTTAATTGATCAGTCTACTTCATTTGTAACTCTACCTACCATAGAGAATAAACATTCCTATGTACAGACATTGAGGGAATTTTGTTATTTACACACGGAGCCGTAAATAAGAAGAAGTAGTGTATTTGATTAGCTTCAAATTTATAAAGCGTTGTCACGTCTTGCGAATAGATTAGCCTTTTCAAATAAAATCAATAAATATGGAGTCACAACTTCGCACACGACCACTTAATTCCAAACTAAGCAAAGCTTGTATTATGATGATTAAACAGCTGATATACGTACATATATAGATATTTAATGCTCAGACACACAATAGATAATTATGCTCATAAGACAAAAGTAAGTTATGGGCGGAGATCGAACCCGCGACCACTCCTCGGTTCCATAGTAGGGCTTACTACCACTGCTACAAGGCCTTAGGAATTAAAAATAATGATATTAAAATCTTTTTATATCGCTACATTCGGTTTCTAAGTACATAGTTATAAACAATCCTAACCTTATAGCAACAAGACATAATATTTTACGGTCATATAATTAAAATATTAATTCCAAAGTAATTATTACTTGTCGTAGTGATTAATTAAAATAAAATATAATGTGACGCTTTGATACTTATTATTATGGTATATGAATAACGTAGTAGTTTTGTTTATTACTACGGCAAATCGAAAGCCCTCATGCTGTTGTGCTCGTAAGCCTAGTACAATCTAAAAACAGTGTCGACCACCGATATATCAACAATCCATTACCAACCGCCGCTCTCATAATGTGTGGAAAACTGCGGCCAAGGTTATCACATTGAGAAATTTCAAAAACTAGCTATGCCTCACGGTTTTACTCTTTTTCATTTCATCCGACAAACAACACGACGCGCTGCCAACGCACTAATTGTTCGCATTTCCCGCAAGTACAAATTATTTTAAATTTTCATTATCTCTTGAGCTATGCTATAAAGGGCAAAGTTTAATTTCATTAAATTATCTTTATGATGAAGTAACTTTTTTTCGTAAGGATTAATATGCCATGCAGAAAAATAATGCCCATAAATCACTTTTTAATATTCAACAAAAAAAAAAATACAAAATTCCTTATTGTGTTTTATCTATTATATATTATCTATCGCGGACTTTTTTTAAATGTACTAAAGCCCAATACTTTCGGAAAGTATTGTATTTGCTTTTATTAACCATTACGCCAGCGCACGCGGATAAAACAGTTCGGGAATATTTCCTTAATAAAAATCAATATTTAAGGCTAGCTGAGAGTTGTAGCCTAATTATAGATATCCAACACTATCCTCGTGAATCGGGCTGGGATATAATATACAAAAAGAACTTTCCGAATCCGACTGATCCCGAGATCACCGTGTTTAAATAAACAAACAAAAAAAACTCTTCCGCTTTATTATATTATAGCTGACCCGCGCAACTTCGTCTGCGTAACATAAGAGAGAGGCTAATAACAATTGTCGTAATACAATTTATAGGTGCCGCTCACCTGCCACATCATTTCGCTAAAATGCACGTGCGGTACTTGATTATTATTTTACTGCGGAGTTATTTTAAAACTGTGATATCTCCTAAGGTATTCATTGAAATCAAATGATGTAAAAATAAATTTTGACCAAAATTAAATACTTGTGATGAGTATCGTATTTATTTTGATAAGGATTAATACCATGTTTATAAAAACACCTTCGCAAATAATGCGTTATTTTAAAACAAATTTAATTACCATTAAAAAGGTTATATTGCGTCAACCTTAAAATATAGACATATGCCATCACAGACTTTTTTAGAACTTTTTAAGAGAAATAATTCCGTCACGTAATAATGTTGCGTAACTTTAACCATTTACGCAGCGCACGCAATGAAAACTTTCAAAAGAAATAAATTTTTCATGTTTTGCAACATTTTTCATCCATGCTCCGCTCCTATTGGTCGTAGCGTGATATTATATAGCCTATAGCCTTCCTCGATAAATGGGCTATCCAATACTAAAATAATTTTTCATTCCAACCAGTAGTTCCTAAGATTAGCACGTTCAACCAAACAAACAAACTCTTGAGCTTTATAATATTAGTATAGATTAGTTCTATTATAGATGTCAAAAGTGTCTTGGTAAATTCGCTCAACTATAGAGAAATATGTTTATGTTAATTTTAATGAATAAAAAAAATTGTTTAGAAACAAGTTCATGGTGTGAGTATTCATTTTCACTGAACCGGTAGTTGTCAACGTCTCAAATTAGATACCGACAAATATTAGAACTACCCGGACGCTTAACTAAAGGATTGAACACACTAACCGTTTTAATTATTACAATATTTATTAGATTTCGAAATATATTTACAAAATTAGAGGGTTTTTAGCGTATAGGAAAAATTGCAGGAAAAATAACGTACATACATATCATGCCTGTATCCCCGAAGGGTTAGGCAGAGGTTTACTAACGTACACCCACAGTTCGCCGGGTATGTTTTTAGGTCTCATGTAATGGGCGAGCCTATTGCCATTAATCGGGCAGAAAGCCAAACTCCGAGCTGTTACTGAGAATATCATAGAAAAACTCAATAACACTTTGCTCGACCTGGGAATCGAACCCAGGACCTCGATCAGAGCAGTCGCGCCTACGACCACTAGGTTAAAGAGGCCAAATATAAAGATAATAAACATACAAATAAGTATAAATAAACATTTTTCATTTAAAACCTATGCACACAATTCATCCATAAAGCGATATCCAGGCGTTTTTGATAATATATGAATGTTGATTTGACTGATTGGATACTTTTTATGAATTGTCGAACCTATACTACGTATTCCCTTGTAGTTCATTCTACGGATAGTTTACTTGTTTATTTTTAATGAATAATGCCCTTTCTTTACTTAATTAAAATCATTTACTGTGATGACTGAAATTTGATTAATAACCCAAGGCGTCCATCGATGGAAGAGTTTCGTTAAAATTAATTAATTAACTGTATTCCCTTAAAGAAGAAAATTCTATTGAGATACATCGCTACTATGCAGATTATAAAACAATAATGGCTCAGTGGTAGCGTGGTCAAACACCGCGATGATTAACATGGATTCGAATCCCAACAGTTAGCCTGAGCTTTCAATGAAGGAAAACATCGTGATAAAACCATAGCCCACGGCGGTAGGGAATTTAATTAATTTGTCGCCAAGCACCTATAGCTATTTACAGGTAGATGCATTTGAGACCTAGTTCACACCCTAGGCTTAGCGTTGTTGTTATTTACTTAACATCAGAATATCTTCTAACTAAACGTTGGTGTTTGTAACCTATATAGAATTCTAATAAACCTTTCTATATATTACCTTGAAGCTATAAAAAGAAACAAAATATTTTTTTGTTGGAATGCTTAACTTTATTTTATAATGATAATTGTTGCCTATTAAATGCAGCTGAGACTGTACTAGTTTCTCTTGAACTTAGTTGGATCGAGTGAAGTTAAACTTGTTTATGTTTCAGGAGCAGACTTCACAAACATCAGTTGCCAAGGTACAGTATGATAAATTGATAAACAGAGGGTTAATTTATAAAAAAGATTCTAAAGGTAATATGAAACATTGTCCAGAGCCACAGTCTTCTATTAGGCTTTGCGTGCTACTATCTTGGGCCATATCGGAGATTATGGCCACAACGTTAAAGCTATAAAGAAAAAAAATAACTGTGTAAGATATTGTAATACGCAGCGAGGTGTGACGAAGTGCCGATACTCTTCTTCTTCTTATTTTTGTTTTGGCACTGCAAACAGCACTTGCCAGCGTCATTTTTTTTCAGAACTTCGTAGTAGTAGGTATGTTATTCAAAGTGGCGTTTAACAAGATGGTGGCTCCTTTGTAAGAACGATCTAGGGAGTTTTTGTGAGATCTCAAAATACATGCTTTCCGCTTTATATTTCCACTTCACTTATGCACAACAACCAAACTATATCACGCTAAATGCCACAAATATTACATAATATAGGGTCAAAAAGCCTAGGTTAATTAATTGAAAATAAAAACCACAACATGCCACTTTAAGATCCTGCCAAAAACTCCGTGACGATACTCAGGAACAGCTGTTGTTTAGATAATACAATACTAGTCATGCCATTTGTGGTGTGCAGATTACTAAACCCTTAAATTAAAATCAAATTACATAGTCATTACAAAAAATTATAGCATAATATACTTAATACCTACAAAAATAATAAAATGGCGAAACAAGTTATTAACATGATGTCTTCGTCTTTTTTTTTTTTCTGACTACACTATTAGCCCACGAGGGCCCTGAAGCCGCTACGGCTTTTACAGCTTCACCGAACTTGAGCGCCTTCAAGTCGGTCGTTGCCTGCTTATAAAGTGGGTGCGATCATAGAGCGCACGTTTTTCTATCGCGCCCAGTCAATAGTGCGGGTCAATAGTACGAATACTAAGCCATTATTACAGATTTATTAATAATTCTGATTTAAATTGAACAATATCCTATTTTTCATAATATAGTATTTGTCAAACTATAATAAATGATATCAATACCATCCTGTAAAGGTCTCACTGCAAGACAATGCGGCTTATTCCCAAGATAATGTAAAGGCTTAATCTCCATGCCAGATGATGACGTATTGGCGATTGTAAACGCCAAAAATTCATTAGTTCTATATTTTTCCCACATATAATAATAAAACAAGAACATTTCTCAAGCATTCAGGTTTCTTCACGATGTTTTCCTTCACCGGCAATTCAAATTAGAAAATGTGTGTGAATTCCGAAATATTCGTTGGTACATACCTAGGTTTGACCCTGAGGACATCGAATTGGAATTCCACCGGTCTTAATCACGACTTTGTTACATGAAGTTAACAAAATATGTTATTACTTATAATTAAAAATTCATATTATTTCTAATTCAATTTTGAATAAAAGTTAATAACTACATACGTTTTGAAAGTTAATATTTATAAATATTCATTTTTGGAATTGTGTCAAATTTTTCATTATTTTTAAAAGTCTCACCTAGTGTGCGTTCAACTTAATAACGACTGTCAAAATAAATCATAGAGTTGTCATCGAAGCGACATGGCTACGGCCGCGGCCGCGGCATATCTGCCGTATAGTAAGTCGAATGTTCCCGCCTTTATTTTAATTAACCCCGCGAAGATTTATTGTCGACGTTGAAAATTTGATTGGACGTGGAAATGTTTATTTCGATGTTTCTAACTGAATCAGCGCGTTTACTCAGGTCTTCTATAAAATTATACTATAAACTAGTTGTACCCGCGACTTCGCTCACGTAGACTACAGAATGCTATCGACCGGGCACACGCGTGAATCTTGCTCCCCCACTCCCGTCTATTTTAAAAACAAAAATATTTATTGTGGGTGTACCTTGGAAGACAGATATATACTCTCACTGACTTTTTGTAGGTGTTTTTAATGTCTACAATTATATAATACATTAATTTGATATATCTCATAAGGTTTATTCAGTGTAAGCTATTTAAGCGTCCGACTTGATTCATCATGACCAGTTTTTTTATTTGCGCGGAACACTAATCTATAAAAAAAGTAGCATAAGTTACTTCTTATAACATCAGCTATCTACCAGTGAAAGTCCCATCAAAATTGGTCCAACCGTTTCGGAGATTACCCGGAACAAATAGACAAACAGACACGCAAACAAAAATTAAAAAGAAATCGGCGTTTTATTAATTATTATAGATGTTGTATACACTTTCATATGCATTTAGTAAAAAGCTGTTATTTTGACATTACAAACAGACACTTCAATTTTATTAAATGTATAAATTAAAAAAATTGTGATTTTTTAAGACATGATATGCTCGAAGGTAAACCGCTAAGCCTAGACGGGCACACCTTTACGAACAGCCGGAGCGCCGGAAAGCATGTCTGGCTGAACATAGAGTAGTGTTAGTTCCAACACTCATGTACGGAAGTGAAAGTTGGGTGTGCAGAAAAAGGATGAAAGTAGAATAAATGCAGAAGAAATGAGAACGCTAAGAGGTACGTTAGGAGTGAAATTGAGTAACAGAATAAGAAATAGTATGATAAGAGTACTTTATACTGTGAAAAAAGATACAGTTACACGGATTGAGAAAAGGATGCTTAGATGGTTTAGGCATGTAGAAAGGATAAATGAAAGAAGAATGTCTAAATAAATTAATAAGGCGAGTAAGAAAGGTAACGTTGGAAGAGGAAGGCATGGGCTAACATTCCCAGATCAAATCGGGAACGTTCTAAAGAAAGGTCAGGTCAAGAGTACTCTAAACCGACGAGTGTGAGTGAAAAGATTGATGAATGTTGAAGAAGCGATAAATGTATGCCAGGATCGTAGTAAGTGAAAGGACGTGGTATCTGCCTTCCCATTTCAAAGAGAAGTTTGATATATGCTGTTATCGTTGTTGTAGAGGGACTGGCTCCCAAGTTTTTTAATATTAGTATGTATTGCAAATTGATGGCACTATGCCTGAAGGTAAGCACAGTATAATCAAAAATAATGCCAACCACCAAGAGATCTGGTTACTCTGCTAACATGCCTTTTTTTAAATAGTTGCACGGCAAACTGACTATACTGTCCCTGATTGTAAGGACAGTACTATCCTAACACAACGGCGACCACCAAGAGATCATAATCCAACGACGGTCACTACTGTCATGTCGGTGTGCATTAATTAACTGGATATGCACATGCTGACACCGAAACGCGACACGTGACATCAAGTCACTATGACGGACTTTTCACTACATACACGGTGGTCGCGACCCAGTCGGGCAAAACAGCCCTACCTGCAAGCTTCTGGGCAGATCCTAAAATGCGACAAATCAAAAGACAAGACAGTCGCTGTGAGGAATTTATCACCATATGCATGGTGGTCGTAATGAGATCCCTACCACCACTTGATCACTGGATATACACTGAAAGCTGATCCGCCTAAGCATGCCAGAATTGAGGTGTGTTATGCTATGGTTGTATTACGATGGTTTGGCGCGCATTGGCAGTTAAATCCAATTGTATGCCGTGACGGTAAACGTCATGATGACTCTCTCATGGCGTCACGCCCCCTCTACGCCGCCGCTTTCGACTCCCTTGCGTAAGTGCGTACGTATACTAGACTTTATTATTTTACTTCATATTTTTATTGGTTATTGATTTTTATTTGTTAGAAATTTTAATATTCACTAACATGTTTCACATTTATACCAGGCGTCGCCTGACGCCCAAAGATTTTCTTTCATTCATTCAAAGCCTCGGCTATTTTTGAGATTCGAACATAGGATTGACATAGGTCAATCGACGTTTTTTCAGAACACATTACCGCTGAGCTGTCGTGGCTATATAAATAATTATCATGTTCGCGCATTGCTTTCATACTAGTTATTAAGTTATTTTACTAAATTATGCTTAGCACAATCCCCTAACTATTATTAACCGCGAAATTTGTATACACGCAATATCAGTCGAGGTAAAAAGAACCGCAAATATATAACCGCTTGTATATAAATCTATGAATCACAGACTGTTGCGGTTTTTAACAGAGCGTAGTTGACTTCAATGTACGCTAGGTTTTACAGTAATGTTTAATGTCACAATTTTAGTATCATTTGTTTTTTTTTGTTAAAAAAGTCTATAAAACTAAACTATTACGTGAAATTCCTTTTTAACCCTCTACGCAAATAGAGTATCTATGTGTGGCATCTTAAATCATAAACTTTTGATTCGATTTTGTTGTATTTTTTGTCTTAATTACGATTCATGAAAATCCATTCCACCGTTTGATGATTATGAAGTCTTTAAGTCAAGTAGACTTGTCTGCTCGAGTTGAAATTCAATATTCTGTTACTTTAATCATATTAGAAGACCATGACAATGTTTGACCTGATGCTGCAGCACTATCTGGAATCTTCAGGATACCTAACTTCTCACCAACTTACAGCATAGATTTCGTGTTTAGTCTCATTGCAATGGTCTCACTGAAATACGTTACGTGTGTCGGGGTTTTATTCAATTTTCTTTTAATCATTATATTAATACGTGAAGCAAAAACTTTCTACCCCTTTTTAAGCGTATTGTGTGCACGGAAGACTGTGAGATTTGGCATGGTTAAAGTTTATATGGAGAAGGAATACAGAAAGCTAAAATTGGTCTATAATATCTGTTACTAAAATATTAAATTAAATAAATGAATACTGCGAATCCTAACCCGACAAGTGCCATTGAACTTAGACCCCTCAAAATATTTACATTACTTATCACTCAATGACAAGTGACAGCAAGTGATAGAATATTCATTGTTTAGGTTCTTACTGCAAATGTCAATCAGAAAATACTATATGATTAAAAAGTCGCTGGTCGAATTTCGATCATTGGGCGACCGCTATAGTCGACGCATTTTAAACTTAGTCGTCGGACAATAAATGACACTGACAGTAGGAATGTGCATGCTATGCAACCCGTTATCGATACTTAGTTACCTGCGCACGCAGGGTCGATGCGTTATTATGACCTTCATTAGCACTCTGACTCCTGATTGGTCGTTACGATTTATTAAATGATTTATTAAATGTTCTTGAAGAACCTTCTGTAATAGTCATCGATAACGCCAGCTACCACTCCATGCAATTAGAAAGGATACCCACATCATCTACAAAGAAAAATGACATTCAAGAATGGCTGACAAAGAAGAACATTCCTTTTTCGAATGCAGACATAAGGGAAGTATTGTTAAGAAAAGTGAAGGAGAGTAAACCAAAAATAATATATGCCTTAGATCAGCTGGCATATGAAAGGGGTTAGGAAGTGATAAGACTGCCTCCATATCACTGTCTATATACCCCCATCGAACTCATGTGGGCTCAAGTCAAAGGAGAAGTTGCTGCAAAAAATCATACATTTAACATTGTTGATGTTGAAATTCTTCTCCACAACGCTATTGATAATGTTACTCAAGAAGACTGGGCCAAATGTCTGAGGCATGCCAAGGAACTCCAGGATAAGGACTTAAGGAAAACTATTTTAAGAGATCAAGCACCACCTCTGATAATTAATCTACAGGAAGATGACACAGATGGGGAAGATACGGATGAGTATTTTTGAAGAACTAAGAAATGTCCCTAGAAATAGATAAAAAAGGGCCTTTTCAGGGCCACATTACGATCTATACAGTGTCTCTATGATTACATCGAAACAAACATTTTATCTTACAAAATTAAAAACTTTAATTTTCAGATAGCGAAAAATTATTTCTATTAATATTTAACATAATTTAGCATATCGATCGTACCTATCCCGTTATCGATATGCATTTCTACAATTCTTACGGACATCACTACATCTCGCCATAAGACCTGTAAGTGCGAGCGAGACCGACAGATAAATATGATTTATAACCCGAAGCCTCACTTCATAATGCGTCGACTATAGTTCCAATAGTTTCTTGCGTCTTTTATAAAATATTGCCGAGATTATTTTCGAACAAAAATAAGAAATTATCATTTCACAATATGACGATAAAAAGTATGGAAACATTTAAGGAAAATATTACTATCGTCCAGTTGATAATATCAGCTCTAGAGGTGATTTGTTAAGTACCTGCTAACTATTCTACTATATAAGATTCTTGATTTTTATTTTTTTGTCTCTACATTACATAGTTATTCTATTTTTAACTGACTTCTACAAAAAACGAAAGGTTACTCAATTCAATTGTTTTTTTTTCTGGTTGTTCAGCCATAACTTGTTTGTTTATGAACCGATTTGGATGAATCTTTTTTTTTATTGGATAGAATACCTCAAGGTTAGTCCCATTTTAATTTCATGTGCATTGGATCTTCAACTTCGAAAATAGACAAGGGAACTCTTCAAAATGCTTGAAGTTGGTTTTCTTTTTTTTTTAATTGTCTTGTTCATAAGATATTTAATTTCCTTCACAAAGAATGTTGATAATATCTTGTAATTTAATGGACATATTAGTAAATAGGTATTACTTATTAGGACATGAATGATTATTTTTGATGTTTTTCAAAGAAATCGAAAAGATTTATTTACATAACTCTGATTTAGTTTTCATACATATTTTAATTTTTAATCAACATATGCGTTGTGTTTTGACCAGGAGATATTAAACAGGCCTTCAATTCAACAATCAATCGGTTAATTCTATAACCGTGCCTAGGATTCCTATAACTTATGGATCTCATTCGATGAAGGCATAGAAGTTTATTAGCAACGGTTCGCGACTTCTTTCGCACTCATTACTACGAGTGTATAGAAAGAGACGCATATACTTTACAATCTTGGGTCTGTATACAAAGAGAGGTAAGGATATGAAAATGGTCCCAATTAGTAGCTAGTCCATTATCAAACAATCACCGAAATTTCTGCGAATTTTGGCAATCTGAGAGCAATGTTTTAGGATATTTCGTAAAGGTGAGGTCATTTAATAAACTACAGTTTATTTAACAAACAAGTTTTCAATTACAGTTGATATTTTTTATATGTTTAAACAAATAACCTATATTACTCGGGGATAATAATTTTAAAATCGGATCAGTAGTTCCAGAGATTACCTCCGACAAACATACAAACTTTATATCTTTATAATAGTATAGTACTTACGAATAAAACAGTGTATGTATAAATAAGGCTGATTACACGCAAAGACTGTGAAGTGCAACGCGAGGATTTTAATAAATCTGCCGGTACTTAACCCTGTGTAAAAATATATGAAATGTTTTTTAATATAGCATTGTATCAAAAATATGTGTTTGTTTGTTCATGTTTTCAAATACTATCTATCATCAATGTACAATAGTGGGTGCTAGAGTCGTTTACACAAATCAATGTGCCTATTTCATAATATACTCCAGAAAGAATACAGGCTATATATCATAACGCTTTCCTCCTGTAGGGAATATGCAATTATATAAAATTACATTCAAAGAATAGAGTCTACAATAATTTTCAAAATTTTATTTATTTATATTAGCTCGGCAGACTGTACTTTCCTTGATGGTGATCACAGTATAATCCAAACACAATGACGAACACCGAGAGTCCGTAACCCATCCTTTGATCTAGTTTATAAAAAAAAAAACTTATGTAGCTAATTTATTTATGTAGTAACAATATAAAACAGATAAAACATGTTGATTACTTTATAGTAACCATCTACCAGTTAAAATCCCACGACTGGGCAAATACCACTACTGCTAATAATTCCACCACCACGACTTTGATGTTACTACATAATTATAAACCGGACTAATCTCGATGAAAAAAATCCAGCCGTAGCTTCGGCAAAATCTGAGGAATAAAAAACCGAGAGTAAGTGAGCGCGGACATTGTGTGTGACCGTTCTAAACCACAATGTTTCAAACGATCTTGTAACTTTGTAGTGAAAAGTCATTCGCGGACGGTAAAGTCGTCGTAAGCCTTTACGGTGGCTGTAAAACAGAAATGAGACAGAGTTGAAAAGCTCAACAACTGCAATATTATGCGAATATGTTTGTGTTTATATCTCGAAACACACAAAATTATATTAGTTGTTAATTTTTATGTAAGATAAAATATGGTATTAACATTTTTGAAACTGCTGTAAAGTTGAGACGTTGTGATGTTATAGGTTAGTGTTTGCGTGTCATGAGGAGAGACGAAAGTCATTCAAGTATAGCAATAATGGCTTATTGGTAGCATATACGGACACCGTATCGACCGACGTGAGTTCGAATCCCTGAAATGAACCCCATGGACATTTTAAAAATAGACGCGTTATACTTTAACTAAAGGCAATTTGAAAACGCACCAAATTTAGTTATCAGAATGTTGAAACAAAAGAGATAGGAAATCATAGCCTAAGGCGGAAACTCCGTTGTCAAAAAAGGATAAAAGTTTCTTCTCGCTCACTCCGGTATCAAGTCGAAAGTGAACTGAGGGCAATTGCCCACCATTCACGATGGCATGTGAGCTTTCAGTCAAGGAAACATAGTGAGGTAACCGTAGCATGGTGGTAGGGTATTTTGTAATGCCTGTCTGGTTAGTCACCAGCTTAAAGTTGAAAATCTGTCGCCAAGAATCTATTGGTATATCCGGCAGAGCCAGTCTTTCACTACAGAACCTATGAACCTGAGTGATGTGCATGTATAAAGCGCAGTGCTATGTGAATATATGTCAATAGCTAGCGAATGAAGTATCAATGTATCACGCGAGCGGCTGCTTAGCTCAAGGGATCCATGCCGGAGGAACGGACCTGGGCTTGAGTTGCCGCTGTAGAGGGTGGTCGTGGTGAGTTCATCACTCAAAGAGTTATTTTATTATTCAGCATTGCCGTAAATAGCCTTTCATGCACCCAGTGCGAGCTTCTACGACTGCGCCCTTGAAAAATTATATTATAGGTATTGTTTGTGGAAATTGTGGAATTTAGTATTTTAACTTTGCCCTCCCAATAAATCCTTGATAACTTATGTGATGTATGTTCGTAAACACTTAGACAAACTGGATTTTATCAAAGATCAGCACAATGTTAATACTAGAATTATAGATAAATTACTCGTACCGTGCTTTAGAATTAGTAGGACTAATAAAGTTTTTTAGGTAATAGTGTTAGGTTCTATAACAAGATCTCGAAGCACATTACTGATTTGCCGGACAACAAGTTCAAGGACCATTTCAAGCAGGTTTTACCGTCAAAAGGTTATAGGGTGAATCATTATGTGTATGATAGTGATGTCTGGAAGTGACTACCACTCTGTGCATCCACTAAATTATTATTATTGTACTTAATTTATTAACTCTTGAACAGTTGAAAAGAAAAGGTAAACCCGATCGAGATTTTTACCGGTTTTCATCGATGTTTTCCGAAACGGCAGTAGTGTTTTCACGTTCATAAGTGCCTTCTTAGGGCCTAAATTGAATAAACAATTTTTTGATTTTGATTTTGATCCTGGTCTGGTCATTTCTGCAGCCCTTCAGAGTCTGTGCCTGAAGCCTTGGCACCGTTGGCACCGCCCCAGTTAACACACTGGTACCCGGTAACTACTTCGACTAGGTTACATTACAATCAGGACTCGGGTTATGAAGGAAACAATTATTGTTCAACACCATAACGTCGCTTAAAATATACTCTAGTTAATTCGGGTACTGAGAAGGCACTCATGTCTGTCATAAAAGTCAAAGTCACAAATATTAGTTAAAAAAATTTAGAGATGGGCGAATATGAATGATTTACATAATTAAGATATTTTTATGATGAGTGATAATTCATAATCGAATTTCGAATATGAATGATTATTCATAATCGAGCCTTTTATGTATTACCCAGAAGTGGACGATTATGAATAACAATTAGCTATAAAAAAGGTAGTTCGGTCGTAATAATTACTAATTTTATCAAATTAGTAACCTAGCATTAGTAATTAGTAATGGTACTTCGATTATGAATGATCGCTCATCATCGAACTACTAATATTAGTAATTACTGATGGCTATAATCGAGACATCTCGACATATCTTCATAATCATATGATTACATTAGCGTATCTCATAATCGCCTACCGCTAAAAAATATCATTATCCAGAAGAACCAGCAAGAAGAATGTATCAATATTTCATTTCCCCAAATTATTCATACGAATTATTGCCATTCGAGAATCCTCTTCATAACCTTTTTTATTTAATGGCAACATTTTTGCTAACGTCACGTGAATAGACTATTTTTGTTATTATTCTTGTAATCTTCAACATAACTCAATCATCATCATCACTAAACTAAACTAACTAAACTCAGCTAAAAATGGCGCAAACTGTAGGAGTTTTAGCGGCAACATAAAATTCATGCTTCATGCTCTTAGTTACAATTTATAATCAACTTTAGGTACTTGTAATTATACAATAACAATAACCAAAATACAGCACGGAAAATGCTGATAAAATACTTTTTTTATCGTTATGGGTTTATTAATATTAATAAACATTTATTTCGGACTACAAAGAATCCAATAAAAAATAGTTAATAAAAACAAAAAAAATATTGCTCATTTGTGATAATACCTTAAAAAATTTTTTCAAAGAAGTCATGAGCTGCCGACAGAAGTGAAAACTTAAAACTATAAACATTTTTCCTAAACTTCAAATGATAAAAAAAATAAAAATAATAGTAACTATTATTAATAATAGAATTAAGAAAATACAAATATAATTTGAAATAAGAAATACTAACTTTGCAAAATATTAGGTCCTCACATATGAAATTAGAGTTTTGTCGTACCGACAACTTTGATCTGAAATATCTCCTCTTTGGTTAAGGATTCCAAATTCAAATTTATAAATTCATTTAGCTGATACATTTGAGTTTTGGACTGTTTCCTTGTTTGTTTTTTCTTCATTATTTTTATCTTTGGCGTGGCTTATTACCGCACAATGGAAAACATGAAATATCGGTGTATTTACGAGTACGAGTTCTACCGTGGCACCAGTGCTGCAGAAACAGCTCGAAGGATTAATGATGTATACGGCTCTGGTGTCACAAAAGAAAGCACGGTACGTTTTTGATTTCAACGTTTTCGTTCTGGAAATTTCGACCTTCAGAACCAACCCCGTGGACGGCCGTAGACCAAAGTGGAAAATGAAGAATTAAAGACTATTGTGGAAGCGGATCCATCATAAAGCACTTCAGAGATAGCTGCAGGCTTCGGAGTAAGGGATAAAATTGTATTAATCCACTTGAAGCAAATCGGGAAAGTAAAAAAACTTGAACGATGGGTACCTCATGAATTGAGTGAATCGAACTTGCAAACACGCGTCGACTGTTGCTGTTACTTTGCTCAACCGACACAACAATTAAGGGATTTTAAATCGAATCATTACTTATAATGAAAAGTAGGATACTGTACAATAATCGGAAGCACTCGTCGCAATGGCTGAACCCTAGAGACCCAGCCAAATCCTGTCCTAAACAAAAATTTACTCAGATAAAGTTACTTGTGAGTGTTTGGTGGACTAGCGCCGGTGTCGTTCACTATAGCTTTGTAAAATCTGGCCAAACGATTACGGCAGATATCTATTGTCAGCAACTGCAAACAATAATGGAAGAACTATCTGCTAAACAACCGAGATTCGTCAATCACTCTAGGCCACTCCTGCTTCACGAACAACGCAAGACCACACACTGCACAACAAACAACCACTAAGTTAGATGACCTACAATTGGAATGTCTGGGACTTCCACTGTACTTCCCGAACCGTGCTCCAACAGATTACCATTTTTTTCCGGAATTTGGACAACTTCTTACAAGGAAAAAAATTCAACTCCGATGCGGCAGTCCAAACCGCCTTCAAAGAGTTTATTGATTCTCGCCCCTATGGTTTCTTTTAGTAAAGGGATCAATCAATCAACTACCTATGTGATGGCAAAAGTGCATAGATAACAACGGTGCATACTTAGATTAATTAAATATATTTTACATAAAAAAAATTACCTTTATATTCCTCCCTTACAAAACGCCAATTTAATATGTAAGGACCTATAATTGTGTAATATAAGAAAATATTACAGCTAGTTCGGTAATACATTTAAACCCTCAACGAACTGCAAAGAGAGCAAAAGAGTTATGCACACTGTTATATTAAATTTTATTTGTTTTACTAATGGAATTACCAAATTAATAATAACATTATGTTAACTGACATTTAAAATATCGAAGAGACATTTCAGAACTCGATCACTAGCGTACGCTAGATACGTTATAGCCCTTTGAATAATTCATCACGGAGCGGATAATGCGCACCAACATACTCGTAATAATATGTTTATGTGCAAGTTATTTGAAACTGTTTTATGTGTATTTGCTAAGTTTACTACATACCATTTCAATAGATAGGAACTTTCAAACTAATGAAAAAAAACCTAATAAATATACTTTCATAAACTGAATTTTTGAAGTGAAACTGGGTTTTGAGACGGTGAGAATTGGATTTTATGAAACGACAAAGAGATAGCTATAAATGCATATATAGGTTTTAGGCCGTGATAAAATGAGATGTAATGCGTTTTTATATAATTTCCCTACCTTCGTCTATTGTTAATGAACTCCAAATATATACAAAGAGAAGTAGAGAGAGAGTGTGAACACACACTCATATTTTTTTTAATAAAAAAGGTGTTTATTTATCACACACACATAAAAGATATACAAACAAGACAGTTTTTAACAAAAAAAGAAAACGAATTTCAATGATTTTGAAAAATTTCCTTGTGTATCTTTGAAGTTGAAGGTCCAATACCAATGAAATTAAAATGGGTACCCTTGATGTATGCCCTTACCAACAAAATAGAAATCCTATCCAAATCGCTTCATAAACAAACAAGTTGTGTACTGAACATCCATAAAACCAATATATTGGAATTGAGTAACCTCACGCCTTTTTTTGAAATCGGTTTAAAATATAAACAGATCTGGTAAACTGTAATATGGTTTTGAACTGAAGCAACATTTAAATTAAAACATGTTTTAAAAACTCGGTTTTCCGACAATATATCGAACCGTTGCATGTTCCCAAAGTTCAAACTCTACCTTGAATCTAAAATAACGACGTCAATCTGAAAAAAAAAACCGTATTACTATAAGCTATACTATTCTCGATGTACTGAGTTCAATTCACAGGTCGAGCAAAGTGTTATTGGGGGTTTCTATGAAATTCTCAGTAGAAGCTCAGAGTTTGGCTTTGTGCCCGATTAATGGCAAAATCAATTCAAAAAAACGACGATTTTGGGGCACTTATTTGACTTAAATCATGAGATAAGTGTATCAAATTAATACAATACACAATTGTAGATTTTAAAAAGACTTATATTAAAGTCAGCGAGAGTATATTATTTATGTCTTTAAAATACCCGAGAGCGGCGCGGCGGTAGCACCATTCGTGCGTGTGCACAAGCGACGTCATTCTGTAATAGTTATAGTTACACCTGTGTAAAAAAAGAGGTCATATTCGTGACCAGTGTCTTTATAAAATATGTCTATCACGCTATTTGAAAAAGAACTACAAATCTATATGAATTGCTATTAAAATAATTCTTATAAATCACTTTTTGATTTTCAACAAATGTTTATCACAGAATATCTTATTGTGACTTATGTGTAGATAAGAAATATGCATATTAATGATATCGCAGGATTTTTTTTAGAGATACTTAGGACCGATATATAATTGATAGGCTGTATGGAACTTCAAAAATATATTTAGTTATCTTAAAAAAAAAAATGTTCCTGAACGATTTTCATGAAATTTTGTATACTATGTATGCCATTTCTCAATTGAATAAAATTATGGGGTGTAATAGTTACATCGTAGCGCAAACGCGTGCGGAGCCACGGGAATACCGCTAGTAAGTTTATAAAGTGTAAGAAGTATTTAAAATCCTATTATTTAAATTCGAACCATAACATTCTAAAATTCGAAACACATTAATAAAGCTAACTTAGGCTCGGTCAATTAAAGAGGCGGGCGCGGTGCGGCGCGGCGTCCCGGTGTGCGCTCGTCCTAACCGCTGCCATTTGTACGTAACGGATGGGTCCCTCGGGCCCCGCTCTATTTGTGTTGCGCCGGTCCCCGCCACCACGGTAGTTTCGACCTGACATAAACCTAAATATAGTTTAGAATTTAGTTAGTTTATGCTGGAATCGATTAATTACATTTAAATACACAACGGTTAATAATTTTACAGAAACTGCTTAGGATGTAAATTTTGAAGATCTTTGGCTGTGTAGTGGAGGACTGACTGAGGTACAGCTGCTGCAATACACCTATAGGTGTTCGGAGTATTTCAACTTAATGAAATGAATGAATTTCAACAGAATGTCGTGACATGAGTCAGCTCAAAGTGAAAACGGCAACACTGCCCTCGCGATTGTCTGTGTTCATTCTTGTTGTCTACGACAACTGACAAGTACCGTGACTTGCAAAAAGGTGATATAGTTTTTTATGAAGTTAAAATAATAAGCAAACCGACGCCGACTCAGTGCAGTGAAGTGTTTAACTTAGTCACTATCGGCTCATCACCAATTACCAGAAAATCAGCGGAATAAACATATTACATCACCTCAATCAAGCACCGTTCATCTAACATAATGGTACTTGTCCTATTCATTTTCACATTATTAATCTGCTCATCTGATAACTAATACGACGTATGATCTTTTAAGCATCAGGGGCATTAGAAAATGCTCTACCACCTTGCTATGATTTCTTCATAATATTTTCCTTTCCCAAAAGCTCAGGCTCATGGTCGCCCGCTAGCTTCATAGGAGTTAACAGGGGCGAAAGACGTGTAATCGATTGCGAAAGTAGCAATGAAATTTCGGATAAATTATCGGGAAGGCCTTTCTCCAGTGACGTAGGTCTTTCGGTTGAATAGATGGATGAACCCTGAGGACTAAGTTGTAACGCCGTGCTCGTGAGTACGCGTTGCCAACTTTACCCTACAGCGTGTGAAACAGAAGTGCAGACATTGTTTCTTCGCGACAGAAATAGATGTAGCTGGGTTAGATAGTTCAACCTCACCTCAGGTTCTGAAATAACTCAATTTGGAGGAAAAAATTTGGGATGTAGGGGGTCTCAAATTACATCTTCAGCATTGAGACGCCCAAGCCATCCTCACCTGCACGTGGTGCACCCTGCAGAGCAAATAACGAGGAATTGGTGATAGCGAGGCGGTAGAGCTGTTACCATATCCAGTTATCCGGCATGACAGTGATGACCGTCGATGGATTAAGATTTCTTGGTGGTCGCTGTTATGTTAGAATTGTAATGTGTTTACTATCAGGGGCAGTGCAGACAATTTGCAATGATATTTTTTTTTTTTAAAAGGCTGAAGTTGTTTTATAGTATAACAAGCTAAGCGGGTTCTTCTGTGTTTCATCTATTCGAGTATAGCATCCATCCATAGCGCCGACTGTAAAGCATCCGTGTAGCCTATTTTTGGCATGGTCTTCTTTTTCTTTCACGACCTACCCTTTTTTTATTCCAGCAATATATAATGCAATAATAATCATGATCTGGTCTAATCTGAGGTCTTTAGTATGTAGTGTAGGCCCGGATGAAAACCAGCGCTATACTATTTTGCTATAGCATATGCTGAGCTGACGTCATTTTTGATCTCGAGTGCGACATTTGTATGTCAACGTTGTAGTGTTATAAATTAAATTAGTAATAGTGCATTGTAATTTCGTGTTTAATGTGTGTTTTATTAATTATATCCGTATTTACATTATCGAATAAATGTTCTTTCTTTCTTTCTATCGTGGTACATACTTCCCGTACTTGCTCACAGCTTTCCTGATTCTTTGACGTTAATGGTTACTGCTTCACTCCATAAACTCGTATCGTGAAGCTATACATCTTATAGCCTTCCTCAATAGAAAGGCTATAGAATGCAAAAAGATTTTTTCAAATCTGGCTCTTTAGTTCCAATGATTTGCTCGTTTAAACAATCAAACAATCTCTTAAGCCTTATAATATGAAGTAATACATTGTAGAGAGTATTGGGGTAAGTTCGCAAGCGAAGTGATAATTTGGATAGCAATTTTCATTTGCATCCAAACGTATTAATGTGAAATTAATATAAACAGTTGCGAACATGACGAAATGTGATAATCAGAATTAATAATTTGTAGGTATATGTTTGAAATTTTGCTATAATTTGTTTTATAAGCCGTAGTGGCTTAATTATTAGGCTAATGAAACATCGACTGTATGCTATCCGGTATTTCATTTTGATTTCGGGAAATAGATAAAAGGGAATCAAGGCGTCGCTAAATATAGAAGCTTATGTTGGTCTTCTAACGTCGATTCTGGATTTTTTTTGAAACAAAAAAGTATTCCACGTGGAGACCACGTTTCGGCAAACGTAGCTCGTCGGGTCCGGTGGCTAAACTTGGGAGAGGCTTAATGAGAAGGTTGGTGATGATATGTTGATTAATTCTCTGGTATAATCAACATGATGCAATTAATAACAGGCATAACTTAATAGTCTTTTTTTTCTATGGCTCCCAAGTGCAACTGCCGGAAAATACCAGAATTTAACAGGTGACAGATTTCAATAAGAGGGTGCTGGCTATTCAGGCAGGATTTATAAAATGCCCTACCACCATGGTTTATCATGATATTTTTCTTCCCCGAAATTTCAGTCTTCTTGCACGGTTATAAACGGGTGTCCCGTCCCACACATATTGTTTACATCATTTAAAAAAAGTAATGAAGTATTTAGATGAAATATAAAGAAGGGAGTTAAAACAAATTTAAATCACGTAGACAGTCTATACCGAAAGCAGAGAAGCTGTATAAGAATTATAATAATTTTATTATTTTACATAATTTATGTGGAGTAACGATCGGCGAGTATTCCCGCACGACGAATATGAGTGCTCATTTATCTTTAAGATTATTTGCTGAATGTTAAACAGTACCGTAGAGCTAGCTCACTGGTTACCACCCCGCGACGAGACCTTGGATGTCTCTCATGAATTTAATAAGGGTGGCTTCTTATACCAGCCGCAGTGAAATTTCTTTTTTTATATAATTTATTTTATAATATTGTGATGTTTCTACGTGATAATGTAATAAATTTTTCAATGGAATATTTGAAATATCGTTACTTTTTTACGGCGATACTAGACCTGGTGTTAGGCATATATAAGTGGCTACAATCCATTGCATCAAACGTTTAAAAAACATGTGTACAGAGCTCTTTTGGAAAACCAAATGGAACAAATTAGAATTTAGCAACCTTAAAAATGCATACAATTAATGAATTATTATCTACTTACTATCTTTTTAATAGTTCTTAGTAATTTTAATATATTACTCTCTTCACTAATAATTAATTTGAAATAATATCATGGACATAAATTGAAATACAAACATTTTTTTATACTTTATGACTTTGAGTTATATTCAAAGTAATTGTAATAGCATGAAACGAGTCGAGCCGAGCCGAGTCGAGCCGAGCCGAGTCGAGCCGAGCCGAGCCGAGCTGCCGATTGCGCATAATATGGAACTATTTATGAATGTAGGACAAACTGAAAACCAGAGCTGTGTGGTTAGGTTATTATACAACGCCACATAGTATCAGCTGAGTCTATTCCATTGGCAAATTGTGTATGTAATATTCTTAACTTGCAAACTTTTTTTTGGCAATAAATGAGTATTATTAAAATTATTATTATTTTGCGATATGTAAAAAAAGGCAAAGCAGTCATGAGGACTGCCGAAAGAAGTGAAAACTGAAAACTATAAACAAACAGTTGTTATTTTTGGATATCCAAATTAAGTGTTTAATTATTTATTTGTTTGTTTAATTTTCTGGTTATATTGCTACATAGACACCGTTTATCTTTAACACGTCACATGACCATGTCGATAAGAACATACATGAATTTAATATATATCCAAACCTTCCTATAGAAGGTTTCACTTCAAAAATTAATTTAATTTTGCCATACGGCTATTACCTACTATGCACCACAAAACCTAACATGAAAGGGGTCTGTGGTAATTATCATTTGTGCCCGGACGACCGCGCAATTTAAATTTTATATTACCTATTACATACACCCCATGATTAGGTGCGCGTCTCTCGAGATTCAGTAACAACCTATGTATAATTCTTTAATGATAAAGGTTATATTTTGAATATCTAATGCTTTGTTAATGTAGTTACGGCTTGGTAGAGTGTATGTGTGAAAATAATATAATTATTAGATTGTTACTACACTTTTTTTAAGCGAGTAGATTACTTGGCTTCGTGATCCGAAACTCTAAACCATTTCGAGACCCTGGAACTAACGATCTATAAAATAATTAAATAGAAGTGTGTGTTTGTAATGTCAAAATAACAGTTTTTTACTAAATGCATACAAAAAGCTCATTTCTTAAATATTTTGTCTGTCTGTCTGTTTGTTCCGAATAATCTCCAAGACGGTTGGATCAATTTTGACAGGAATTTCACTGATAGATAGCTGAATTAATAGGAAGTAACTTAGGCTACTTTTATTTTAGAAAAAGAATTAGGGTTCCGCACAAATAAAAAAAAAACTGGTCACATTGAATCAATTCGGGCGCTTAAATTGCTTACGCTGACTAAACCATAAGATATATAGCAAATTAATGTAACAAACAATTATAGACATCAAAAATACCTACAAAAAAGTCAGCGAGAGTATACGTCTATCTTCTAAAGAACACCCACAATAAGCATTTTTGTTCTAAAACTAGCCTGGAGCGGGCGAGAAATGTTCGCGCGAGCATTTTGTAGTCCAAGTGAGCGAAGCCGCGGGCACAGCTAGTTATTTGTATAATACGTTAATGAGAAGTATATATATTGGAATACTACGAGCGATACTACTGGAGCGAATTTAAAAACGACTTACTTTTCAGCTTATTGTTTGTGTATTAAAAAAAAGATTCTAGCTATCGTAAGTTATCAGATCAATTAAAAATGGAAATCTTTAGAAACATGTAGAAATATATTCCATTTTATTGTTATTATTCAAGATCTTTAATAATTTTGTAGACAGTCCTGAAATTCTGAGCATATTTGGTATCAGGATTCCTTCTCGTTACTCTCTTTATTACAATAACCTACTGAATTCTCCTTTTAGAAATACTGTTTTTAATTTTAAATTCTCCTATATCTAGAATTAGCAAGTTGTACAATAAATTGAATAACCTCGAATTATTTAGTATTATTTAATTTAAAACGTTTAACCAGGTCACTTACACTTTAAGTTTACAACATTTACATGTATTGATATATTTCAATTCCTTACTTATGTGTGTTGTTTTGAATGTCTTTTAGTTTTTTATTTACTGTTTTAGAAGTTACTTCGTTTTATAGATAAGCAAGCTGTATTAACTAATAAGTTGTATATTGTAATCAATATTTAACTAACATAAATTAATTATACCTATCAACCATGGGAATTTATTATTATTAGTGATGATGATATAAGCAGCTTTCGAGTGACTTTCGCTGTTTCATTTTCAATACAGTATGACCACACTATAGGGAACCCTCCCTTATATTTATTTTGGAAGTGTCCTTCGACTCTTGTTATAAAAGCGTCTTAATTAATAAACTTAGGTATTAAAAGCAAATATACACAAAAAAAAAAAATCATCACAATAGCACGGATCGTCCGCTCTCTACGAGAGTTCAGTGAGCAATGGCTCACGTTATTTACATGAACTTTCATCACCAAACGGTATATTTTTAATCTACTCTCAGTGTATCAAAGCATACAAACACTTCTACCGATAGTACATTGAATTTATCTCAAAATTAAAACCAAATTGTTTACTATATTACGATAAAGCACTCTTAATTTAAACAAATTAAAAATACAATTTCACCATTTGTCTTGTTTACTTTCAACAACATTTTTCGTTTCTGTATTGAGTTTAAACTTTTTTAATCGTTTAACTCTTTGAAGACAGCGCAAAAGCAATTGTCGGGCGCCGGGAGAAGTACCCACAAAAAGTTTAATTGCGCCCCTCGTGTGGACTCGACAATTACATAGTTTTTATCCAATGTGCTTGCCGTGTTTAGCTTTTATTTACACGAGGAAAATGTTTCCCAATTTTCACGAGAGATAAAACGTTTTGTTAATAAACGTAGTTATTGTATTAACTGTTACACGATTAAGGGTAACGTTTGATTTTTATATTTTGACTTGTAGTTTAAAAAAATTATAAATGTTTTTATAATTTGCGAAATATTCGCACGAGTCAGCTAGTACTTTTTTATTGGTTTCCCTAAAATTATAAAGATTGTTTTAACGAGAACCGTTGTATCCATATCAAAATCCCATTCCAAAGATAGCTTTTAGTTTCTGATAAATTTATATTTTTAAACAAAAGACCCGTCGGTATGACGCTCATACTTTGGAAGATGGGCCGACCCTTAGTATGGGATTCCACGTGCGTAAATACCTTAGCACCGTCCCATCTTCCAGCTCCTTCTTCAAAGGCTGGCGCAGCAGCTACGTTAGCATAGGACCTCAAGCAGAGCAAGTATGCATCCCTTGGTAGGGGTTACATGTTTGTGCCCTTTAGAATCGAAACCCTAGGTCCATGGGGACCAAGTGCACGCAAAGAACTCGCAACGGTCATCGAATAAGCATAGCTATACAACGAGGTAATGTGGCTAGCCTTCTTGGTACTTTTCCTTCTGGCGGTGATTTGGATGGAATCCAATACTTATAGTAATTTTACATTATTTAGATGTACTGATATGTTAGTATTAGTAAACTTTGTTCTTATTAAGATTGATAAATAAATATTTAGAGTAAATTTTTATTTAACTATGTTAGGTCAGTTTGCCGGATAATAAGTTCAAGAATCATGTTAAGTGAGTTTTATTGTCGATAGTGTATTACAAGGTGGAACATTATGTGAGTGATAGTGATGTCTAAACGAGACATCCGTCTCTGTACATCCACTAAAATTATAATAACTGTAAACAATACTTGTATAGTTAAGTTCGACCGTGTATAGAATGTTGTTCGCATCTCTGGGATGGATACGCAAAATACTTCGATGCTCTGGACAGGTTGTAGCGACTGGCTGTTCACATTGTTAATGATGCAGACGTTACCAAATAAATCGAGCCGCTTCAGCTGCGTGGGAACATCGTCTTGCTGAACGTGTTCTATCGTCTGTAACATGGTAAATGTTGTAAAGAGCTGTTCAATCTAATACACTCCTCACCCTTCAACAACAGAACTGCATGCACTGGACTTCGGAGTCACAGTTTTACGACAATCTCCATTTCGGCACGAACTAAAAAGTTCTCTATGACTTATCTTTGTCGTACCGTGAAGCTGTGGAACCTTCTCCCGGTCTATGTGTTCCCTCCTTCTTACGACATGGGGTCCATTAAGCTTAACGTAAATAGATACATATACGTGGTAGAATACGTGATATTCTGGATGACTGAGATGTTTTTCGATACGGTGGTTGTGCTTTCACATTCATAAGTGCCTTTTTAGGGTCTATTTAATTTAAAAAAAAACAAATGTATTAATTAATTTATTATTAAATACCGAACTTTTTCTCTCCATTATTCAAGTTAAGAATATTTAAAAATACACAATATATAATACTGGCTAGAAAGATTCGAATGCAAATGCTAAAAATCTGAATGCGACCAGGGAGGTCGCATCAGAAATTCAAATGCTACGGATTCAGAAGACAAAGCAAGCTAGTCGTATTCATTCGATACAATGTGTTCTTTCTGTGTATGGATGCTTGCTATATAGAAAATGTTAAACGATAAAATATTATGAAATTATACACTTAATCAATCGAAGTATATACCATTATTATCTATGTACTTTTTCCATTTTATAGGTGATTCATTGATTCCATTGATTAAAAAATTGGGGCAGCGAGAATCAATAAAATCTTTGTAGGCGGTTTGGACAGCCTCATCGGAATTGAATTTTTTTCTTTGTAAGAAATATCCAAAATTTCGAAAAAAGGGGTAATCTGTTGGAGCAAGTTCCGGGGAGCATGGTGGGCGTCAGAGACAATCCGATCACAATTCCTCTAATTTAGCGACCATTTGTCGTGAAGTATGGGGTCTAGCGTTGACCTGAAGCAACAGTGAGCTAGAGAGATTGACCAGTCTCAGTTGTTTGACGGTTAGCTTTTCCATCATGGTTGTAATTGTTGACAATACAGATCTGCCGGTATCGTCTAGCCAGATCTTAGGAAGCTGTAGTGTATGACACCATTACTGGCCCACCAAACACTAACCAGTACCTTTTTCTGAGTCATCTTTAGCTTTGGACAGGATTTGGCCGGTTCTTCTGGTTTCAACCACTGTAATGAGCGGTTTCCAATTGTCGTAAAGTACTAAACCGTAATAAGTATTATAACATTACGATTCAAAATTCCCTCGTTATTGTGACGGTTGAGTAATGTAAGCCAGTACTCAATGCGTGTCTGTTGGTGTGCTTCACTCAATTCATGCAGTACATATCTCTCAAATTTTTTCACTCTTCCAATTTGTTTTAAGTGTATTAAAATTGTTTTATCACTCACACCGAAGCCTGCCGCTAACTCTGACGTGATTTGCGAATGGATCCGCTTCCATGATCACCTTTAATTCTTCATTACCAACTGGGGTCTCCGGCCGTCCACTGGGTTTGTTCCGTAGCTCTAAATTTCCAGAGCGAAAACGTTGGAACTAAAAACGTACCGTGCTTTCTTTTACAGTAGCTTCCCCATACACATCATTAATCCTTCGAGCTGAGCGCTGATACCACGGTAGAACTCATATTGTTGATTAAGGCGTTATTTTAAGTTTCCATTTTGTGAAAATAACGATGTTAAAGAAAAATCGAATGATGAGAAAACAAAATGAATCACTAAATTCGAAACACAAATATACAAGCCTAAATTTGAATTTGGAATTCCTAACTAAATGCCAGATATTTCAGATCAAAGTGGCCAGTTCAACAAAATGCCAATTTCAATTGTAAGGACCTAATAGTATAATATACATAATGCCGTTTATAGACAATCTTGCGGATCATATTATTACGATAAACGTATAAAAATTACACTATTTCCGAACACTAAAGCTATATTTGAAAAAGACTTGAATTCGCCACAAACATACGAGTAAAAATGTGAGGCATTGCGATCTCGCGGAACACGGACACGTTGTAACCGTCGGTCAGATTACGTAAGCAAATAAACAAATTCTAAAAATAGCACGACTTTAAACTTTCCTTTAAAAGTCAATGTCATAAATCAATCAAATTAATTTTCGAAATTTCGAACCCTCGTTCTTATCGAATATACGGGATTGATTTCGGAGATAGGACTGTTGTAGCTACATGAAAACTTTCTGAGGAGAGTGTCTTTGACTATTTGAGAAATATTGCGCGGCATTTACAGTTAGCATGGAAATGGACACTTTACACAAAAACTTTTTTTCATGCCTATTGATCTTGTTTCATAAAAGCATTAATAAATTCTATGGCACCAACTGAGGTTAGAGTACTAAAAATATCAAAAATAACATTTCATAGGGTAGCCTGGGCGCTACAAAGAAGACTGGAAAAAAGATAAATCGTCACCATTCAACATATAACTTTCTTATGTATTCGTAAAGTATTTCAAGTTTGCTTTAGGTTTTTCTTACCCCTATTCCTTGGAACACGTAATTCAATTTAGTCATACTGGTATTAAGTGCTCCGACACCTTACTAGATGCGATTTTCAATTCCAATCACGTATACCGTATATTTATGTTAGGTACTTTTAAAATCTTAAAGAACTTTATTTTTAGTATTTCTATCTATATTATTCTAGGCATCTAGGCCATGTCCCTTGCTATATTAGGTCTAGTGGTCAGCTTATATTTATTTTAATATCTTAATATTCTTATTTACCTTATATTGTTTTCGTATATATTATGTATTGTTTATTGTCAAATTTCCAGGGCATCGGTTAGGTTAATGTATGCGTTCGTTCAGATATCATTTGTAATACGATCCTTTTAGTTTAATAAAGAATGTTTCATATAATTTTATCATATTTACTTATAATACATTGTTTGTTTACTTTTGAAGACTGTCAACATGCCAATTTCTGTTACGTCTGATAGTATTAGGGCATGTGCTGTTAGGAGTTAGTTAATATTTTTATCAAGGTTTTATTTAATCAAATAAAACCTATAGGTAGTTCGATGTCTGAATGCATAAATTTAAATAATGAATAGAAAAATTTGTATTTGAAAATTATAGAGAAAACGATTGTCATTATACGATAGACTATGGAATAGTAAAGATTGGTTTTATAAATATAAAAAAATTAGACAAATTTTTTAAGACTCCAGTTGAATTTATAATAATTATTTTTTAAAGTTAATATAACATTGCCATAAAAATATCAAATGTAAATTATTGAAATAAACTGAAGACTGAACTAAAATTACTGGAGAAACCTCATATCGGTTTTTTGTATTACTACTATTTCCATTTCATAATGAGGAAAATCTCGCTGGTCGAGATTATTACGCCGAGCCGGCTGCTACAAGCCACTGTTCTTGCTTCGAGTCAGCATTGAGCCGTTCAACCGAAACCAAGAGATCCTGGTTCGAGATCTCGACACAGAACTATCTGTTGCTGACAATTCTACTAATTGTGTCATTTGTGAGATAGACATTCAGGAGACCTGTTATGTACTATACTTTTTGTTTAATTTAACTACGGTATTTATAAATCTAGTACTAAATCTTTTAATAGTAAAGGAATATCAAAATTGTTATTATAGTATATACATTTTAATTCGTGTAAATTTCCTGGAATTATATTTATATTAGATTATATTTTTCTTTCATTCCTATTCCCTTTTGGCTCCATAATTATCATATATACTAATTTCAAATAACTATATATCATAACACCGTACTGGGGCGTATACGAAGAACAAAGTATCACTTGTAATACTTTCAAACATCTATTCCTTCATATCCACTAATCCTTCCATGAATTTCACAACATATAATAAGAACCTTTATGTCTTATTATTAATTAAAATGTTTTAGGCTCATATAATCAGGCACAGTGGCTTCTGAAGAATGGAATTTATCTTGTAAAAGATAGGCCAGATTTTAGCTTAAATTACTCGTTTTTTTTTATATCCACTTCTCCTACACTTTACTCTTTATGAGATTTCGCTACTTTTTATAGACGAACCATCTCAATTGAGATTTGGTCCGTTTTTTACAGAATGTTTTTCATGATATATATATTTATCATGGATATTCAAGCATAACTTCTTCATTTATGAACCGATTTAGATGATAATTTTTTCGTTGGAAAGGGAATTCTTCAAGGGTGGTCCAATTTTAATTTCATTGACATCAGACGGTTGACTTTGAAGATACAACACGAAACTCCTGAAAATCATTGAAGTTGGTTCCCTTATTCTTTAAAAATTATGTAGTTATTATTATTTAACTACTTACTCCCCACGGTTTCACTCGCATTAAGTTTATTTGGTGAACTCTCCACCTCGTCGCTGCTGACGCACCCGTGTAGTCGGTCTACCATACTGTTTTTCTCACTTCCCGTAATTGTCTATAGCTTGTTAGATTGTTTGACTTTTATGGTTACTGCTCCGTTCCTAATGGTGGTAGCATCAAGTTATTTAGTCTATATTCTCCATCAATAAATAGGCTACGAAATGCAGAAAGAATTATTCAAATTGGACTGTTAGTTTCAGAGATTAGCGTGTTCAACCGAACAATAAAATGCATGTTTAGCTTTTATATCCATTATTCTGCAATAACCGAAACTGTGTATTAATATGTTATTGGAAACCAATCCGGTCATGAAAATTAAAAATAAAATACACATTTCTTTGTGTTACCAAAGAAATAAATAAATATAAAACGACATCAAAAGGAAACTAGTTAAATAGAATACAAGCCAAAAAAAACATGAAAACGAGAGATCCTCAAAAGGTTAGACTTCAAAAAAACTCTGCAATTAAAAGGAGCAACACTTAGAACAAGACATCCCTCGCTCACGACTCAAACGACAACGATTCAATTAATTTAATTATTTCAGTGTAGACGTATGTTGTACGCTTGCTTGAATGTCTACGTTATTAATTATATTACACTTAATAAGGGATATATTACTTTAGTTATAAAAACTATATGTCGAAAGGATTTTTTTTATTTACTATCCTAAGAATAAGTTAAAGAAGAGTTGTTGAATTAATGCCACATAAGCCTTTATGGTTTGTGTGTGACATCTTACAATTCGTTGACGGATATATATAACATGGTAATTAATATGGTACAAGTCGACAACTATTTATCAGAATCATTAATTCATAATTCCGACAAACAATGTTCCTTCAACACATATTTCAGATTCTTACTAGTTATAATATTGCGAACGGAGGTAGGCAAAGAGTTTATTAGTCGAGGAATTAGATAGGCAGTCCGATCGTCCGATTACCATACCGTAGCAGTTATATGCCGAGAGGGTAGGTAGCTAGTTTGTTAATCGCTACTTGCGAGTGTATACAGAATGATCTTGATTAAAATAGTAATTTACCGTTATACTTACTATAGCGTAGTAAAAAACTGTTTTTAAATCTAATTGTTTATTAATTTTGATTACCTACTATAATATTTGAGGTTTATTTGATTTTGATTGGCACCACGTTGTATTATATGAAATCTTTCATTTGGAAATGTAAATGTCGTGTAACCTACCACTTGCAGGTGTTAGTGACTATGTCATAGAAAATAACTGTATATTGTGTATCATTTTTAAAAAAATATACGAATATAGTTTTTCTTATCTTTAAAATCGATATTATGGTTCTTAGAAGATATCTTTTTATCTTTTATAGTTTCGGATTCCGCCATTGACCTATTTAAATGTTGTATTCATAGTGTTTATTGCCCAAAAACTATGAAAGCGGTTTTTGGTTAGCGGGAGTCAGTCCTCTAAATGTTATGTGACTCTTATTATCTTAATATCCATACATATAAATAAAATTGAAGCGTCTGTTTGCAATGCCAAAATAACTGCCTTTTACTAAATGCGTATGCAATTTTTAAAGATGTTGTCTATCTATATACCTAATATAAAACTAATTAAAGTCTAAAATATACTTACTAGGATATATAAGTACAGAACAATAAACAGTAAGTCGTAGAAATATTCCGTGTATTTTTGTAGTTAAAAATATAATTAAATGAAGTCACCATTTCCAATAAGTAAGTGTCTTCTGCGTTAGCCACAATGTTCGTTGGAGCCGCAAAGGCCCTTGAGGGCAACAACGATAGTCAGTTAAAAAAAAACTTATCCTTATTATAAATCAATTTTAATAATATTTCACGCTCAGAAAAACGGAAATAGAATATACAATTTGAGGTTTTAAATCATTCGGAACGGACATCTGCGCGTGCGCACCTGCATTGAACGGGTTGTTATCCCAAGTCTCAGACAGGCAGGGTATTAAGGAATGGTTCAAGGTATAAATATAAGTGGATTTTTTTGGCCTATCTAAAAGTTTTAAATATTCTACTGAGAATATACTCAGAACATCATACGTGGAGGCATAATAAATATGATGAAATTAACTTTAAAAAGGTGGTAGTGTTTGCATACTATATGTAAAGAAATGTCGAAATAATAGTAGGAGGTCAAGTATACGTTTAAAGGTTCATTCTATTTTGATGTAAAAAGAACAACATGATTGATTCCTTACACTTTATAAAGATCTACGTAAAGATGAGTGTAAGTTTTGTGATTATCTTCGGATGACTATCAAAATAATCGACAAATTGTTAGATATACCTATTAATTATGCAAACACTATTTTTTTTTATTTAAACTCAACATGTTCATTATTCTTACACGTATAATTTTCGTGGCTAGCAATGTAAAAACAAGATACATCTGCGGCGCCGCACATTGGACTGAAATCGGAGCCTCCCTTTCATAGGATTTTAGAAAAAATAAATATGTTATTTCATAGTTTTAAGTATACAGTTTTGTCAAAACAGTCATATCATTGTATAATTTAGCAATTTGTAGCTTTATTTTTAACTTCTACACCATATAATATGGACTTGTAAATTTCAAATGTATGAAAATGGATTTTCTTTTCGTCATTACTTTTTTGTGTTTTGAGTTGTAAAACTGAAACTTATACATATCGTTACTGGAGTGGTAACGAACCCTTAGGATCTTTCACCTTGACCCCGGGCGTCTCCGTTCAACAGATATTTGTTGATGAAAATTTCATACTTTGATGACATTGTATTGAGGTGAAATCATCAATCTGTAGGTTTATTTTCGACCTGAATGCTACAGGTATCGATTAATAAAGTTACCCCTGATTTACCCTTCCGCTTCGTTTTCAAAAATACGATTCAGAATTCGTTTTCAAATTTCAATATACCTATTTTTCTTTATAAAGTTGTACATTACCTATAAATTTGGACTATCTACTTAAATTAACACCAATTATCATTAATAAATTACCAATTTAGCAATTTCAAGCTTTATTTTTACCTTATATACCAAAATAAATATTGAATAGTAAATTTTAATATGTATGAAAAAAACTTGCCTTTCTTCATAAGTTTTCTTTAATTATAAAGCTGACCCTTACGACTCATTACCGAGGTTACGAATTAACTTTAGGTCCTTTGACATTGTGCTCAGGCATCCGCCTGTTGAAAGATATGTATTAATTGTTTACACTGAATAAGCTGCATTGCAGCCAACTGCTGTCAAAAATACATTGAAGATTTTTTTTATTTACTATCCTAAGAATAAGTTAAAGAAGAGTTGTTGAATTAATGCCACATAAGCCTTTATGGTTTGTATGTGACATCTTACAATTCGTTGACGGATATATATAACATGGTAATTAATATGGTACAAGTCGACAACTATTTATCAGAATCATTAATTCATAATTCCGACAAACAATGTTCCTTCAACACATATTTCAGATTCTTACTAGTTATAATATTGCGAACGGAGGTAGGCAAAGAGTTTATTAGTCGAGGAATTAGATAGGCAGTCCGATCGTCCGATTACCATACCGTAGCAGTTATATGCCGAGAGGGTAGGTAGCTAGTTTGTTAATCGCTACTTGCGAGTGTATACAGAATGATATTGATTAAAATAGTAATTTACCGTTATACTTACTATAGCGTAGTAAAAAACTGTTTTTAAATCTAATTGTTTATTAATTTTGATTACCTACTATAATATTTGAGGTTTATTTGATTTTGATTGGCACCATTTTGTATTATGTGAAATCTTTCATTTGGAAATGTAAATGTCGTGTAACCTACCACTTGCAGGTGTTAGTTACTATGTCATAGAAATTACCTGTATATTGTGTATCATTTAAAAAAAAAATACGAATATAGTTTTTCTTATCTTTAAAATCGATATTATGGTTCTTAGAAGATATCTTTTTATCTTTTATAGTTTCGGGTTCCGCCATTGACCTATTTAAATGTTATATTCATAGTGTTTATTGCCCAAAAACTATGAAAACGGTTTTTGGTTAGCGGGAGTCAGTCCTCTAAATGTTATGTGACTCTTATTATCTTAATATCCATACATATAAATAAAATTGAAGCGTCTGTTTGCAATGCCAAAATAACTGCCTTTACTAAATGCGTATGCAATTTTTAAAGATGTCTATCTATATACCTAATATAAAACTAATTAAAGTCTAAAGTATACTTACTAGGATATATAAGTACAGAACAATAAACTGTAAGTCGTAGAAATATTCCGTGTATTTTTGTTGTTAAAAATATAATTAAATGAAGTCACCATTTTCGCTAAGTAAGTGTCTTCTGCGTTTGCCACAATGTTCGCTGGAGCCGCAAAGGCCCTTGAGGGCAACAACAAAGTCAGTTAAAAAAAAAAATCTTTTATCCCTATTTTACTATTATAAATCAATTTTAATAATATTTCACGCTCAGAAAAACGGAAATAGAATATACAATTTGAGGTTTTAAATCATTCGGAACGGACATCTGCGCGTGCGCACCTGCATTGAACGGGTTGTTATCCCAAGTCTCAGACAGGCAGGGTATTAAAGAAAGGTTCAAGGTATAAATATAAGAGGATTTTTTTGGGCTATCTAAAAATTTTAAATATGCTCAGTCTAACACAGATTCATTCTAGTACATTGGAGCAAAATAGTTATGCTAGATGCGTTGCTTTTGGTAATGAACCAGTATACTACTTTTTTAAATAAAACTTCTTTTGGCGTGACTTAGGAGTCCCTAATTCAGATCTTTTGTCGTACGGATATAAATAAATCAAAGCGCTAGAATCGAAATAGCCTAGCGTGCGCTTCAAAACGCCTAATGTGTACTCGCAGTTAGGGCTTGTGTAGACGGCACCACGGACGCGCCGTCGCTGCTTGATTTACGATATCATTGTACATTTTTAGTAATAACTTTCTAGCAAAGAACATCATACGTGTAGGCATAATAAATATGATGAATTTAACTTTAAAAAGGTGGTAGGTAGTGTTTGCATACTTTATGTAAAGAAATGTCGAAATAATAGTAGGAGGTCAGGTATGCGTTTAAGGGTTCATTCTATTTTGATTCAAAGAGAACAACTTGATTGATTCCATACACTTATAAAGATCTACGTAAAGATGAGTGTAAGTTTTCTGAGTATCTTAGGATGACTATCAAAATAATCGACAAATTGTTAGATATACCCAATTACCCATTAATTATGCAAACACAAACTTTTTTTAGTTAAACTGAACGTGTTCTTTATTCCTACACGTATAATTTTCATGGCTAGCAATGTACTACGAAAAAGGTACATCTGCGGCGCCGTCTACACGAGCCCTTACGTGAGCGCAACCGTGGGCACAGCTATTATAAAAAAAATCTATTTTATAACTTGACTCATAAACGTTTCATATAATATAAAGGAATGTTCAAATAGGTATATTTTTTTCCTAGATTCGTCTTTTTAGCCACGTTTCACATTTGACCTGTATATTTTCCGCAAATCGGAGTTCCAAAGTTGGCAACACTACCCGGCACCCCTGAAAGTTTACGGCACCGTAATAATTTAATATTTATGTACAAATTATAAATGTACAATAGGAAAAGTTTCAAAAGTGGGTCGTCCCCAACAAATATCATTATTATAATATAAAGACGTTTTCACAAAGTCCGTCCGAGCAACATGTGGCGCTGAATTCGACTGCTTTAATTTCGGCGTGTCGCGTTAACCATCTGTTGGATTTTAAAAAAGAACACCATGTTCCTGTCACTCGCATTAAGCGGATTCCGTAGTTTTCTTTTACGCTTCTAAACTTTTAGAAAAGTGAATTTAAGTTTTAAATTTAATGTAAGTTGCTGTAATTTTTTTATCGGCTTGAAATGTTTTAATTTTAAACATTTTTATTGTTTATTGTATTTCTTTACAAAGGCTTTACTTCTCGGTAATCATAATAAATAGTTATTGATTCAAAGATTTCTTATCTATTTCCAAATGAATGTCAAAACAGTATGATGAAATGGGACAGATGAAAGCGGTCGCAGGCGTGTTTATCGTCACTGACGTGTCGTAGATTAGACCCACTATATCAAGCCTTATTAATAGGTCAGGAGCTCGATTACATTACAGCAGCAATGATTTTTTTAAATTTTAGAAGTTAATAATAAATTGATTTACGGAAGCGTTATTGCTTTTATTTTAAACCCAATCGTTACTAACCTATAAGCAATAAATTATAAAATAGTTAAAAACAATAATTTATATGAAAAAATATCTATTAAAAAAAAAACCTACTTTTGCAGATGAGTCGTATAGTCGTATATTTGATTGATGTAGGCATTACTTTGTGGAAATATATCGTTATTACTTTATCCATCCAAATTTTCTTTGCTATTTTTTTGTTACAGCGCTGGTATTCTGCCTAGGCCACATTACAGACGTCACGGATACCAATAAAAATAAATAAACAAATAGTAAATAGAAAAAATAATACAATGCATACTAACAATGTACAAAGAATAAATAAGACAAAGAACATGTAAAAACTGTGTTAGAGGGAGAGTGAGGAAACTGTTTTAAGTGGAGTTTTTTAAGCGTTGTTCTAAAGGCTTCGACTGTTTTTAAAGCATGAACTGGATTAGGTAAATCATTCTAACATCGTGACGTCACGCCGCAAACTTAAATAAACCTCGGAAAGCCATGGATCGGTGCTTCAGAGTAATAAGCACAACGCTACTGGTTTTTCTTGGGAATCTATGTTGAGACTCTGCCAAATCAACTTCATGTATAGATAATTCGGGTTTTGCTTGTTAATTATTCTGAAAAAAGCACTCTCATACGCGCCTTGTTTTTTAACAAATTAGATGAGTTTAAAATAATGAATAATATGTGAACGTGGTGGAACATCTAAACAGAAACGTGCACAAGCATTTTTAATGCGTTGGATTAGTTTCTCCGTTCTTTGCGTAATAACTTTGGCCTGAACCCTTTATTTTTAAACGGACCGCTATTATAAATCGTCGATATGACAAATAAATAAAAAGGAAAACAGATTTCATTGTTATTCTAGGGATCTCTAAAAGGATGTCGCCAAGTGTCGTGCTTTTTGAATCGCAGCGGGTAATTTGCATTAATATCAGGTTCCATTGTAAGTATCCCCTTTCTGCTTGAATGAGTTATTTGGGTTTTGCGGGAAACGAAACTGATATTGCTTTTGTTCTGTTTGTTATAAAAATAATTCTCATTTAATGTCACTGTAAATTCTTTATGGGATTTAAGAACAGTGCAAATAGGAAAAAAATACTATTCATTTAACTTTTTGCGAATTTGAAGTAGCTAACTAAAATTTCTTTGACACCATTTTAAAGATAATATAAATTGACTTACTTGTAATGCTTGGTGTTACTATGAATGTACTTCAGCTGTATTTTACTATGTCTGCCAAGTTTGAACGAAATTGGCCAGTGTGTATGTATATTTTACACGAATCATTTGCAATGAGTCACTCTCAACCACTCATCAAAAACATAGACCACTTCTAAATGCCTAAAAAACTGGAAATTTGATTTCAAAGTAGATCATCACTTGCCAAGTTAGAAATCCCATATCAAAGAAAATAAATTGTTTTGTAAATGAATTGAAGATCAATAAAATACATACATTTGAATTGAGAACCTCCTTTTTTGAAGTCTGATAAAAATATTCAATGTGTCTTTATATTTCACTAGCTCTGCCCCAACCGGGTTAATTTTGTCCGATAAACACCGCGCCGCCAACGCAGCCGTGTAGTTTATAATAACTATTGTTCTCACTTCCTGAAAGTACAAATTATTTCAATTTTTCATTATCTCAAATAACGTACTATAAAGGGCAAAATTTAAATTCATAATAATTTTTTTTTGATGAAGTAACTTTTGTTCGTAAGGATTACGTAAGGATGCCATACCTAAAAATAATTCTCATAAATCAATTTTCAATCTTCACCAACAAAAAAAAAAATCGCAAAATCCCTTATTGTGGTTTATGTATAAATATAAGCATAAATAAAATTCGGACTTTTTTATAGATATACCAAGGACCCAATACTTTTGTAGAACATTGTATTTACGTATCGTTAAACATTAATATTACCAACCAGTAATAACCAGTAATCATAATTGTCATCAATGATTTTAAAGCGATTAAATATCTAGTCTGCGTTGAAACAGCACCATTTCCATGAAATAAAACAAACACTCAAATCCGCAAGGAACGAGTTTAGCATTGGTTTGAAATTGTAATAATGGTAATAACCATTATAAATAATTATTTTCTCAAACATGCATGGAAATATTGTCATTATTTTCGAAAAAAGAACACGTGAAATTTTAAATTTACGAACATGCCAATAATGATAAAAGAATTCCAATCAAAGAGTATTTAATAACCCCAGCACGCCGTTTCATACAACATTGCTGGAGCGTTGACATGTTCCAAATTTAAAACCGTTCTTGCAATGGATTTTTTTTTGTCCGTAAATTCGATACTTCGCGTGTTCGTTTTCGAAAATAACGACAATATTTCCATGCATGTTTGAGAAAAGCACTATATATGCCTGGGCGGAAATGGCAATTGCCTGTCTCGTATTAGTGAAGTCCTCGCCTACGGCACGGCATTTTAACTCATACTCGACCTGCAATTGCTTATTTCACGGCCTTTGCAATAATGTACTATTATTTAGTTTATTGCAGTTTTAACATGAGAGTCATCATTTTTTAAAGGCGTGAACGCTGCAAAAATTTTGAAATATAATGTCCAATGTTAGTATATACCCACATTGGTATTAAATAAAAGGAGTTAATTACGTGAACACGTACAAGTTGTAACTATGAACAATAAAGCAATGATCGTATAAAGCCGTTTCCCCACGTAGCAACGTTCTATACAGCAGTGCAATATAATCATCAAACGATAAATAAAATTGATAGCCGTTGTAAGAACGTTGCTCGGGTCGTATACCGCACTCGTTGTAACATTTTTATGGTGGCACTAGCTCGTACCGGTGGGTTCGGTCGCGTGAAACCACAAAAAAAGTAGTGTCTGTGTCAGTTCCGACGTTGCTCAGAAAAACATACGTACATACATATACCATCACGCCTGTATCCCCGAAGGGTTAGGCAGAGGTATAATAATGTACACCCATAGTTCGCCGTATATGTATTTAGGTCCTATGTAATAGGGGGCGAGCCTATTGCACAAACCCAAATTTCGAGCTGCTACTGAGAATTTCATAGAAAAACCCAATAACACTTTGCTCGACCATTTGAGGCAGTTTGAGGCTGAGAAAAATGTAACGTTTTTTGTTAACGCTTTTATGAATTCTACTCCTCATAAAATTTTCATACCGGGGTTCTAATATTTAAATCGATTGTTAACGTGTTAACTCCAAAAAACTTTCGATAATCGATTTACTATCGATTGTTTTTAGTAATAAATGTAATATCCAGCCGACAGGCATAGGATAGCGGAAAAAGAATATTCGAGTGTTCGCAGCAAGCGTAGCTTGGTAACCCGACGAGCTAAAAAAAATCGTGCACATCTTTGTTGCCATCACATTATGCAATCACATAATAGATCTTTACCTATGAAATTGCCGTTCTTCAGTACTGGCCATTTCAAATCAAAATAATTTTTGTTTGGCTAAGAATTCTAATTTCAAATTAATTTTATTTTAAAAACATGGAATTCTTTTTCCAAAGGTAGTCATTTGTTTATTGATTAGTGTTACATTTACATCGCATTTCAATCTTTTTTGTCATCATGGATACGTTAAAAATTCGAGTAATTATGGAATATGAGTACCGTCGTGGCAGCAACGCGGCACAAGCGGCACGCAACATCAACGACGTTTACGGAGCTAACACTACAAACCAACGCACCACCTGTTATTGGTTTGCTCGCTTCCATTCTGGGAATTTCGACCTGAAAAATGAACGTTTATGAGTGACCTGAAAGTTTATGTGTGTGTACTGACCTGTATACAAGTTTGCTATTGAGCTCCGTTGTAATATAATCAGAAATAGTGCTGAAATAGGGGTTTTTGTCATACATTGTGAAATTAGTAATCTACAATACAAATTCACCATAATTGTAAAAGGTATAAGAATACACTTACTAGTTTAACACCAGTAATCACGAGTAAAAATTCTAATGATACGACGGTTATACTTTTTTTATAAAACTCACACAGTGATATAGTTTGAAACATTAACTGTAATTGGTAAATTTAACAAAACAAGTTCACCAATAGCAATTACGATCAGCTGTTTGGTTGTTGATTGTTATTTTGTCAAGCACTTGACGTAATATACCAGATTGTACGAGTGAACAATTTGCAACAGATTAGATATGTGCACTACGGCTCTGGATGTCAGTCTATTGAGACGATGTTGATCGGTATATGAATATAAAATTATCACGGAGGGATTACTGCTAACATAAATATAAGCTCAGGTTTTAAGACGAGATATAATATGAAATATAATATAGTAATTTAGATTGAACTGACAGTAATTAGTTTAAATTTAGTTCAAAATGAATTCAGCTAAAATCATTGAACAAAAAAAAATCTAAATGCGCAGGGTGCATGACTTTGATAGAAGATGAAGAGTATCTTCGATGTTTAACCTGTAAGCTTAAATACCACGTCCTCTGTCTCAATATTGTGTTGTCTCAAGGCAAGACAATTCATGAAATTGAGAATAGTTGGGAGTGCCCAAGTTGCATAACCGCTAAACGTAAGAGTGGAGATAATTCCAACACTCCTGTTCGACTAGCTGATTCACCTCGCCAGGATAGTGGAGCTAATACCAATATTACATACAGGAAAAAAGGAGTTCTATCATCTCAATCGCGTATTTCAAAAGACGAAATTAAAAGCATGGTTCAGGAGATATTAGAGGCAATGCTACCCACGATTACCGAACTAATTAAAGCAGAATTCCGTATGGCATTAAAGGATGAACTAAAAGCTATAAAAAATGATATGACAGCGATGGAAAAATCAATGTCTTTTATAAACGAGCAATACGAACAAACCAAGTCACTTTTTGATTCACATACGAAAACTATACAAGACTTAGAATCCAATTGTCAAGAACTAAAAAATACCATACAACATCTAACAACAAAACTAGATGCAATAGAACAACACAACCGATCAACGAATGTTGAGCTACAATGCGTTCCAGAGTTTAAAAATGAAAACCTGATCAGCACTACAATGAGGTTAGCAAAATCTATCTCATACGAAATTAACGAAAACGACATACATCTCTGTACCCGAGTCGCGAAGATGAATACCAACGATAGCAGACCACGTTCTATTGTCGTCAAGTTTGCTACACCTAGGATAAGGAATAACTTTTTAGCTAAAACGATACTTTACAACAAGGCGCACCCTAATGACAAAATTAGCACTAATCATATCGGAATGGCAGGAGACATAAAACCGATATATGTAGTAGAACACCTTTCACAAACCAATAAATCTCTTCATGCAGCGGCTCGCCTGAAAGCAAAACAACTAAACTTCAAGTTCGTGTGGGTTAAACAAGGCAAGATATTCATGCGAAAAACTGAATGCTCCAATCACATTTACGTGCGAGATAAAAATATTCTCGACAACTTAAAGTAGGAAGCACTTCTACTATTAATAATAATTGAGATGGAGGCTACAGTTTCAGAATTCAATTGTTTAAATATCTTCTATCAAAACGTTCGTGGTTTACGAACAAAAACTCATACGATCTTTAGTAATCTTTCAAATTATAATTTTGATGTAATAGTTCTCACGGAAACTTGGTTGAATGGTAATATACATAGTAATGAATTATTTGACAGCCGTTATATCGTTTATAGAAGGGATAGGCAAAGCACCGTGCTTCACTGCCGCAAAGATGGTGGTGGAGTACTCGTAGCGGTTTCACGAAACTTTAATTCTGTCAGACTGCAGGGTAAGGAATCCATTTGTGAAGACATTGTAATAAAGGTTGAGATAAATAACAGTTTAAGTATAATAATCTGGGGAGTATATCTGCCACCTCCAGTTAAACTAGATATGCTGACACTTTTTATAGATAATTTCAACCAGGGTTCTGAAAACTTAAATAATATAATTTTATTAGGTGATTTTAACTTAAGCCAAATGATTGGCTCAGTGTAGTTAACATGTCTAACACTGCTTTTGTTCCTAATGGTTGTCACGTAACTCAGACATTCCTTGACTTTGTGTCTCTCAATGACTTTAAACAGCATAATGATGTACTTAATATTAAAAAGAAAATCTTAGATTTGATACTTTGTACTAAAACATTGAGATTAAGCGTAATACGTTCGTTTGATAAGCTGGTTGATGTTGATCCACTTCACCCTCCTTTGGATGTTACTTTATCTCTTGATTCTTTTATATACCTAAAACCAACTATAGTCTGTGTAAAACAAAATTTTTTCAAGGCTAATTATGAACTTGTCATATCAGCGCTTAATGAGATTGACTGGATAAAGGAGCTTACGTATTTTACTAATGTTGATGATATGGTTGAAGCATTCTACAGCATACTCTACGGCATTATTAATTCTTATATTCCTCAAAAAAAAAACAAAAAAATTATAAGAAGATTCCTCCATGGTACAACTTGCAATTGATAAAACTAAACAAACAAAAGATTAAACTTTTACATAAATATAGAACTTACCGCGACCCACTGGACAAAATTTCTCTGCAATTCATTAGCAAACGTTGCTCAGCTTTGGCAAATGATTGTTACAAAAAATATATAATTAACGTAGAAAATAGTATTAAAAAAAACCCCAAACAGTTCTGGTCTTTTTTAAAAAATAAACGTGGGTCTAGCAATAATCATTATCCAGCAAGCATGCACTACACCGATAGCGTTGCTACGACTGGAAGCGATATTTGCAACCTATTCGCCACGTACTTTGCATCGGTATACTCTAGTCACTCCATTCCTGATAACCCTCTACAGAATGCCAAGCGAGTAAACTTTAATTTATTTAATGATTTTGGGATAACAGTTGAAAATATTGAAAATTGTTTAAAAAAGCTAGACGTCAACAAGGGTGCGGGACCTGATAACATACCTCCAATTTTTATAACTAAATGTACCCCCTCACTCAGTTTACCGCTATACATTATTTACAATGCGTCTTTAAAAGCCGGTATATTTCCAAAACCATGGAAAATAGCTAAGGTGGTCCCAATATTTAAAGCCGGTTGCCCAGAGACAGTCGATAATTACCGGCCAATATCGATTTTATGGGTATTTGCTAAGGTATTCGAAGTTCTACTAATTCCAGCCTTGCAGTCACATACCAAACAGCAAATAGTTAACCAACAGCATGGGTTTGTGATGGCAAGGTCAACTAATACTAACTTAGTAACCTATTTAGACTATCTTGTGGAGGCTGTTGATAGACGTTGCCAAGTAGACTTCATTTATACAGATTTTTCGAAAGCCTTTGATAAAGTTTCCCACAGTAAGCTTCTGAATAAATTACACCACTGTGATTTTGGAGGATCACTGTTTAAGTGGTTCGAATCATACCTATATGGGCGACAACAGTTTGTGGCTGTTAAGGGCTTTATTTCAAAAAATTATGGTGTTACTTCCGGCGTCCCGCAAGGTTCACATCTGGGACCTTGGTTATTTAATATATTTATAAATGATTTAACACAGTACATTAAACATGCCCAAGTATTTCTATTCGCAGACGACCTGAAGCTAGCTAGAGTGGTTACTCAGGCGACGGATTGCAAATGCTTACAGGAGGATATAAATAATCTATCAAATTGGTGTTCTACAAACGGTATGCTGTTGAATGGCACTAAATGCTTTCACATTAAGTTCACCAAGAACTTGCAGCCTATACAGTCTCATTACAAGGTATGTGACGTTTCACTGCAGGAGGTTAGTTATATTAGAGATCTCGGTGTCATCGTTGATTCTAAACTAACTTTCCAGCATCAGTATGAAATTATGGTTGCTAAGGCTTCGAGAATGCTAGGATTTATAATGAGATCTTGTAAATTATTCAAAACAAACAACACCAGAATCGTGGTTTATAACGCTTACGTTAGATGTATCTTGGAATATTGTAGTGTGGTATGGTCACCCTCCTATAAGTCCCACCAATTGCAAATCGAAAGGGTCCAGAGGAGGTTTGTACGACACCTGGCGTTTCTTTGTCATCGTAGTAAATATAAATACAGTTATAGGGACAATCTTACATATTTTAAAATCAATTCATTAGCACTTCGTCGACAGCTTATGGACATGTTGTTCTTGTACAAAATTTTTAATAACAAAATAGACTGTCCACAATTACTGCAGAAATTCAAAATTAGGACACCCATTAGATATCCCAGATATAAGATACCCATATTCCATACACGACAAGCAAGGACAAATCTCGGATTTAACACCATGGTGTGCAGATTGTCACGCTCTTATAACCTCCTCTGTAACTCGGCTGATTTGTTTTCAGACTCATTGCAGGTTTTTCATAATAATGTTCTGAGGTTCTTGAGAGCCAAACAAGTTTAAATTAAATTTATGAAATTATTAATTGTCAATTTATAATTTTAATTTTATTTTATTATTTTGTTTTATTTTATTATAGTGTTTGTTTTATTTTTATTTTATTGTACTGTGGATTGTTAATTTTAATTTTATTGTGATTGGAAAGCATGCATTATTATTGTTTATCATTTGTTTTTAATTTGTTTTGGTCATTATTAAAGCATGCGGTGGTGGCCTTCAAAGGCATAATACACTGATAAATGTATCAAATTTTTTAAAAATTATAATGTTATTTTTGTGTATTGGCCACTGGCCATCCAATTATGTAAATATATAAATAAAAATAAATAAAAACCTTGCGGTCGTCCGAAGACTGATCGACAATGACGAATTAAAGGCGATTGTGGAAGCTGATGATACACAATCTATGGCAGAATTAGCAGCAGCTTTCGACGTTAGCGTTAAAACAATATTGGTTCATTTGCGTCAAATTGGCAAGGTAAAAAAGCTTGACAAATGGGTGCCCCACGAACTCAATGATCGCCAGCGCGAAGTACGCGTCGAGACGTGCCTTGCACTGCTCAACAGACACACAAATGAAGGAATTTTGAACCGCATTGTTTTACCTGCGATGAAAAATGGATTCTGTTTGATAACCGCAAGCGCTCAGCAAGTTGGTTGGATCCTGGTTCAGCACCTAAACAATGCCCTAAACGAAAACTTACCCCTAGAAAAGTGATGGTCACTGTTTGGTGGTCTAGCGCCGGTGTGATTAATCACCGTTTCTTACCAAACGGGGTAAGCATTACTGCAGATGTGTACTGTGAAGAACTGAACACAATGATGGAGAAGCTGGCACATCTCCAACCAGCATTGGTCAATCGCACGTCTTCGCTGCTCCTGCACGACAACGCGCGACCTTATACTGCACAGCAGATGGTCTCCAAGTTGCAAGAACTGGGGTTGGAAGTTCTCCGTCATTCGCCCTACTCACCAGACCTTGCGCCTACAGACTACTACTTTTTCCAGAATTTGGATAACTCCTTGGCGGGAAAAAAATTCAATACCCGAGAGGCAGTACAAAATGCCTTTGAAGAATTTGTTGCCTCCCGTCCAGCTGATTTCTTTAAGAAGGGCATCAATAAACTGCCACTGCGCTGGCAAAGATGCATTGATTGCATGGGTGATTACTTCGATTAATAGGTACAAATAAAAAATACATGAAAAAAATTCGTTTAAATTTTTTCATACAAAACGGCAATTTCATAGGTAAAGACCTAATATTAATATGTGCTTTCCTTTGGGAATAAACTAGCGATAGTGAAAATTACTATCGATTAATCGAGAGTTATTCGATATTTTATCTACTCTGATCAGACTATCTGGCCAGATATGTTCGTATGAAAGATCTCCATAGAGATATGGACCTTCCTTCGATTCATGCTTATGCCAAACACCTTTCTCGCTCTTATTTCGACACCGCGTCGAACCACGCGAATCCTGTAATCAAAGCGGCAGCTTCATATGTTCCCGACCCCAATGCCTGCCGGAGTAAAGGCCGGCCGCGTAATATCTTCACTGACCCGCTTGACCAAATCGAAACAGCAAACGCGTTCTATGCCACCGCCTCTCCAAACAGAGCGTGCCACCGCCCACGCCCGCGTAACAACCGTTTTCCTACGGGCGGTCAACTTCGCTCCCGCACACCCGTCACGTAAGCAACCCAAGCCTAGGTCCGTTCTTCGGTGTGAAGCCCTTGGGTCAGGCAGCCGCCCGCGCGATACAAGTGACACTATACGTGCAACACTTAGCTACCCACATACAACATTACACACGTATGAACACACACGTGCACATCACACAGGTATATATGTTCTGTAAGGGACCTTTTTTTTCTTTTTTTGCGCTGGTTAGACTAATGCGCTAGTTAGTGTAGAAAAACCATTCCGATCACTAAATACACATACGCATGACTCCCTTCTTTTTCCCAGGAGGAGGGGAATGTGCATATGAGTATATGTTAGTTAGCTCTAATTTTCTTAGGATTAGGGAATTAGATAGATCGCGACCTTTTCGTATTCGCGACGACCGCCCGAGCCGAGGTTCGGCCATTCTGGCACCCTCGTGCGAGTCGTCAAAAACTTTCGAGGCTGAGTGCCTTGAGCACTCGCCTCCAAGTTCGGTGAAGCTGTAAAAGCCGCAGCAGCTTCAGGGCCCCTAAGGTTAAAAGTGTAGGCAGTTCAAAAAAAAAAAAATCTGGCCAGGTCCTTGACAAATTCTTTTTGTCTATTTTCAGTAGTTTCTATAAATATAAAGTCTCTACCATAACTATAAAAGTTATTACTCCCTATACCATTAATCATTCTTCTCTTTAATGATTTGAAGATAATAACTATTAAGTTTTCTTGTTTCATAGTCTATTGAAAAAGTAATATAACATTACATGTGCTCTTGAACGTATAAAATCTTGTTCTAGATAAAATAAGATTCCGTCGCTTGATATTAAAGCCAGCAGTGTTTTTTTAAATAAATTAAATATAAACATTTATACGGATACACAAATAATATCTCACAAAGACAAATACATAGGCGCAAACACGCTAATAATTTCTCTTTATTTTATTTTTTGTATAGTAATACATAGTTCATTGCATAAATAATAAAAAATCATAATTGTCTAAATGGTTTGCTTAAAAATGAAATTTATATTTTACAATGTCACAGTTATGTATTTGATTAATATAAGTGTAATATTTATAAATAACTTCATCTTTCTATCTATATTATATAAAATTAAAGTTGAAAATAAGTGTTATGTCGTAAGCGATGATATTGTCAAAGAAAAGAACCCTTTGTCTACCAAATATCGCCATGAGGATTACGATCGTCGAAGCGAAGCTCCGTTGGATAGAAACAATGACTTCAAGACAGATGTTGCTAAAGCCCAATTCTATTGTAGGTACTAAGCTATTGTTAATTGAAATTCATTACTACTGGATAGTTATAAGTTTCTCTGCCTAGGTGCTTAATAACAGAACTGTAAATCGCATCTTTCTTGGAATTAAACCAGACGTACCTATTTGAAAAAAGCAAATATTACAGTAGCGTTAAAAACGACCTTACAAATCAATTGTCATTTAAACAGCAAACTAAAGCTGAAAACAGCCACAAACTACGTATATATTTTTTATAATCCGATGCACTTCTAGAAAATACAAAAAAAACAGTGTTTCTTCCTCATTCATTGATACAGGAAAAATACAATACAATAACGCAATCCGTAGAAAATCATGCATTTCATACAATAATTGACATTATTCGCGTACATTTAAGCGAACATAAAGCTTAGAGCGATTTATTTCAAGCAAATCTTCAGAAAATATCCTTATTTGTAAGATGCCCAATGTTTATGAGAATATGTTACAGGTAAGTATTAATTTCATGATTATTCCAGGAATTTTATTATTTGTTTGTATAAAAATTACTGGCGACCCGCCCCAACTTCGCACGGGTGCAATTTAAAAAGTGGTGCATTTTATGCTTGAAAAAGAATGATTAATGGTGATTAGACTTAAATATTAACTAGATGATTAATTAGTTAATTACACTTGTACAAAAAAAAACAGTGTTATCTTAAATTCAGGTTAGTTGTGCCAAAATGTATGGAGCTGTAAATCTTAAATCTGATTTAACGATTTAAGTATGATTTTAAAACGCCCTTAAAGTTATCGCTTTTGTATTTACAGCTTCTTAATTAAGAAAAGTTCACTTAGTGCAACTGTTTCGCTGCCAGTGATTTCTTTGATTTATCTACAGTACGGTCTATGGTATTTATTTTAATCTACATTAAATGCTCAAGTTAACTAAAATATTTATCTGGATTAGGATTGATACTGAATTGGGGAAAATAGCTTTGCAGATAACCTAATAAATATTTTTAATCAATATGTTGAAGATAACAATGGTTACTGTGGCTCAATCTTAGGAGATATACATATGGCATTGCAAATTTTTCTATAGTGTTTTCAAAAAGCTACAATCCTTTAGAGTTTAGTGCATTATTTTGATTTACCTCTCAAGGTTTAGCCAGTGTAAGCCATGAGAGCACGCGAAAAACATTTTTTTGTCAACTTGATTAAAAAACATTGAATTTTTTTTAAAATAGAAAAACTTAATTGGAATATGTTGTATATACAAACTTTTACAAAAAACTTCGCTAAATGACAGTATAAGCCGTATAAATGTTCGTTGCGTCGTTTGGAAGAAGTAAGCGGATAACTGGACAGACGCGGATAGCGACTTTCTTTTATAGTGTGTATTGATTCTGTTACCATAATACAAGCTCCACTTAGTTAGGCAATGTAAGTATCCCATAGCTATTACCATTATTTAATAATAGAATAACGATTCGCTTTGGAAAAGATTTCTCGTTGACAACTGGACAAGTAACAGCCATATTAATATAATGGGAAAAATTACCATTCGTTGTATTTAAGTGGACATCTTTGCATTTATTTATTTACATGTTATGCCTCAGTTTTTACCTCGGGGAATAACCCCGGGCGGTTAAGGTGAAGTGCATGTTTTTCTACTTAGTTTTTTCTCAACTCCATTTCTCTGTCTTTTGATTCTCTGTATAGATGACTAGCGCTTTTTTACATTCTAACTGAATTGCTAAATAGCAATTTTCATAGATAAATCAAAAAAATTACGGATTTTCATACAAATGTTCATTTCTTTTTTCACCACTTTAGGGGTGGAATTTCCAAAAATCCTTCCGTAGTGCTCACCTGCAATATAAAAGGAACTTGCATGCAAATTTTCATGATGCTAGCCCCAGTAGTTTGGGTTGTGCGTTGATATATCAGTCAGTCACCTAGTTATATAGATAGATAGTTATTATGAAATTATATTATTTATTTTATTATTGTTATTATTAAATCAGATTGTTATCGACGATTACAACTTACAAAATACTATTTTATTTTGATAATAGTACGATTTTAAAAATATTTATGAAATACAATATTGTAAATGGCAATTTTCCCTTAAAATGTATGGTTTTTTAAACAGTTTTACGGTTTTACTGCAAATTTTGAGTTTAGGCTACTTACAGCAAACTCGTTTACTTCAATTGACATAGTGAATAACACGCTAATCAATAGAATAAGATGTGGCTTTCAAACGCAACTGCCTGAAGCACCAACAAATCCCGACACATAACAACCATGCACGAGCTGAAGATTGCATTTTCTGACGAAGTATTGAGCAATTCAGTAGAAAAGTACACTTTACCAGCATTCTACCTGTTGAAGCAACCATTGCAAAGATTAATTATAATGTGAGAAAAGGAAAAATAAAATACGGCAAAATGCATTAAATGCGAAAAATCATTTCAGAATTAAGAAATTCGCTTCTTGCCCTTATAAAAAGACAACTCGTCCGCGATCACTCTTTCGTAACGAAACCGCCGAGCCGCGTATGAATTAGAGTAATAACAGCAATAAAGTCCCCAGACTGGGAAAATGTGACCGCAGTATGTGTTGCCAGCTCGAACATACCAACAATCCTTATTAAATTAATCCACGGAAACACCAAGGCTTCTGCAAACGTCATTATTACTTATGTTAATTCCATTGCTATGAAACAAAACATTTCAATTATTAAAGACTACTATTATCATAAGATCAAATTAAATTTAAAAATAAGATAAACTAATAAATATTACGAATTTAAGAATAAGGTGAGATTTTTTTGCAAAGTTCTCACTCATTTTAAAATAAAATTTTTGTTGTATTGTAAGAAATAACACAGTAAACCACTATAGAGTATCGTCCGCGCACTACCTTCACTTTTCACTCTCAAAAATTATTATTTTTTTTATTTTTTTTGAACTGACTACACTGTTAGCCTTAGGGGCCCTATCCAATAACAGAGCCGCTGCGGCTTTTACAGCTTCACCGGACTTGGGGGCGAGCGCTTAGGGCACTCAGCCGCGAAAGTTTGTGACGACCCGCACGAGGGTGCCAGAGACGCCGAACCTCGGCTCGGGCGGTCGTCGCGAATGCGAAAAGGTCGCGATCTATCTAATTCCCTAATCTTGAGAAAATTCGAGCTAACTAACATATACTCATATGCACGTTCCCCTCCTCCTGGGAGGAAGGAGGGAACCATGCGTATGTGTATTTAGCAATCGGAATGATTTTTCTACACTAACTAGCGCATTAGTCTAACTAGCGCAAAAAAAGAAAAAAAAAGGTCCCTTACAGAACCTATGTACCTATGTGGTGTGCACGTGTGTGTTGTTCATACGTGTGCAGTGTTGTGTGTGGGTAGCTAAGTGTTGCACGTATAGTGTCACTTTGTATCGCGTGGGCGGCTGCCTGACCCAAGGGCTTCACACCGAGGAATGGACCTAGGCTTGGGTTGCCGCTAGAGAGGGTGGACGTGACGGGTGTGCGGGAGCGAAGTTAACCGCCCGTCCTCTGCGGAGAGAACGGTGGTTACGCGGGCGTGGGCGGTGGCACGCTCTGTTTGGAGAGACGGTGGCGTAGAACGCGTTAGCTGTTTCGATTTGGTCGAGCGGGTCAGTGAAGATATTACGCGGCCGGCCTTTACTCCGGCAGGCATTGGGGTCGGGAACATATGAAGTTGCCGCTTTGATTAAGGGATTCGCGTGGTTCGACGCGGTGTCGAAATAAGAGCGAGAAAGGTGTTTGGCATAGGCATGTATCGAAGGAAGGTCCATATCTCTATAGAGATCCTCCATACGAACATACCAAGGGGTGCCGGTAAGGCGGTGAAGAAACCTATTCTGGATGGTTTGTAAACGATCCCAATTATATTTTGGCATATGTGCAAACACAACGCAGCTATATGTCATAATCGGTCGGCCCCTACACTGTTTCTGTTTTTGCTTTTATACCTTTTTTTCCTTAGTATTTATACCACCCACATCCATTCTGCAAAACGGAAGGTAGTCACGTTTTTTTAAAGAAATGTTTTGAGTAACCTTACAGTATATACTTTAATAAAAAAAAAATTGTTTTAGCATTTTATAAAATTGTTTTGAGTTGTAAATTTTATTCAACTAAATATTAACACAAATTATACTAGCAATTATACTATCTTCCAAAGTTCTTTAAAAATTTATGCTGTTACACTGGAAATCACTGAACCTGACAACATTCGCAAATGCACTACGTCTTTTGTTTTTTTGCAACAATGTCCCCAATAATTTCTTGTAATTGAGTCCTAACTGCGTAAACCAGTGTCCCTTAGAAGGTTTAATTGACGATTGCAAAGTCGAAGCATTCATTAAATGAATTGTTACTTCGTGCAAGTCGCTACTTCAAAAAAATAAATCAATTTGAATATAATATTTTTTTATGGATTTTCAGCCATAATAACTTCTTTGTTTATGAACCGATTTGGATAAAAAAAAATTCGTTAGAATGGGGATACCTCAAGAGTGGTCGCATTATAATTTCATTTGCATTAGACCTTCAACTTCGAAGGTACACCAGGGAACTTCTCAAAATCATATAAGTCGGTTTTCTTTTTTGTTAAAAATTGTATTGGATTTTTCTGTTATGACTTTATCAACAACAAACTGATAGTCATCTGAGGATGTGGTTGATGATGCATTTATTTGTTGTTAAAATTTACTTTATTTATACACAAGCTGTGTCCCGCGGTTTCATCCGTGTTAAATTAAAAATTATATAATTTCAGACGGTTGTTTAATTTACAGTAATCGATATTCATAATCTCTGGTCTCTCTATGTTATTTTTTTATTTCTCTTTCCCATTATTAATTAAAACATAGCAGTCCTTTCAATGAGTTATTTTAATGTTACAATGTTAATTACATTAATTTTCTTTTATTTATATTAGTATCAATTTAAATTATTATTTTTTATTAGTAGTAGTTTTTCATACGTTGTAATAACTTACTTGTACTTAATTTAATTTTTTTTATTACATTAACGTTACTATATCAATGTAGTGCGCGCCTTTAATAGATTCGCATATCTGTATTAGACTTCAATGAATTGTAAAAATGGCTCAAGTATAACATGCGCGTTGAAAATGGATTCTTTAAATCTATTTTTCTTGTTTTGTTTTATTTTTTAATCTGTTTAACCGACTTCAAGAAGAGATGGAGTTTACTCAATTCGAATTACATTTCATATGCATGGATGGCACTGGATTTCAATATTTATTGAATAGGAAGGTTACATTTGTGTAAAATTTTAGTTATTACTGAAGATAACAAATTTAAGACTCAATAGATAAGAATCGCGTTTGTCTAATACCATCAGCCAATATCTTTGGCAGCGAAATAAAGCATTACCCATTAGAGCCGGCCCGCATCCGTGTTCCAACGAGCAAATTGTAATAAATGGCCACCCTGTTCCTTTCTTGCTCTCTATAGGGTTAACTGAATACTATCTTAAAAATTTTGTTATAGAAATCGACAAGTAAAAAAATTGATTGTTTTGATTCGGCATTATGATAAACCAATTATAATTAAAATGCATGCTATAAACTATAAAATGGTCAACTTTTACAACGATATTTGGTCAAATTCTTTTAAAGCTATTAGAAAATTATTGGATTTAAAATGTATGATTAAAAAAAACCTGTTGACTTTTCCAACTTTCTTAAGAAGACTAAAGTTACATGTCTCGCTCTATCGCGTGGCCAAACGATAAGTATTAAAATGAAATAGCGCGAGAAGTATTTTAAGAGGAAACGCGGTCGGCAATATATTTGAAGAATATGTTTATACAAAAATTCATTGCTGTTGCATAATGCTTCAAAGACCGAATAGAGAGCGAAAGATATAACAACATGATTGGTTGTAATAACTATATAAAACGACAAAATCTTAATTTCGCATGCCCCTATTTCCTCCTCCAAAACTAGTCTGATTTTAATACTATTACAGATATCTATTGCTGTTGCACAATTTCCGAACGACTCTTCACACTCTTGGTGATAGAGGTAACTGATAGAGATAGTACTGGTAGAACTGCATAAAATAGACGAAATCTTAATTTCGTAATAACTTGACTGACTGATTTTAATACATTTTTAAGAATAATATAAAAAGGACTTTGGATATGCTTACATGTTTTTCTTATATTCGTAAAATTTGTTTGTTGGTTGTCTGATAATACTTGTACAATCAGGCAATTTTAGTTATCTTAAAATATTCCTAGTTCTTTTAGTAATAACTCATATATATGGAAAAATATCAAAACATACAAAAATGGCAGTGCTTGATAAAGATTGTATGATGTAAAAATATTTAACCAGTGTCAGGTATAAAACAGATGAATTCGTTTGTATGGACCAGCATTTCCTATTAGAACTCTTAAGAGAGCTGCTTACAAGACACCGACCGCGACGGGAGCTTGGTGATATGCTACTTGGGAGTGAATCGTTGACCTGACTTATTAAGAAATACTCTATGAAATTGTTTACGTGATTATGATTACCTATATTATTCTCGACGTTTCTAAACTTCGAATAACTATATCTTGCTTATACCGAAACGACAACAAAATATAAAATCCACGATAATAATATTAACTTCAAGAAAGTATGTAGCAAAATTTTTCTTTTTTTCTGAATAAATCTATGTTTACAAATCAAACATTATAATAAACCGTGTGTTTAACTTTCATAACGTGGTAGCCCTGCAACGTCGAATATAGTAGATACATTTTGTCCACCGTACAAACAATACGCGCATTGTCAATGTTGTTCGATTTTATTATGTACAAGTTATTTATTTATGTACTGTTCAAACTGAATTCAATTGAATTATTCAACCTTTTGTTTTCCTCGTTTACATATCAAATTAATTGAAAATAATGTTGAATATAATTATGTTTATATTTGTTATAATATTTCAAAGACTTATAGCTCTGTCCTTGAGGTCCTTTAGGGTATGTGTTAAAAAAAAAACAAGGTTTATTTACTTAATAACTGTGCCCGTAGCTTCGCTCACGTGGAATAAAGAATGCCTCCACGAATCTTGCTTTCCCGCTCCCGGTTATTTTAAAGACAAAGATGCTTATTGTGGGTGTTCCTTAAAAGATAGATGTATACTCTCCTAGATTTGTTTGTAGGTCTTTTTAATGCTTACAATTATGTAGTACATTAATTTGCTATATCGCTTATGGTTTACTCAGCGAAAGCCATTTAACCGCCCGAACTGATTCACCATGCCCACATTTTTTTTATTTGTGCGGAACCCTAATTCTTTTTCTAAAATAAAAGTAGCCTAAGTTACTTCCTATAACATCAGCTATCTATCAGTGAAAGTCCCGTCAAAATCGGAGATTACCCAGAACAAACAGACAGACAAAAATTGTAATAATTGGTTTTTTGTTATAGGTATCGTGTATACTTTCATATGCATTTAGTAAAACACTGTTGTTTTGACATTACAAACAGACACTTCAATTTTATTAATTGTATAGTTTAGAACCAGCATTGGTCAGTATTGCATGAATAAAATTAAATAAAAAAAATATTTTAATTCGAAATACACAATCACGATCACATCTATCATTACACCTCTATTTTTAAGCGACTTCATTAAAAGACGGGAGACTACTCAATTCGAATGAATATATACATATATTTATGAATGTTCAGTCTTATCTTCCTTGTTTATAAACCAATATGGATGATTCTTTTTTGTTTGACAGAGGATACCTCAAGGGCGATAACATTTCAATTTCATTAGCATTGGACTACAACTTCGAAGATACACAAGGGAACTCTTCAAAATCATTAAAGTTGTTTTTCATATTTTTTTAAACGTCTTTAGTTATATACCGAGTAGAATGTTTAGGTTTCCTACTACATATTAGGTACATGTTTTACATAAATATTGTTCGTATATTATTCTTACAGTATCTGGTGTATCCGATGATTTATGAAATTAACATGAAATATAGCTTTGTTAAGTACTAATTCTAGATGAACTTGAAAAATATATTTTTTCCGATCTATTTAATATGCAGGTTAGATCTTTTTTTCTTATTTTTTCGAACTGACCTTATTGTTAGCCTGAGGGACCCTATCCAAAAACAGAGCCGCTGATGACTTTTACCGCTTTACCGGGATTGGGGGCGAGCGCTTAAGGCACTCAGACGCGAAAGCGTGGACAACATGCGCGCAAGGGTGCCAAAGTGACCGGACCTCGACTTGGACTGTTGCATCTTACCGCGATCTGACTAAAAGTCAGATGTAAGTTTCCGAGACCAGAGTTAGGTTTTGATAATAGGTTAGTGAGTTATACTTTTCGTACGAAGAGTCGTCTTTTTATGACGTTAACCTAGAAACTTGTTTTTTTTTCTCTCAGTAATATAACGTTAAAGAATCTTAATATTCAATTTGAATTTCAACTTTATACCTCAAGATGTTTTTAGAGAGATTTAAGCGATGTAAACCGAAAATGATAAGTTAAAATAGTATAATGCATCAATCATGATTTATTGAAACATAATAACCCATTGACGAAGTGGAAACGCACTCCAGAAATTAAGAACCTATACAAAAGGATCATGACTCGACAAAGATTACTAACAACACTGGCCACACGCAACATATGGCCAAAAAACACACAATCCATCATTCGAATGTTATTTAGAAGAAAAAAAAAACAACGTAAACCACAAAGACGAATCGCCGTTCATAATTCGAATTTCGAACGCTGATAAAAACAAAATGGCCGGCCGTGCAACGGGCATTTATTAACCCTACCAGTAATCCGGGGTCTGCGGACTCCGGCGTGATAAATACGGGGTGCTCCCTTAACTTTTACTCGTGAGTCATTATGGCATTTAAATAATTCGTGCCGGGGCCAAGTTGTGATTTATGATACCCTCCGTGACAGGGGTTTAATCTGTACGTTCAAGTTATATGACAGTTGCGCGCTATATGTGTGTGCGTGCGTCACGTAGACTTTATCTAGATTGCGAGCAAAGGGTTGACTCTTTACGTGTCAAAAGAAAATAGAAGTCAAGTTAATGGGGCTAAGATACTGATATATTGCATGCAATGATAGCTTAATCTCGATTCACGTGGTGAATAGGGATTAAACGGATAATAAATATATTTTATAACTAGCTGTGCCCACGGCTCCGTTCGCGTATATTACAGAATGTCGGTATTGTAGTAATCCCGCTTCCAGCTATGCAGGTCACCCGCCGGTTATTTTAAAATTGAGACGCGTTTTATTTTCTCTGTGCGGACCCCCATTTTTTTATAAAATAAAAGGAGCCTTAGTTACTTAACATCAGCTATCTGTCTGTGAATGTCCCGTCAAAATCAGTCCAACCGTTTAAGAGATTAACCGGAATAAACAGATAGAAAGAAAACTAAAATTTTAAAAATTGGATTTTGTAATAAGTACCGTATATAAATTTCATATGCACAAACACGCACTTTAATTTTGTTTATTGTATAGATTATAAGTCACTCTGAAGATAAATTCCTACGTTTTCAAAGCTCTAAAAGCAATTTAATGTATATCGCTTGGGCGATGTAAAACACGATGTATTTTTTTTTTTAATTCTATAAACTTTTGTCACAGTTGTTAAAAGTTAACAATTGTAAAATGTTAAAAGACAGTAATCCCGATTGAAGATAGCAATAGAAGCAGTATTATTGTTGTATTGTATTATAATTTTATAGCCTTTATCTTTTTTTAATAAAGATAATTTGTTTTCGGAATAACATATAAACCAAATCTCTTTCAAATCCTGTATCTGAGATAATAAGATATTAATAAAAATATAGGTAAATAGGTATTAAAATTTATATTATGGATATAATACCTATCCAAATTTAAGGTAGTAAGTGTTCCGTATTTAATTTAATATTATCAGATCTTGGGGTTGGAATTTCAAGCTATTCATAAACGAAAAACTCTCCCCCTGTATATAAACTTTATTAAATCGTATAAAATCAGTTGCATTCATTATGTTAACAAAGCAGTCGAATGATTGATATTTTTAACATAAATAATATAAACCACGTGAAGATCTCCTAGCAAAAGACACAAAGTTAAACATTTTTTTCTTAGCTGTATGTTTTTAGTAACTTAGACTCTTGGTATTAATCCCAATTTTACGCACATTTTATGTGACCTTGAGAGGTTGTAATAGTCCAGTTAGAGAGTTAAATTTTCTGCACATTTCCGCCAAGCTAGATGGAGAGATGAACTGCGGGAGGATCTTCAAGTAGCCAAGAATCGGGTTCACGAAGCCGCAAGTTTGGAGATAAGCTTATGTATATCGATATGATCTTTATATGTATTTACAAATGCTATTCAAATTAATAGTAAAATTCTAAATTTATTTTCTATAATTATTTGATAAAATTTCAAAGGCACAAACAGAAGTTTCAATGGATGGTGGAGTAGAAACCTTATGAAATGGTGATACTGGTAGCAAAACCGGGATATGATCAGCGTGAATTAGTAATTAATGGTATTGTTGGATAAGGCTTAAGTCCAAAAGCGGGTTGACATGGCTTTATAATAATTATGCTGATAAATGATATCTGTGGCTTGTATTTACTAAATAGATACCCTTACCCGTGGGAAGACATGGGTTTCGTCCACGGCGCTATATATTGAAGTATTAAAGAGGAAATACGGTCGGTAAGACGTTTGAGGAATAGGTTTTAACAGAAATCTATTGCTGTCGCACTATGCTCGAATAACCGAGTAGGGTGCTAGAGAGAAATGCAGCGTCGACTGATTAAAACTATGCAAAATAAACGAAATCATAATTTCGTATTCATTTGTTTTTTCCTCCAAAACTGGACTGAATTTAATTTCCTTTTCAAAAAGAGCTAACGGCTATGCCTAGCTGTTTTTTCTGAATTTTGCTTCTTGGTTTTCTAATAGCAGTGAAATAACTGAGATTTTGTAGAAATTTTATAACGCTCCTAGTGTTTATAATGATTACTTAAAATTTAAAAACATCAGAACATGTTGGCAAGTTGGCAATGGTAAATATATATTGTATGGTATGAAAATAATTATTCTAGTGACACTATCCTGGGACAAAACCATGCATAAAACAGAGGAATGTTTGTACGAAATAAGCGTCGTCCACATTTTCTTCTAAATGTCAAAATACCTAATTCTGTAATTTGGAAATTTTTCAGTTGGAAAAATTTATGCTTTTTTTCAGCATCGAACAACAGCTACTATTTAATTTTAAATCTTTACTAGATTTTTAATAGCTAATATGCTTAATTAAATTATTTTTAATAATACAAAGTAACGGTTGTAACCTCTACTCTCATTTAACTTCTTTCACCGTAATTTTTATATCAACTAATAATATTTTATTAAAGAGAAATTAAATTAATTTATTTTCAAATAAATATTTATCAATAAATACCTATAAATTGTAACATTTACTTTTTAGTGTAAAGGTCAAAGAAGTTTATTTTCAACACGTGTAATGATTACTCGCACAATTTTTCATTTATTAAATTTATTTTATTTGTTAAAAAAATGATCATAATTATTAGTACCTATTGAATTATATGATAATAAATCTATGCCCATAGATTTTACTGAACGCAATTCCGTTCCGAAAAATGATCTAAGTTACTTTCTCAAATCGAAGAAGGCATACTTCAATAATATATGAGCAAGAAAATCCTTACCTAAATAATAAAAATGTTGTTTGTTAATTAGTGTTGTAAAACGCCCACCCAATCCGACAAAGAGCAGCCTTGTTTAAATACAATTTAAAATTTAGATCGATTTAAAAATTCCAACCATCTATAAACTTCATTACGGCCTAAGCAAACAAAACCTCCAAATAAATTTATAAATCAAACATTCCCCAACAATGAGTCGGGTTGGAGAGAAAACAACAAAAAAAAAACAAAATCCTTAGAAAACATACGAAAGCATAACCTGTTTGTAGCCCCCAAACATAAGGGTTTATTGAGACGTCAAATAAAAAATCAGCGGTTGCGCACGGTACAGCTAACAAGGCCTCCTTCGACAATGCTCCTTGATTTACTTCAAGTTTATTGTACAACGTTATTTATATCCAAATATTCCCTTAGAATCCACAATCCAATGTTCACCCTCACACGTCTTAAAATAACTCAAGACCGTCACCTGCAAACACATTTTAAACTTTAATACCTTGAAAATAAATTTTAAATTACCGTATTCACAAATCAGTACATATACGATACGATAGTGTTGTACGAAATTTACCAACGCATTTTTATTAAGAACCAAGATTGTATATGTCGATTCCTCTCTGCGGTTTGATTGGAAATATGCTTATGAGTTATTCAATAGACGTCAACATTGGATCATGGCTGCAATGGCTGATTGCAGATGATAAAAATTTCAATTGTTTAAATGGCTTACTTCATGACAATGAAATTTTTTATGTTTGTGCGATTTATATTATATGGTTATTTATCATATAAATAAATGAAGTAGATAATCAGAGCGTTATGAGGTATGTTAGGATTGAAATTAAGTGACAGGATAAGAGATAGTGTGATAAGAGAAATTTGTACTATGAAAGAAGATATAGATAGTCACACGGGTTAAGAAAGAGATGCTGAGACTGTTTGGGCATTTACAGAGGATGAATGAAAGAAGAATGACTAAACAAATTTGTAAGGCAAGTGTGAATGGGGGCGTTGGTAGAAGAAGATTTAACGAGCGTTCCTCGATTAAATCGGGGACGTTCTGAAGAAAGGTCAGGTCAAATGTACTCTAAACCGACGAGCGTAAGTGAAAAGATTGATGAATGTTGAAGAAGCGAAATATGTATGGCAGGATAGTAACAAGTGGAAAGTCGTGGTCTCTGCCTACCCCGTTGTAAAGAGGCATGATGTTTGTATCTATGTATCTAATTTATCATGTTATTAATAATCCAAATAGTAACCCTTTTTACTGATCCTACACTACCCACACCACAATTATGTTCGACTGAATCGCGACCATCATACACGGAGTGCAACTTCTGGCTTAATGAAGAGAGGCACGCATAAGCATGTCATCTTCCGTGAACAGCCGTTGCCGATCCCTAGTGGTCGTCGTTGGTTTTTGGATTGTAATGTGCTGCAATAAAGTACATTTCCGTACCATTCTGTTATATAAAAAAACCTTCCAGGAACCTAAATAAATTCAACAATACTTAACATATAACATTCAATATTTTTTCCGATCGCGGTTTACTTAATAGAGGACCGTGAGACCAAACAAAAGATTTTTCTTTAGAAATTATCTTGATAGAATAGATTGAAATAAAACTGAATCAATCGAACTGATATAACTGAATTAATTCGACAACAATAAAAACAGTGATCGTTGCAATAAACTCAAATTGAACGATTTAAAAGCATTTTGAAAGCTTGCTAAATGAAATTAAACTTTTTTGTTTGCGCACTGTCACTAACGAACGGAAGCGGCCATGCACTGTATCTATTATTAATTAAAAACCGTAAAGCGTCCACCACAGTTAAACCTACAAGTGTTTCCAAAATTGAATCAAAGGAGTGATTCGAACGGAATCATTTCATTTCATGTAGTGATGGAATCGCCGCGTTCGTGCAACAACATTATCGTTCTGTCGATCAAACAAATGACGTTCGATTATGGACTGTATTCGCTCTTAGTAAAGTTTATTAATGATTTTTTGATTGAAACTATTAGGCTTAATGTAACAAACTCTATTACTCATATAAAAAGGAGTTGCGTCATGGTTTATCAACGGTGAAATTTGTTCCAACGACTATTTTAACTTTTAGAGTTGATTTTTAATTTATTTTATTTGTGGCTAAAGTAACTTTATGGACTTTTTGCAGTTATAAATATTGAATTAACGAAAATTTATATAAAAACGACCTATACGAGTTATATGAGAAGCCTAATGTTATTTAAAAGATTGCGATACTGAAAAATTGAAATGACTAGATTCACAATTATACAAAAAAAGTTGGTGTAAAAATTTAAATTTGTACTATACATCCAACATTTTCTTTTCAAAACAATACATTGGTAACAGTATGTTTTTAAATAACCACTTACATATCTATAATGTTACATAATTGTTAAAATATTTCAAGTAAAGCATTTTATACGTCTGGATATATGCAGGTATATGAAATTAGCTATCTCCGTGGAAATCAATAAACTACTTACGACGTTCTTTAGTTCTTTATATGAAAAGTCTAATGCTGTAAGTAATAAAAAACCTACTTCTCATAACTTTAAGATAAAAAAATGTATTGTAGTCAGTGAACATTATTTTAAATAAACTGTGTAAAATAAATCAGTTTCATGTCTTGGCTCCGTTGAAAAGTTGGGTTTGGCTACGTTTTCTTGTGTCGATATGTAAGACCCTAAACAAACTGAAGGGAGTAAATACTAAAAACTTGGAGCATCTTCGCTTTGCATCTCCAATTAGTATTCATGAGTAACATAACATAGAAACGTAGCGAATCAGATTCTCTGTTACAATGCCAAAAGAATCTCGTATCAACAAGAACCATTTACTTAGATGTCTTTTTTTCCCAATCTATATTAAATTTATGTGTTAGTTTTCTTTATCGTTATAGGTTAAGAGTTGTGGCTCATCTGATCTTATGGTAGATTTGACCCAAGATGGTAACATGGTAAGCCTAGCGGAAGACTTGCATTCAAGTGCAGCGGTCGGAATACACCTATGGGTACTTGGCGACCGATTTTCAACTTAAGTAACTTGGTAGCAAGCCAGGCGGACATTACAAAAGCTGCACAACCATGTTATGGTTTTATCACGATATTTTCCTTCACCGAAATCTCAGGCTCACTGCAGGTATTCGAACTCACGTCGATCGACGCGATGTCCGTACACGCTACCAACTGAGCCATCATTGCTTTAAAAAGCTACATTACTGAATAATAAATTAAAGGGTCATGTTAAGCTAAAGGATTATAGGGGCATAATTTCGTGAATGATATTGCTACCTTTCTTCAAATCCACTAAAATAATATAGTTAGTATGTCACTGTAAACAATATTAACACAGTTAAAACAATGTAAACCCGATCGAGTTTCTTGTCAGCTCTTCTCAGTCAATAGGAAATTTCGAAAGTACCTTCTTAAAGCCTAAATAATAATAAAGAATTATTGATTTTGATCACTTAGAGTCTGTTTGCTATTTTATAATATTACTAGTTGTACTATAATGATCGATATAGAAAGCATGCCTATTGTACGTGATCCTTAGGAGATAGACAATATGCTCTCACTTTTTAAGATTTACAATTATGTTGTACATTAATTTGATCTATCTATTATGATTTATCCGGCGTAAGCCATTTAAGTGTCCTTTAAGCATATTTTTCCGAATTGATCTGATTTTCCATTTTTTTACCATTATCGTCTCACTGATTATTTCGTATGTTACTACATCTTACAAAATATACCCTAAACCTGGCCAGATAACATTGATAACAGACCAACAAAAAAAAAAAAAACTTTAGGTTAATCGGATAAGTGGTTTTCAAATGAAAAGAACATAAACGGACAGAAAGACTGAGAGACATTTAGTTTTATAACATACTAGCTGAACCGCGCAACTTTATCTGCATCATGTGTGAGAGAGAGAGAGAGAAAGGAATAGAGAGTAGGTCGTAGGCACTGTATTATTAGGTGCCGCCCGTCTCCCAAATTATTCTGTATAATAAAAATGCGCTCGCGTTACTCGATCATTATTTTAATGCCGAGTTATTTTAAAACTGTTATATCTCCTAAGATATTCATTTAAATCAATTACTGCAAAGAGCAATTTTGTTCAAATTAAATACTTGTGATGAATAACGTATTTATTTCGATAAGGATTAATACCATGTACATATATAAAAACACCTTCTCAAATAATTCATTATTTTAGAACAAATTTTATTACCATACAAAAGGTTATATTGAGTAAACCTTAAAAGATAGCCATATGCTATCGCGAACTTTTTTTAGAACTTTTTAAGAGAAACGATTTCATCACCACGACTTTTGCGTAACTTTAACCATTTACGAAGCGAACGCAATGAAAGCTGTCAGAAGAAATAAAATTTGTCCGTTTTTCCAACATTTTTCATTGATGTTTCGCTCCTATTTATCATAGCATGATGTTTATATAGCCTATTGCCTTCCTCGACAAATGGACTATCCAACACTGAAACATTTTTTCCATACAAACGAGTAGTTCCAGAGATTACCGTGTTCAACCAAACAAACAAACTAAAATACTCTTCAGCTTTATAATATTAGTATAGATTATAGTTAAAGATGATATTCACAATTTAGCTCATCCACTATAGCCTTACGTACAATATTACCTAATATCAGGTAAAAGAAAATTACGCTGAAAAATAAACCTATAAATCGATTAAAAAAAACTGTTTCAATGAACTAGGTAAATCGTATTTAAGTTTTTTTACCTGTAAACTTACCTAGTTTCCGTCTAGGTACCGGAGTTGAAACTTTCCTACTTAAGATTTCAATTAATAATTTACAAAGTTCTCGCTGCAAGCTGTTGAAACTCTGCAATAGTTTGGTCGAAAATATTTACCTCGAATAATCGAGGTAATTAACGAACTGAAATTACTGTTAAAGTTGTATTTTTGATTTACTTTTTTTTTATAAAGCAAAACATTAAACTATTACATAAAAACCTACAAAACATAGGTAAAATACACTGAGTAAATTGTAAATTTAGCTTAATTGTTTAAGTAATTAAATTCCTTTTTGTTAAATACTGCCTGCGTGTAATTGGGAAATCTGGTGGAGTATTTACCCCTAATTCTAACGTATCCTTTAAATGTTGATTAATTTGTTTCGTAGTAAAAATCTCAAGTTGACCGATATGACTTCGAACTCCTGCAATGAGCATGAGCTTTCTTTAGAGGAAAACGTGATGAAACTATATCTTGCTGGTAGGGTATTTTACCTCTAGCTACCTCCTCAAGTTTAATATCTATCACCAAACCAGTAAAGGTGTATTTCAAAAACTGCACTTGAGACCCAGTCCTCCCTCTAGGCACGTCGCCACTTAATATCAGATGTGATTGAGACCAAACGCTAAACTTATTACGAACAAAAGAAATTTTTTTTTGCTCAAATATTTTCGTCAATATTATTTTTATTAAATTATAATTTTATAGGAATACGAATATACAAATATCAGTTGTTATAAAATACATCGTGAAAATATGTTTCATGGAGCAGGAAACGATCCATGTTCCCGCCATACCGTGGCCGTCCACAAAATATGTCACGTTCCACTTGTAGCTAAAATTATATTGCTAGTATATTTACATTTATAGTTAAGCCTTAAATTTAACAAATTTTATAGTTATGAACAAAAGAAAGTAGCATAAAAACCTGAATTTTTATTAGAATATTTTTGTACTGATGGACTTTTTTTTTCTATTTATTAACAGAAAGGTCACATATTATATTTCGTTTATTTTTGTTACAGTGGTAGTTTCTAGATTTAATTTCCTCATTTTTATTATTGATTATTAAAAAAAGTATGGTCTGTTTTTATTACTACATACAAATACTAACAACTAACGTTATTAATAGTATCAAGATTCAAACATTCAAATATAATTCTTCAAAACATAGCATATCATAATACTCATGGGTGTTAACTGCAGCAAGCATTCATGCGGTCGGGGAAAAACAGAAGAGAGACAAAGGAAATCTTAACCTATCCTTGCACCGCATATCTACATAGGTAACAAAGTCACTTGTTTGAGTTCAATACCGAGACAACTCCGGCGTGCGCGTTGTCTTCAAATAAATTCCCTCTTTTCCCTCTCCTCACTCTTCAGAATGTCTCGTTAGCAATGCGTGATAGCCTCAGTATCTTAGGTGTGGATATTTGCAGCGACCTCAACGCTAGGAATTACATCGGGAGTGTCATCTCTACTAGATCTCGGAGACTCGGAATCCTGAACATGGTGCGAAGGTTTTCCACGCCCGGTCAACTGTATCTTCTTTACAATGCACAAGTTCAGCCATGTATAAATGCTGTTTGCATCTCTGGGATATATCCTCAAAATATCTCCTCGATGTTCTGAATAGGTTACAGAGAAGGGCTACCAGCATTGTTAATGTTGCAGACGTTATCAAATACATCGAGCAGCACACGCCATAATATTGTCCAAATTAATTTTTTACTGAGCTATCGAACCATACATAAATTATCAAACAATGTGGTACTTAATTGGTTGTGAGCCCTTCATCCAAGTGTTACAGGTTAACGGCCGTTTTCAATAACCTATCTATCAATTGTTTCAGTTACTAAAGATAGACAAATATAACCTTTTCTCCTTACTTTTTTTAATAACCTTTCAATGGATAGTTTTTCGTATTTACATAATATAATGTTTCCATATCTTATAGCTTGGATAGATAAGAGGGAAGCTGATATTTGTCTTAAGTTAAAGATAGTACTTATTACAAATATGTACTAATCCGGGATGGTAAACTAAGTTAGGTTATTGAAAACGTCCGTTAATCTCAATCCCTATCTGAAGTTTTATATTTATAGCATTTTATATTTAAGCATATTTAAGAATTTCGTTAACATGTGGTAATAAAGTTTAAAGAGAAAATCTTTGTTAGAAAATTTATTATCATAGAATGGTTGTATATTATGGTCATCAATTATATTAGTTAGTGCCAAAATCGATGGCTTAAAACGGACAACACCAAAGAATCTTGGTGCGGCAAGCTTTTAAATATTTTCCCGCCCTTGATTTATTGTTCGCCTTATAAAAACCTCCCGCAGGGCCGTATAGCCTTCCACGGAGCGCTTTTCGGCATTTTTTCACTTTAATAAAAATCGCGTCTTCAGTTGGTTACGGCGGAATTTTAATTTTTCACGTCTGTCCAATATTCTTGTTAGGAAATTTTCTTACAGGCCAGATCAGTCACTGTGAAATTAACGGACGTGGTTTCGGTATCTTATTAAGAAAGGCATTTTTATTAGCATGCTTCTATATTTTATACCGAGGTTATGAATAACTTAGATTGGTTTTAATGCCACTCACTGAATAGCGATAACTAAATATATACTATATAAGTCACATTATATTAAATAAGATACTATTTAATTCATGTCGGAGAATCGTGACAATTTCATTGGAATCCATAATAATGACTTACTATTCATGCTATTGACCTGAAGTTTTGACTGGATGTGATAGTAACAGATGTGCTTTGATATCATAAGCTGTGGTATAATAAAAACATCAATTAATAAGTCGACTACAATGACGTTCCGCTGCCCATTTCGGATGCGTATTACATTTATCTCGACTGTTGTTATCAGATTACAAAGACTCAAATTATTTCATAAAAAAGTATTTCTATTTTAAATCCATAAAATATGAATTAAAAAGCGTAATAAAATTAATTTCATATTAACATAGGTAGAATTTAAAGCCTTTTTGTACCCGGCTGCGGAAAATGAGGTTTATGTTTTTCGAAGGTATGTGTGTGTATGTCTATTTGTTTGGCACGCTCTGTAGCCTACACGGCTTGATGGATTTTAGCATACGAGATGTCGTTAGATTCGTCTTAATTGTGGGAGTGATATTAGCTATATAATATTTAACAACGACGTCTAAGAATAAAATAAAAAAAAATAGAAAAAAAAATTGTCATATTTTTGTTGAAATCGGGTTTTTTGTTACTTTTTTTGTAATTTAGTTTGTTTCAATACACCAAATGATTAAATAAAGATAAAGGACGTAGTTTCCATGTTTCCAATAGGGACTACATTGGGCCTGAGGTTTTAGTGAAGGAAAACATCGTGATAAAATTATAGCGTAATTGTAGGGCATTTTCTGATGCTCGCCTGGCTAGCTTCCACACTCAAGTTGAAAATTTATCGCCAAACGTGTACCAGAAATTGTACTTGAGAACCAGATCCTGTAAGCTAATAATTGTTTTACCATCTCAAGCCACATCGTCACTTATTATCAAGTGAGATTGTGGTCAAACATTAAACCTATACAAAATAAAAAATAAAAAAAACAAAATTCACTATTATCTCAGGTACCAAGCGGACTTAACCAAAAATCAGTGAACTAAATAAACCATTTTAAATGAAAACCAATAAAATCTAAACTCGTTCATTGCAGAATATTGATTTGAGTTTTTATTTGAGCGCTGTTTTATCGCAGACTACGTATTAAATTGGTCAATTGGAAATACGGTTTTTGAGCGGTAGGATGCGACAATTGTAGCCAATAATATTTACCCCTGTATAAATATGAGGAGACAGGAGTAGAGGAAGACCGAAGAAGGTATGGATGGATTGTGTGAAGAATTATATGGGTGTAAAAGGTGTGAATACTGAGATGATATTTGATAGAGTAGAGTGGTAGAAGAAAACATGTTGTGCCAACCCAACTTAAGTAGGATAAGGGTAAGAAGATGATGATGATGAAATATTAGGCGACAGTGTAAAGCTGTATTATTTAGGTCGCCAACAGAATCAACATGAACACATCATCTTTAAAAAATGTATGCACTACAATATTTTAATTAAATGTCACCCTAATTACAGGCAACGACGGCATGCACATTATTAAATCCTATTGCATTGTATATCTTTAGTAATTTAAAGATATAAACAGCTATATAAAATAAAAACAATCACACGCAAATATAAATAATGTTTAAAGTAGGTACACAATAATTTTGTTCTCGTCTCACGAACAACAATATGCTAAATGGTTAAATCAATTAATTTACAATTACCCAGAGTAAATTATTCAATCATATACTATTAAATACTAAACTCGCGCGCAGGCCACACACTCCCAAACACACAAAGACACACTCGTTCGCACATTTTCTTAGATCTTTCTGTTTGAATATTTTAATTAAATACATTTTTTTTCCTTTAACTTTATCTTATTTTATTGTTATCATTTAGTGCGAATCTTTGTCGACTGTAGTTCACTTCATACTAATACTGTCATCGACATAAGTTATTAATATGTTATAAATTTATAATATAATAATTTGTTAAATAAATAAATTTATCAGACTAGATCACGGCAACCATGCACTATTGTAACACCATAATGACACGTTTAGGTATGTCGCGTTTTGTTATCAGCAATAGTTTGTTGTAACAAATTTCAAAACAAAGAAATCTTAGAATTATTGTTTCCTTACTTACAATAGGCCTAGTGCTTTCATTAAGAACATTCAAATAACTTTAGTAGTGTTACAAATGAAAGAGTTGCTACAATATTGCAGTCGAGTAACCGTAACGGCCGCGGCATCGGAGACAGTTCCGACCCTCGTCTTATACCAGACAATTAATCACAGTAAGTATAAGAACTTACTGCTCAGTTAAGAAATAATGCGGTTCGATGGATGCGGTAAACTGTTTTCTGGTAAATTTTTGGAACGGAGTTCCTTAACGCGGCTTGCAATAGGAGTTGACTTGTAAAATTTGCCACGTAAGGAAAGGCGTTATGCCCCTCCATGTGACTTTCTTTCCCTCTCTCTTTGTATTATATAGGAGTGTGTGTGTACATGCGAGTATCGAGATTCAAGCAGACGAATATCATACGCGGTCTATTACATTTTAAACATTGCGCTTCGGGTTGGTCCCCTCAGGGAGGTCTCATGAAATGAGTACGCGTTCAGTTATTTAATATTTTACCGGTTATTTTGTTATAAAACTTGCATCGATGTGTTTTTTTATGCATTGAACTAACAGATTTTTAAATAATATGTTACTTATTTTTATTACCTTATTCTTGACGTTTTTTTAATAGAAAACTACGTGCCTGGTGTCACCGTAAGTACAAAGTACAAAATCAGAAATGTCGAATAATCACATTACTTTTGTTTTAGATTGTTTCAGGACTTTTAAGAGTTGCACGTTAAAATAAGCAAAACAAAAAACTAGTTTATTAAGTTTAGGATTTAAGAATCCGCAATTATGAATGTCAAAACACTAACACTCGTTCGGAAAACATCTCAGTCATCAGCAAGCCGGCAAGAAACTCGATCAAGGAAATAATTTTGTTTTGCTTTTATATATACACACATATATATATAGCAAATTTCGTGGATATAAAGATTATTCATCACTAAACGTATTTAGGATTAGTTTGATAAGTAAGCTAAATTATTAAAAAACCCGACTGCAACAAAAACAGGAAAAAAAAATCGCTTTTCTATTTGATTCCCTGACGTCAGTCATACTTAAGTGTTATATAACCTATGTCACTACCACAATTAAGACGAATCTAACGACACCTCGTATGCTAAAATCCATCAAGCCGTTTAGGCTACCGAGCGTGCCAAAGAATTAGAGATACATACATACCGTCGAAAAATATATCCCTTCTTTTTCGCAATCGGATAAAGAAGTTACTTTAAATAATGTGGCAGTGGCAGCAGGTCATGTAGTTCGTAGAACGGATAGCCGATAGGGCCGAGATCGGCTGTGCTGCTGTTCTTTGGAGGAGGCCTATGTACACCACTGGATGTCTTTAAATTAAAAAAAAGCATTTTTAAATTATTGCGATCTTTATAAATATCATATCCTTTATCGCTTACCTCCAAGTTATAAACAAACTTAAGGACACTTAAATACTTATTTAAGTTACTTAACACCGAGCACTGAATTACGATCTGTGTAAACATTTATAGAATCGGTAACGGGTCGTCTGTGACGTGTCTAATCCTATTTCGGTTGAGACCGACTTAAATACTAATACGTATCTATTAAGAGAAAGTTGGGCGCATCTTGATTTATTGTCGTCAAATTTTACTTAGAAATACTCGTCTTTGTTTGTTTTAGCAGTCGTAGGTACTCTTTAGTGTTTTATTTTCTGTATGCGAAAGCTAATTCAGGTGTGCTCGTTAGAACCTTATAGTGAAAAATCTTAATATGTACATTAATAAGTCTTATGTTCTGTCTTTACAGGTTCTTTTTCATTCCGTGATAGAAAAGTTTTTCGTCTATTTGTTTTTACTAGCGATCGCCCTAAGCTCGAAATTCGACCAGCGACATTTTAATCATTGACTACTTTCTGTTTGACATTTGCAGTATTCATGAACCTAAACAATGAGTATTATCTACATAATAATATCACTTTTCTTTGAGTGACAATGTCAATATTTTGGGGGGTCTAAGTTCAATGGTACTGCTCGGGTTAGGATTCACAGTATAATTTTTTTAAATTTAATTTATTAGTAACAGATATTATAGATAAATTTTAGCTTTTAACCATGCCAAATCTTCCAGACTTCCGTGTACGCAATATGCTTAAAAAGGGGTGGAAAGCTTTTGCTTCACGTATTAATAGGTATAGATTTCTGGATTAGTCAGATATGTTATGATCGACTTTTATACAATTTTGTATACAGAAAGCTTATTATGTCATTCCATAGCTGATAGACTACAAGAATTGGCAATAATACTTTTAGAGACGTTAAAAAAATTGAAAAACATTTAATTATTATTATTTATTCACTAAGAAGTTAGGCTATTATCAATTGTCAAAATCTTAAAAAAAAATCCTATTCTATGACAACCATTTTTTAGTAAATTTTATTCACGGGAATTATAATCAATTCTTCAATTGAGATTGTCAATAATATGAGTAAAAATTACGAAACTAAATTAATTACTACGTAACAAACGCGTAAGGAGCCGCGGGCACAGAAACTTCTTAAGTCTTACTGACAGACAATGCACTCCTTATACTGGCGGGTCTAGAAACAGCAAGTTGTAAACAAAAATTACTATAGTGGTGTGCACTATAAAAAGGTTTTTTTTTTTATTCGTCACCATAATCCTGTTCGATACTCCGCTAGTGATAAATAAACTTTTTATCAGAACGAAAGTGAACCTTTCAAGGCTACCAATCTACGAATTTCGTAGGTACAAATAGGCAAAGGCCTATGATCCGGGGATAACATTGCTTAAAATCACCACATCACTACAAAACGTATCGAAGATTATAAAGGATTGCAATGTTTTTTAAAATTAATGAATATGGAAAAAAGGGTTCTTGTACGCGGCTTAGAAGTTCACTCGTTTTACACGATCAAAATGATTGATGAAGCGATGTGTAAATAATCTCTTCACCGCGGTGATCGTACTTATGCAAGTATGATTAATTTAAATTCTATTTGTATTGATATCCCTTGGCCCAATCTAGAATATGGTTTCAAAAATAAGATTTGGGTGCATTGAACGCTAAGTATACCCACTAACCTTTGAATCCAGCAACCCAGAACACTTCTGCTCTGCTAGTCTTCAGCAAACGTTCTTTCCAGCACAAAACCACAACTTCTTCAGAACTCAATGTTCTTTACCCGGCCGGGAATCACACACAAAAAAAAAACACAAAGATACTGTCACATACAAAAATTTCATCGGTAAAAATTATCCGACGAGAGTTTTAGGCACAGAGCAAAAATGCAAACTGCCCGTCGCTAGTTGATTACGGTTGGAGGTAGTTCGGCAATTTATATGGGCCAATCAGATGCGCTTATATCACACGACAGCGAGAGTTTTAGCGAATCCAAGAGCTACATTCTAGGATCGCGGGAAACTAACATCCAATGCACGTTAATTTTGAAAACCGTTAAGTTATATACTTTAGATATTTATGCCCAACCAATGATTTTGGACTTATAATGAAATTAATTAATTAATTTACAAAAAATATTTATACGAACAAAGAACACATATTATAATAACTACATACTGTTATTGTAACCTACCTACATATATCATATTATGATCAGTACGATACAAATTAAGTAAAATATTTAGAAGTCTAATAATAACCATTCCGTGTTCAGTGAAACTAAGACAAGTCGTTAGCAAACGAATGCACCACGAGGTGAAATGAACACCATTATTCTTTCATCACCCCATGAATAAGTAGGGTTGTAACTTTATTAGAATTTCATTATTTATATACTACCTGCGTCCCACGGTTGCATCCGTGTTTAATTTATTTCACCGCCCTGCGCCGCCACTTTCGCATCCATGTAGCCTATTGTTGAGAGATTGCTTAACTTTCACCGTACTGCTTTGCTCTATAAATTCGTAGCGTGAAGTTATATAGAGTATAATCTTCTTTAATAAACGAGCTATAAAACAAAAAAAAAAATTAATCGGTTCAGTAGTTCCGGAGATTTGTACATTCAAACAAAAAAAGAGAAACAATTTATTGAGCTCTCTATTAGTATATTATATAGATAATGCTTATGACAGAAATCAGAGGAACTAATTACGTACCTAAATAGATATTGAAGTGAAAAGTTATTTAGCCACGTTGAGCGATTTTTGGTAGGAGAAAAACTTATAGGTTCGCGTGACCTTTGTGTCACCGATGACCTCGACATGCTAGTAACGTATTGCGCTTGCGTCAGACTAGCGACTGCACTAAAACATTGTATATACCGATACGCTCTGCAATAATTCAGACTACAATTGATTTACAAATTCATAATTGAGTTTTCACTTCTGTCGGGAGTGCTTATGACTTCCTCTGGTTTTTTTTATTGTAGCACAGCAAAGTAATTGTAATATTCCTGATGTTTAACACAGTACAATCTAAAAATATCGGCGACTTCCGTGAGAATGGTAATTCATTGTTGGTCCGATATTTGTACATATACTGGCTGATACCAAAATGCGACAAACAAAAAAGTGCACGATGTGCATGGTGACCGGAACCCGCTCGATTACTGGATAATGGATAAACATCGATTGATCACAGAACACGACAATTCTAAACGTGCCTCTATATTGGATGCCACACTTGGTTTATGGTGGTCGCGTTCCAGTCTCTCACAATCATCGTGTCCTATCACCTAGAAACCATGATTAACAAATTTCTTTGATTTAATATGTACACGAGATGAAAACATAATTTTGTCTGTTGACAACTCAACATGAAAGTAACTTTTTAAATTTTAAAGTTGGCAACTTCTTAATTTCTCTTAACCGCTTGCTTTACGCGCGGTGGAAAACTTATTCGACTTCAACAAAAACGGGAGATCACTTGACTCGAATGTATATATTATTTTTATCAGCCATAACTTCTTTGTTTATGAACCGATTTGGATGATTCCTTTTTTGTTGGATAGGAGATAGCTCAGAATGGGACCACATTTTAATTTCTTTGGCATAGGACTTTTATCTTCGAAGATACACCAGGGAAACTCTTCAAAATTATTGAAGTTCGTTTTCTTTTATGTTAAGAATTTTCTTGTTTATATAAATTCACTCAAAACTGAAAGATTCTTCTTATATTATTATACAAATAAATACTCTATATTTAATACTTTAATTTTCTTCAACATAACGTTATATTATGTTGCTCTCATTACACCCATGCTACCCTTGATTTTCTCTTTGAAACATATGCATCCAAAGCTTGTTTGGAAGAAATTTCTGCTAGCAATAAGGCCAAGGTTTGTACTAATCACATAATGTGTATGTCGGTTTTTAGCATTTTTAGTTGGTTCGATGATTCCCACTACACAAATAACCTTTTACAAAATCTGTGAATGCTGTTACTATGATAAAAAAAAGAATGTTTCCTTTCAGTTTAATTTGCTATCTTCAATATTTAAAATATTTTTCTTTCATGTACCTCTTTCCTATCTGTATATTTATATTTAGGTCTTTACCTATGAAATTGCCGTTTTGTATGAAAAAATTTAAACGAATTTATTTCATGTATTAATCGAAGTAATCACCCATGCAATCAATGCATCTTTGCCAGCGCAGTGGCAGTTTATTGATGCCCTTCTTAAAGAAATCAGCTGGACGGAAGGCAACAAATTCTTCAAAGGCATTTTGTACTGCCTCTCGGGTATTGAATTTTTTTCCCGCCAAGGAGTTATCCAAATTCTGGAAAAAGTAGTAGTCTGTAGGCGCAAGGTCAGGTGAGTAGGGCGGATGACGGAGAACTTCCAACCCCAGTTCTTGCAACTTGGAGACCATCTGCTGTGCAGTATAAGGTCGCGCGTTGTCGTGCAGGAGCAGCGAAGACGTGCGATTGACCAATGCTGATTGGAGATGTGCCAGCTTCTCCATCATTGTGTTCAGTTCTTCACAGTACACATCTGCAGTAATGCTCACCCCGTTTGGTAAGAAGCTGTGATGAATCACACCGGCGCTAGACCACCAAACAGTGACCATCACTTTTCTAGGGGTAAGTTTTCGTTTAGGGCATTGTTTAGGTGCTGAACCAGGATCCAACCAACTTGCTGAGCGCTTGCGGTTATCAAACGGAATCCATTTTTCATCGCAGGTAATAATGCGGTTCAAAATTCCTTCATTTGTGTGTCTGTTGAGCAGTGCAAGGCACGTCTCGACGCGTAATTCGCGCTGGCGATCATTGAGTTCGTGGGGCACCCATTTGTCAAGCTTTTTTACCTTGCCAATTTGACGCAAATGGACCAATATTGTTTTGACGCTAACGTCGAAAGCTGCTGCTTATTCCGCCGTAGATTGTGTATCATCAGCTTCCACAATCGCCTTTAATTCGTCATTGTCGACCAAAGTCTTCGGACGACCGCGAGGTTCATTTTTCATGTCGAAATTCCCAGAACGGAAGTGAGCAAACCAATAACAGGTGGTGCGTTGGTTTGTAGTGTTAGCTCCGTAAACGTTGTTGATGTTGCGTGCCGCTTGTGCCGCGCTGCTGCCACGACGGTACTCATATTCCATAATTACTCGAATTTTTAACGTATCCATTATGACAAAAAAGATTGAAATGCGATGAAAATGTAACACTAATAGTCATAAACAAATGACTACTTTTGGAAAAAGAATTCCATGTTTTTAAAATAAAATTAATTTGAAATTAGAATTCTTAGCCAAACAAAAATTATTTTGATTTGAAATGGCCATTACTGCAGAACGGCAATTTCATAGGTAAATACCTATTATATAAATACCATCACGACTGTATTCGCTGAAGGGTTAAACAGAGGTGTACTAATTTATACTCACAGTTCGTCGGATATGTTTTTAGGTCCCATGTAATAAGGGGCGAACCTATTGCCATTAATCGGGCACAGAGCCAAACTCCGAGTTGTTACTGAAAATTTCATAGAAAAACCCATGAATACTTTGCTCGACCTGGGAATTGAACTAAGGACCTCGAACATAGCAGTGAGTCTTTGTTTTTTAAATTATATTATCTGTATGATTGTTAAACTGTGATATCGGTTAACATTTAAATGATTTAAGTTGGGCATTATCAAAGTTTATAGGTACGGGTCAAATACCATTAGGTTAGGTGAGGTAAGGTTTTTATTTGGCTGCTGTTTTTCATTCACGAAATATGCCACGTGGACGATGTCGCGGGCACAGCTAGTAATAAATAAAACAAGTGAAAAGAAGCTAAGGAGCTGCTCGTGACATTTAAAAAACACCATTTGCGGCCCATGGACCACAAGAGACGATGATATTAAAGAACTGCGAGCGACTCGAAAGTATTTCAAATTCAAAACAATCAGAATGTAAAATCCAACCAAGATGAACACGCTAGGAGTGAAATAACAATTTTGGAAAAAAAATCTATCCAGCATTAATTATTACCAAAGGTAAGCCAAAATTGTTACCCATAAAACATTTTTATGAAACATAAAAATCTTTGAAGCGGAAAGAATTCAAATACCATCGCATTGAATCGAATGATCTATGAACTAATTAGAGGTTGGGACATTATTTATTTGCCGCTTTGAACAGCCCGCGGCACGACGCGACGCGCGACTCGGCAACGGGAGCCAAGTGTAGCGGTGACAGAGAATACAGTTGTAGGATGTCCAATAAACAATCGAGACGGGAGACTTATTTTTACTTATCAATCGTCGATTTTTTTAAAAATTAATAATGGCCACAATCTCACGTGATATATTCAAAGACTTGGTCCGAGATGCCACTACGCTAAAGGTAGTGGTGAAACTGGCTCTAAGGTATAATAAAATCAAAATAATCTTTATTCAATTTAGGCACTTAGGAACGTTAAAACACTACTGCCGGTTCGGAAAATATCCCAGACATCGAGAAGAACCGGTAAGGAACTCGATCGAGTTTATCTTTCTTTTTTTTTGTTAACTGTACAAATGTTACAAATATAACAGGTACAATAATAATATGTATATTAGTGAATGCACAGAGAGGAAGTCACTTCCAGAGATATAGATTCAAGAGAGATATAATTTTGACAGTAAAACCAGCTTGACATGGTCCTTGAACTTGTTGTCCGGTAAATCATTAATGTGCTTCGGGATTTACATTGTGCTGGTCTTTGACAAAATCCAGCTTGTCTAAGATTTTAAGGACATACATTAAGTTATCAAAGATGTATTGGGAGGGCAAAGTTAAAATACTAAATTCCTGGAACTTGTTCTTTAGTGATTCGCGGGGTCTCATATTGTAAATTGCTCGAACTGCCCGATTTTGTAATATAAATATGGTATCTACCTCAGCTGCTGAACCCCACAGCAAAATACCGTAAGACATTAAGCTATGAAAGTAAGCGAAGTAGACTAACCTAGCGGTGGCAATAGCTTCTAGAATACACCTATAGGAGCTTGTTTAACGATTTACAATAGGAGGGTGGTTGTTAGTCAGGCGGGCATTAGAAAAGGCAATCATAGTATGGTTACATCACGATGTTTATCTTCAGTAAAAGCTCATGCACATCGAAGGGATTCGTACTCATATAAATTAATGACTATTATACTGAGAACTAAATATGACATATTTGTGTGTGCTTCTTTCAAAGAACAGACTTTCAAAATAAACCTGCAATTATAAGATTGTGGTTAAAAGGTAGCCAACAAAATTATGTAAAACAATGTTCTTTACTCATATTGACTATTGTATTCGTTTATTTCTGTCTGTCATCTGTCATATTCTGTAATAATTTTTTATAGAAAACTAACAAAACATGCTTAATTATTTTTATTAATTCTATTTAAAAAAATTTAGACATTCCATAACACTATATCTTCTATACAATATGTATTAAAAACTCCGTCGGATAAGTGAAGGTGTTATCTATCTCAGATTGTAAGTAAAAAAAATTACCCCAAATAAAATGTAAAAAAAATATTAGTTAAATGAGGAAACTTACACGGCAATACAGGCGGCGTGGCGCAGGGTACCGCCATACGATCAAACGTACCGCAGAGCAGCCGCTGGCGACGGTGTTATCAAGTTTTAAAAATTTGATAAATTTTAGGGAAACTAAATATGATAATTTTAAATCGTAATAACATTTTTATTTTCACAATAAATAAAATCTTGATATATTTTTTGGTGATGTCATTGGGGTACCTATATACTCTTTTCCGATTCGACGACGGATTTTTTATACGTATTGTATATTAATACGTAAAGCAAAAGCTTTCGGTACCTTGTAAGCGTAATTGCGTGTACGGAAGACTGTGAGATATGGCATGATTAAAACTTATATAGAGAAGGAGTGCAGAAAGCTAAAATATATCTTTAATATCTGTTACTAACATATTAAATAAAATAAATTAAACCATTAAACTTAGACCCCTCAGAGTATTGACATTGTCACTCAACGAAAAGCGACAGCAAGTAATGTATATAATACTCATTGTTTATGAATACTATAAATGTCAAACAGAAAATAGTCTATTATCCAAACGTCGCTGGTCGAATTTCGACCTTATGGGTGATCTCTAGTTTTTTTTAAATATGTAAGCTAGTTAGAACCGCTTGTTAATCGGAGGAGAAAGCCTCCTCTAGATATTTCCAAGTATCACTTTGTTTGCTGTAGCCATCCACTGTTCGCTAGTCACTCGTATTATATCGTCTGCCTACCGGACATTTGGTCTGCCTCTCTTTCTGGTGCCTGATTGTTTGTTTGAAGACGTTCGTTCCAGTCTTTGAATCCATCGATTACTCTCAGCAGAGTTATATGACCAGTCTAGCGCCATTTGAATTTTTTTAAAGTGACATAGTGCGCCATTAACATTTTTTATCTTTGTTCTAAGAGATGAGATATTTTTTTAATTATTTTAAGTTTTAAAATACTCCTATCAATTTTGACTACATATGTAAACTTCCACGTTTGGCTAGCACAAGTTATCCATGACTTTTTGTTTAATTTTCATCGGAATATCACTTTTCATATGATGCAAAAATATTGAAAACATGAAATGAATTTGCAAAGGAATGAACTACATAATTATCCATTAATATTTGAACATATACTGCTACTACATAAAGTAGACAGAGACAAATGAATGTCAAAACAGTATGATGGAATGGGACAGATGAAAGCGGTCGCAGGCGTGTTTATCGTCACTGACGTGTCGTAGATTAGACCCAGTATATCAAGTCTTATAGGTCAGGAGCTGGATTACATTACGGTATATATGAAAAATATTATTTTAGAAATGATTTAGGTAAAATATACTAACTTTATATTACTAGCAAGCGTCTGCGACTTCGTACTCAACATTTAATGAGAATAAAACATAGCTTATACGAGAGATGCTCAAACTTACAGCACCGGTAATCCATCATAAAATACTTAACTAGCAAGTGAGCGACTGCCAACCTACAATTACAAAAGAAAAACACACAATGCTTACAGAATCGCTTTTACGACACTTTTAAATTGAATTGAAATTAAGAGAGCTTTGTGGTGTGAAAGAAGATATAGTTACACGGATTGAGAAAGGGATGCTTAGGTGGTTTGAGCATGTCGAGAGGATGAATGAAAGAAGAATGACTAAACAAATTTATAATGCGAGTGTGAAAGGAATCGTTGGAAGAGGAAGGCCTAGACGAACATTTATCGATCAATCGGAGACGTTCTGAAGAAAGGTAAGGTCAAGAGTACTCTAAACCGACGAGCAGGCATAGAAAGATTAATGAATGTCGAAGAAGCGAAAGAGGTATGCCAGGATCGTAGCAGGTGGAAGGACGTGGTCTCTGCCTACCCCGTTGGGAAATAGGCATGATTTATATACATATGTATATATGTTAAATTGAATTATTATTAGCCCAGTGGTTCTAAGCGTGACTGCTATACTCGAAGTTCTGGGTTCGATTCCAAGGTCGAGCAAAGTATTATTGGGATTTTAAATACGAAATTCTCAGTAACAGCTCGGAATTTGGCTTTGTTCCGGATTAATGGGAACAGGTGCGGACCTATTACATGGGACCTAAAAACACACCCGGCGAATTACTGTGGCTGTACATTTTATATACCTCTGCCTAACCCTTCGGGGATACAGGCGTCGTGGTACCTGTGTTATGTTATGGATTTACAAATTATAATTTTTCTGGATTTTAATGAATGGAAATGCATTTTATCATCTGCGTAATTTTCATAGGAGAGTACGTATTTACTGAGCATTAACACAAGTGAGATAACAGGCATTCGTTAGATAGACAAGTGCTATATGTAGATTTAATTATTTTTATTTCTGTAAATGTTAATCGCACTATTAATTTGATCTAAAAATCCTACTGATATGTAAGATACATTTGTTACATTTGAGATCAGACGCCAGAGCTTTGAGGTGTATATCACAAATCGTCTGCCATACCTTAACAAATGGCCTGGGTAAAGTTAGGCGTTGTAAGACTCTAATTTTATACTTTTCGAGAATTCCAGCTCTCAACATCGAAGCTCTCTGATCGACTGTTTGAGAACTCCTGGCCAATCTATACATATCAACCTGAATATACTTCCTATAAGGGAAATAATTTTTGGAGTTTTTTTGTGGTTTTTGTTTAAATTAATTACTATAAATGCTTTGGCCCTATATCATGTAATATTGGTGGCATGTTGCGTGATATAGTTTGGTTATTGTTTTTAGGTGAAGTGGATTATAAATATAAAGGGGAAACATAAATTTTGAGGTATCATAAAAACTCCCTAAATAAAATACAACTAAAATATTGACACTGGCAAATTATTCTGCGGCGCCAAAACAAAAAGAGAATGAATTTTTAGAATAGAATCATTTAGTTCCAAAAATTACCCTTCTATAAAAAATATTCACAATTTTACCTCGATTCTACTACCGATTATCGATACTAATAAACTTCTCAAAGATCACTGTGATTCAATTTTAAAACAATATTAATTAGATATGATGAGACACGTAGATATAACACAGAATATTTTTTTATTTTAGTATATTTCATACCAGCTCCCGGCCTACCTTATCTAAGTAAGTCGCCCCGGGCAGTTGCCATCAAAACAGACACTTGTTACCGCAGCTATGAGGGGTTGTTTTGCCCAACCCTCATAAATATAAATAGTTAACTACATACCCGGATACCTAAGTAATTATGAACATATATTGTACTTTTAGTTGAATTAGGGCTAGCTTTTTATCAGAAACTCAAACCTTTATTTCTTGTGAATATAAAGAGATTTTCAAATATGTATCTGATACCATTTTACATACACGTGTAAAATTAATGTAATTAATTGTATTATACTAGCCATGTATCTGAGAAGAAGTACCTACTACATTCAATAATTAAAAATATTTAACCCCTTTTTATGGGATCAATATTCAAAAATTCAATTCAAACTCACTATACTGTAACCTTAATGGCCTTGGACCCATTAGAGGCTATGACACCTTCACCGATTTGAGCTTTCGTAGTGCTCATCTACCTTAAGAACCGAAGTCGTATGCAAAATTTATGCTTTAGATCCTCCGGTTTAAGATGTGAGTTGTCCATCAGCAAGCCTTAAGAATCGTATGTAGTAAATTAGTTCTTATTCAACAGTACTATGACTATAAACCAATAATCATAAAACAGTTAAGTTTAGTAGGAGATAAAAAATATTACACGTCCCAAAACAGTTAAGTTTCAAACCACCCGTTCAATTGAGTGTTGTCGAATGAGAGATAACAAAGATGACGGAATGGTATTCTTCAACAGCAACCAAGCCACATTCCCCCCATTTAACCTATTGTTTCTAGGTACTATCTGATGGTAAACACATTACCATCTGAAAACAACGGCGGCCACCTAAATATCGGCAATCCATCAAACGTAATAAACAAAACCTATTTTTCGTATAGCACTTAAAATCTATAACAAAATACCTAGCATCTTTACTTTAAAGAATTAAACTTATTTTAAAAGCATACAGGTAAAGGATTTACTCAATTTTAAGTGCTATTTACAACATTACAACTTTTTAAATGATACTTTTACATAATCCATAATAATATAACATTTCTTACTCTAATAATTGTGTTTCAATAATAATTAATAACACGTAGAATATGATGTAACTATTTTTATAAATTAAACACATGTATTGACCATATTCAGATAAATAAAGATATTGTATTGTAAAAAGTAGTCACTATGTCGGTTTTATAACTCTAACACCCCGCAACCCTCTTATAGTTGGCAAGATCTGTAAGCACATTTAAGTATAAAATGAAGGCATATTTTTAAATTTACTGTTAAGTTTCTACACAGAGCATCTTTTTTAATTTTTTTATTTTCCAACTTTGGTATAAAAAACTTTTGTCACGTTCTTCCTTTCTAATATTTCATCAATATATAATGCAATAATAATCACGATCTGGTCTAATCTGAGGCCTTTAGTATGTAGTGTAGGCCCGGATGAAAACCAGCGCTATAGTATTTTGCTATAGCATATGCTAAGCTGAATTCCTTTTTGATCTTGAGTCATTGTCAACGTTGTAATGATATAAATTAAATTAGTAATAATTTATTGTAATTTCGTGTTTAATGTATGTTGTATTAATTATGTCCGTATTTACATTTTCAAATAAATGTTCTTTCTTACTTTCTTTCAACCAATCTAAAGATGAAACTCACAATTGCCGTTGGTTATGTCGAAGTAGAAAAAAATTCTTTAACTTATTCTACAGTTCAGAAATTTAAATCGTCCGTTCCCTCAATACTACGTCTGCCTGGAAACGGTTTATATTAAATTCTTCAGAGACGTAAAAGTCATATCGTGATATATTATATATAAAACTTGAGATTGGGAGATGCAAGTCTGTGATACTCGTACGTAGCCACAGAGCGGCGCGCGATACGTCTCAAATTCAGGAGACGCTTGGGATTTGAATATCATAATAAAACTACTATGATTGTGGTTTAATATTTAAAATTAAATATTTTAGTTTTTCCTGCTTTTTTGGACTGTATCTAACTTATAAAGTAGCAGAGTATTAAAAAAGTACAAGTTGTTTATTTTTTGGCGCGTTTTAATAGACGTTAAAGTTGCATACGCACACATCATGTGACGGAATTGCGACATTAAAAAGTTAAATGTTAACTGATAGTAAATAATAATAAAATGGATTTTTACTGACTTTTTGCATTTGAAGTTGTCACTATAACTCCGTGCACAGTTTTAACAAGGGGCCGCCATTTTGTTAAAGTTGCGTTTGAACATTGCCAGATTGTTGAGTATATTATACTTCACATACGTGACGTTCACAGAATTGTGTAAGTACACGGATGCCATTAAATAAAAAAGAAAAGGAAACTTTTTATATTTATTAAAAAAAAAAAAAAAAAAAATTTAGTTTTTTATTATTTTTATTTTATTAAGCTACCGACAAGACATACACTTTTCTAAAATAAAAAATAAAAAAACATGCCTAAATTATGAAAAAAATAAGTAGTGTAAATAAGTTTAAATGTACATACAACCAAGGTAATAATTATATAGATAAATAACTCAGGTACTTTTTTTTTTGTAACTTTGGCTAAACATGTCTATGTTGGGTTCTTTGCTTATGCTGTTGTATTGTTTTTGGATTCTATTCACGCAGGAGAAGTTCTACAAATTACTTTTAAAGGTTTTAGATTTAAATTGTACAAATGCTGTTCATCTGAGTTTAAGTCTAAGTTTATTAATATAGTGTTACGTAATTATTTTTCCAAAAAAAAATCATTATCATAGGTTGTTAACATCATCATTTTGTTGGCAGGCGAGATAATATTTGGAGTTTCTTACGCTAAAGAATAACTTCTTACGTATGTACATATGCACCTTTTATATCACGATAATGCCGCAAGCGTTTATGGTAACGAGCAAGAATATCCCTTGCACCTTTGCATAATTTAGAAAAAAATAATAACACTTCGACTTTTCTCTAAATTAAATAACCAAATTGATCATAAAAATAAAGTTTTGATTAAAAACAAAAGAGGTATTTCGGTAGTTTCTTTTAAGTATAAAGGTAATATCGGCGACGTTGAACCGAAAGCCGAAGAGTCTGACTTAGGTATCTGAAGTATTTGAACCGATAACGCGTTGACCACATCTGCTACAGTATAAAATAAAGGACTTTTTTGCGTCTAGACTGTATAAAACATATTGGAAAGTACCTATTAACAAAATGAATTGCCACCTCTGATTTTTTTTTACGTTTTTCTTTATGGCTACACTTTCATATGATATAGTCCAAGATAGTGCAGCTATGGAAATACAGGTAGCTATATGCTTGGCGACAGATTTTCACCTTAACCTTAATAGAGAAAATATCCTAACCGCATGCTATGGTTTCATCACGATGATTTCCTTCACCAATTTAAATTTAATTACGATTCAGAGAATCAGTTGGAAACCTAAAAACCATGAGAAAAGTCGTCAAAGCATTTATTACAATGTAGTAAAAAAGATACGAAACTATATGCTTATCGTTTCAAATGACTAACTTGATTAAACTTATTAATTGAAGCTTTGTAAACCATATCGTCATTTCGTTTGATTTCGATGCGTGATAAACTATAACTAAGAGGTGAGGATTGAGTTGCGATGGGCTGTTATCTATTTATGGGGTGAGCAGTATTCTGATACAAGCATTGAAATCTCTCATTGCGGATCACAGTGCTTGTGTAAGAATAAACGGAACATACCTTGAATAGCTTAACATCCATAATAGTGTTAGACAGGGATGTGTAAAGTCTCCATGGCTGTTCAACCTGTTCATGGATGGATAATTGTCTGACAGATTTGAAAGAGAAGATTCTGGACTGAGACTGAATGAGTTTCTCGTGAGATATCTTCTTTATGCCGATAATCAAGTATTACTCGGCTACGGATTTACAAACGATAGTGACGATTATGAATGAAGCTTTAGAAAGAATAAAAATGAAAGTGACCACAAAGAAAACGAAAGTTATGATTTGTGAAAAGGAAGATGTATGACAGAAGTATCTTTTCGGATTGGTGGCAATGAACTGGAGCAAGTGAATGAGTTTCTATACTTGGGATCGATGTTTACTAGGAATGGAAAGTTTGAAAGTGATATAAAAAGGAAAGTAAATGTCGGAAACGTGATGAATGGGGGTGTTCCACGCCTTTATGAACAGCCAGAAAATGTATACAAATCCGTACATAGAATAGTGTTAGTCTAACACTCACGTATAGAATTGAAAGATGGGTTTGGCAGAAAAAGTATGAAAGTAGAACAAAAGCAGTAGAAATAAGAGCGCTAACATGTATGTTAGGAGTGAAATTGAATAACAGGATAAGAAAAAGTGCGATAAGTAAACTTTGTGGTCTAAAAGAAGATAGTCACACGGATTGAGAAAGGGTTGTAGAAGAACTATTGCAAAGGGAGCATCCTCCGACCAGACGGGTGTTATGTCTGGCGGGCAGCTGCCCAACGGTTGTAGTCAGGTTCTTGTATATATACTCAATTGAAGAGTTAATTTCTATAGCGCGATTTAGGATGCGTCGTATGTGGCTCAATAGATGTCGCTACAGGGCTGAAAAAAGATTGATGAATGTTGATGAAGCGAAAGATGTATGCCAGGATCGTAGCAAGTGGAAGGATGTGGTTTCTGCCTATCCCGTTGGAAAAGAGGCGTAATGTATGTATGTCGTTGTGTGATACACTGGATTATGCCCCTGACTCTGTAGACATAGATAATTCAAGTATATATTTTTTAATCATTTTATTATTAATGTAATTAATTTCATAGAAATTTAAAATTATTTGGATCGCTTTAAAGAAGTATAACTTATTATTGAGCGCTTATATGAGTGAACCAATTTTCACATCCAATTTTTTTATTACAAACAACAAGTCCGACGGAGCTGTCAACGCTTTTAATAGCTCTTGAGCCCTTAAAGCTTTGTAAATAATCTGAAAACAATATTTAAATAACAAATTCCTTTAAATTCATATAAGTAAGAGAAAGAGAGAGAGAAAGAGAGGCAAGTTCGATCTCAAAGGAGCTTTCAACACTAAAAACTGGGACAAATCCGACAACTATTGTTACAACGTACGGAATAACAAAAGAGCACACCGTCTCATTTCTCAACGTAAGTACGTAGAGGAAAGCGAATCTTTACTGTTACGTTCCATTAGTGGGCTGTCACCAGAGCGGAGCAGCGCGGCGCGCTCACTGAAAACGAAAGAAAAAGTCCGTTACAAAAAAATAAAAGTTCACCACAGATCACTCGTATCTAGACGTGTAAAACCCCCTTATAGAATCTTGTAAATAACATTATAAACTCGCATATTTCGGAAGAAATTAAGAGACTTGTAAAAATTAGATTTTAAATTGTTTTCTCGAAGTAACTTAAAAATAAGCCTAAATTATCGGGGGCTCGTATTAAGAGTCAATCATATACATACCTAAATCTATGTTCATATTACAAAACTCAAGAAATTGTTTTTTCTTTTGTTTGTTTGTTTGAACGTACTTATCTCCAGAACTATTAATCTGATTTGATATAGTTTTTTGTATTTTGTAGGTTATTTATTGAGGAAGGTTATGCGCTATTTAACTTTACGATGCGACTCTAAGAGTAGTACCTAATTATTAATGGTCCATCGTCGATTGAATTTATCACCTACTTTAGACACAGTGAGAATTTTTTTATACAACTTAGGCAGGAAACAAACATACTGCCCGCCAGATAGTAATACCGCAGGTATCATTAGCGATTTTCCGTCTTTGAACGCCTCCTACCCTAAGGATTTCTGGAAATACAACACTAGGTTATTTAGCTGCGATCCTCTGTAGGGTGGAGGCATTCCATTAGACGGACTGCCCCAATTAGAGACTTTGGTCTTGGCTGATTAAACCTCATATATGCATAATCTGAATGAATCTGATGAATTAAAAGCTTTCACCCCTTTTTAAGCGTATTGCGTGAACGGAACACTTTAAGATTTGGCATGGTTAAAGTTTATATGGAGAAGGAGTGCAGAAAGCTAAAATGTATCTATAATATCTAATACGAATATATTAAATAAAATAAATTAATACTGCGAATCCTAACCCCACACGGGCCATTGAACTTAGACCCCCCAAAATATTGACATTGTCACTCAATGAAAAGTGACAGCAAGTGATGTAGATAATACTCATTATTTGGGTTCATGAATACTGCAAATGTCAAACAGAAAATAGTCTATATTCAAAAAGTCGCCGGTCGAATTTCGAGCTTAGGACAATCGCTAGTTATAATAATTGTGTACTATCACCTCGCCAGCCAACCGTTGCCCGATAATACACGTCTGGTCAAGAGTTATCTGTAACAGATACACATCAGTTGGGAACAATTTTTCGATTAAAGAGCGCAAATAGCGTATAAGGAGTAAACATAACATTTACATTTAATGTTTAAAAAAATGCTGTGAAGCTAAATTCAAGGAGTTATTTAGGATTTATCGTTTCGCTACAATCTCATGTGACGATGAACGGATAACATATTTGTTATAAGTACTATTATCTTTAACTTTAGATAGATATCAGCTACCCTCTTATCTATCCAAGCTATAAGATATGGATATATTTTATATAGATACGAAAAACTATCCATTGCTAAGTTATTAAAAAAGTAAGGAGAAAAGGTTATATTTGTCTATCCTTAGTAACTGAAATAATGGATAGATAGGTTATTTAAAACGGCTGTAAGACGGTAAACCGCTAAACCTAGATGGAGATTGACTATCATGTGTAGTTGATGGTACAAACATATAGGTGCTTGTTAACAGATTTATATTTCAGGGTGGTTGCTAGCCAGACAGGCTTTAGAAAAGCCCTGTAGTTGTAGGGATTGGAATTGACGTTGATCGACATTGTGTCCGACATGCTACCACTGAACCGTGATTATTGACAATTAATTACTCTTCTTAAAATACAAAGTAGACACTATCACTACTTTTGTTTCTGAGAACACTCCTACCCTTTTTTGGATTTTAACTTTACTTCTTAGTTTTCTGCACCGACCAGTAAGAGTTACTTATCGCGGTTCAATTAATATCTGTGCTCAACGTCTGGATGATTTAAGTCCAAAAAATCTCCTTCAAAGCGACTTTTTGTTTCAACAATTATTTTCTAAGCTTTAAGCGAAATTTCTAAACGTTATACTTAAGTACACTTATCGAACACCACGTCACGTGACGGATGTATTATGTTTATTATACAAATTTAAATCCAGATTTGATAAAATATTTATACTATTTCAACTTATTATTGTAAATCAGTAACGTAATTCCTGTTATAAAATAATTGATGTTTGCTGTTCTGCGCGCATCACAAGAATTTGCCCATTTTTTGTTTTTTTTTTTTTGTTTTAAGATACATATTGGTAAGGACCAATCCAAAATCAGGATCCAAAAAAAATATCACGATATCGTCATAAATAATAATTCTGTAGTTCACGCGATCGCAATATATTTCTTTAAAAAAAAAAAAAAAAAAAGTTAAATCTTAAAGTACTATTACCTAAAGTTTAATATTTTAACGTACATACAATATAAGACAAGTAAACAATAAAATGAATATGAAATTCGCTAAGTTGAGCACTATTATTGGAGATTACTTCGTAAAATGAATTTTTGTAAACTTCATTTTTACGTTTTTCATTCTCTTTAAATTGTATTTACTTATTATATTACTAACTTTGTACGCATAATTAATAATAAATAAAGATGTAAATGTGTATGTATGTTTGGTGTGTCAGTGTGCGTGACGTGCTTTACCGCATAGTGACAGCTATTTAATAAAACAATGTGTATCGATAAACTCTTTACTCTTTCCTCAATCTAAGAATAACATGGCACTCGGGGATAATATAACTTCCTTCAAAATCATATCAGTAGTTCCGTACATTGCCTCGTACAAACATAATATTTAATATGTTACATGATATAAATTCTCGACATCGGGTCCTTCATTTATAAAGTGAAGAGACTTTAACGCAGGATGGCACAACAGCGACGACCGTTAATGGATCACTGATGCATCAGTGGTCACCTGTGGTCACTTTTCTTTGCTTCTATAAATAAACAATGAAATAATACGTGTGTAAGCTACTGACACTAGTACTGAAATAGCACTTGATACAGGAGACAAGTAAAAGAAAGGAGAAAATATATTGTACTGGCCTTACAAACAGATAAATAATGAGATGAAGAAGACGGTAATTATGATAGGTAGTAAAATAGAATTGATAACACATATTATGTTGATATAAAGACATAAATTATGTCCAATGAAGCGTCAAATGGTATGTGCGTAATGTACCCAAGACTTAATGCAAATCCGGCTTCGATGTGCAAGTAATAAATCGCTGGTTATATTTTATTCCGGCCTACTTAGCGTGCTCATAAATCTATTCTCGCCCCTGATTGGGGACGACTAGGTGCATTTGAGGATTCGAGGCTTCCGGAACATTTGTTTAGCTGCGGTTAATCCCTAATTTTCTCGGTGGTTTATGGATCCTTCAATTCTGATTGATAACCTTCTGAAAGATTAATGAAACTCTATCCAAGTGGTGATTTTAACAGACCCTCGTAGTATATTGTTACTAGGCAAATATTTCTCTATATCTGATACAGTAATAATGATAATGAAGCAATGATAGCTCAGTTGGTAGCATGCACTGACTCCGTGTCGACTGACGTGCGTTCGAATCCCTGCAATGAGCCTGAGCTCTCGGTGAAGGAAAATATGGTGATTAAACCATTGCATGGTGATAGGGCTTTTTTCTTATGCCTGCCTGGCTAGCTACCATCCTCAAGTTGAAAATCTGTCGCCAAGCACCAATAGATGTAATCATCTTGGGTTACATCGTCACTAAAGATCAGGTGATATTGTGGCCACAACGATAAAACCTATAATAACACTTATTATAAGACTCTCAACTGACTAAACTCGAGGATTTGGCATAGCACGTAACTTATATAGCATATAAGACATAAAGAGCATATGATGATTTATAGAGCATATCATCGCTCGTGGTACGGCGCTGGCGCAACAGCGCGGCGGCGGTGCTCCTATAAAGTGCAGAGAGGTGATTGAGGGGGGAATACTGGTTCTATAATCATAGAGAACGTTACTCTACCAATGTCATCAGTTATTTTCTGAAGTATTCATGAGAAATACATTGTTTGTTTCATGTATCATCATGTAAAATCATTCTCATTTTTCGTCCATATCAAGTCAGCTGTTTAGATACCATAATATACGCTTTGCCTAGTTTGGAATTTAAATAGTCGTGTGTGAAATGTGATCGCTTATAGATGTAAATTTTTGTTACATCCATTTAGTTACTACATGAACAAGCCATGTATATTCCAGTCCAGTTCAGTTCACATGGTTAACGTTGTAATAGCTTTGATGAGCGCTGTAGGTTGTAAAACAAACAAGCGGTTTAGGGATACGGCATTTAAATAATCAATAATATTTTTAAGTGAATATTAATATCTTATCAATATATCATGACATTTAGGATTTAAAGTTGTGGTGGTCGACTGCTTAAGATCGGCGGAATAACGATTTAATAGCCGCAAGTTCGAGATTCGGTATATACCAACGAAATCGGAATTAGAATACATTTACTAATTTGAATCGATAACATTATCGGATGACGGTGACAATATTATATAACAGTAATATAATTATAGTGTCATCAAGAGTGGACGGATGTATGGCATTCATAAATAAATAATATAAATTTTATGAAAACAGTCGTTAATAACGGGAACATATATTTAAAATAATATATTTATCATCAAATATTCGAGTGTCTGATTTTCAAGTAATTATGTGAGTGTAATGAATAAGCTTGTATCAAGTAAGTCATTGTAGTAAGCTTGTATATTTTATGTGCAAACCATTTTGTTTACTTATATAAAATTAAAAACGTTATTTATATGTCATAAAACTAAAGCCGTGATCGACATCCACTTATCTATGAAACAATATGATAACAAAACCCTACAGAACATCAAACGGTACGTTAAAATAACCAATAATTTTAACAAATTAATTAATAAATATTAAAGGCAATTTAATTATTGTTAATTTCCAACATCAATGAGGCCCTGTTTACACTGGATGTCTGTCACTCGACGCCTAGTACGTAATAAAAGGAATTCATTCTTCAGTTTAATTATATGTAAATTAATATAATTAAAATTTTAATTAAATTCGTTTACAATGGTTTTATTACGTTATTAAAACTCGTACTCGGTAGTGTTTTATTAGATTTTAAGAACTTATTTCGCTGTTAATAAACAGTTTATTATTATGGCCGCTTATTTTCGTATAATCAACGTTATCCTTTAGGCTTCGGGTGGGGTTTTTAAAATGCTATAATCTCTATTTTATTATGTACGTTTTAGTTAATGGTCTTGGTTAAGAGATAACGCGGTAGGCAAGATATTTACAAAATAAGTGATTTATTGCTGTCGCGTTGTATCGGAACAACCGAATAGAGCCGCAAGGGAGAAAACTGCAGCTCGGATTGATTAAACCTAAATAAAATACAAATTTCGTACTCCATCGTTTCCTTCTCCAAAACAATACTGATATTAAAATGTAAAAAAAAAATACAAGATTTTCTTCTTTTAATATACCACAAATTGGTTTATTGTATGTATTGATAACAGCGGTATAACTGGGTTAGGAGGCTCCTAGTTCCTATGATAATAAATTTACGGAAAATATCAAAGCATAGAAATATGGCACATATAGATACAGATTGCATAGTATAAAAATATTTGCTATAATGCCACTATACACAAATGAAACAGAGGAATACTACTTAAGAATGTTTTTTAAACTCCTAATAATATTGCATTAAAAATTGCAAGAACTGATTGGGAAAAATTACGTTGCTTGCGTCATATTATATCCTGCCAAATCTTGTTGTTATATGTTTGACGTGTCTCCACAAAATTTGAAGAGTATCACTTTGCAGAACCTGTTGTATTTGAAAAATAATATTTAAGAGAACTCCATGAACGATAAATAAATTGGTACTGAACGATATAGTTTCGTTGACAATTGAATATTCTCGTAGACAGTTAATTGGAATGTCAATAACTTACGTTTGAATATCGAAGTGAGTACTTGCTAATACAATAGGAATTATTTTATTAAAATATTATAGACACAGAACTGACAACGATTTTACTAAAGTTATTTTATCAAGTACTGTAAAATTGTCTTAGTAACTGGAAAGTTATTTATGAAGTAAATAACTCACCGTCTTTCACCTTGTTAATTAATAATTACCAAATCACTGATTGAATCCCGACACCGACACCCATTCACCAGGTGTACCGTGGCACGCTTAGGTCAGTCTGGGTTGTAGTGATCTGTTACCGACTGTGTCGCAACCTCTATTCACAATATATTACAATACAATGCAATATCTTTATTTGTTGAATGACATACAAATGCTGCACTCAAGATCAAAAAGGAATTCAGTTCAGCATATGCTATATAAAAACATTATAGCGCTGGTTTTCATCCGGGCCTACACTACATACTAAAGGCCTCAGACTAGACCAGATCGTGATTATTATTGCATTATATATTGCTGGAATAAGAGAAAGGAAGAACATGACAAAAGTTTTTTATACCAATGTTGGAACAAAAATTTTTTAAAAAGATGCTCTGTGTAGAGAAAATTTAAGTGTAAATTTAAAAAATATGCCTTAATTTTATACTTATATGTGCTTACAGATCTTGCCAACTATAAGGGGGTTGCGGGTTGTTAGAGTTATAAAAACGACATAGTGACTCCTTTTTACAATACAATATGTTTATTAATCTGAATATGGTCAATACATGTCTTCAATTTATAAAAAAGTTGGAACATATTTTGCCATTTGTGGTGTGCAAATTATTGAACAATTAAATTTAAATAAATACTCATTACAATAATTTCCAAACATAAAATGTCCAAACTAGTTATTATTATTAATTATTATTGAAACACATTTATCACACAATTATTATGAAATGTTATATTATTATGGATTATTTATAAGTATTATTTAAAAAGTCATTTAATGTTGTAATAGCACTTACAGTTGAGTAAATCCTTTAAATGCTTTCTAAATAAGTTTAAGTTTAATTCAGTACAGGTGTTAGGTATTTAGGTATAGTTTTTTTTTGGTTTGTCGTTGTCTCTTCGTGGTCGTCGTTGTTTTTGGATTGTAGTCTGCTTACCATTATACACAGTGCAGTAACTTTTCGGTACCATTTTTTTTTGTATTTAGAAAATAATGAGTTATTAATTTTTTTAACAATTATGCCCATTATAATGAATTAATTTATAAATAATTCATAAATTAATATTTTAGTACAATGTATTGACTTCACTAAATTATTAAATATTAAACGTTTTCTTCTTGTAAAATTTTGTTATACTAATGGTGATATTATATTTGCAAAAGAAAGAAATTTTGTCTCGGAAGCCTCCAAGCTGCTCAATTACTTAAATTTACACCATTCATATGTGTTTGAGCCGTTTAGGGTCGAAACAATGGGTTCAAGGGGGCCGAGTGCACACGCCTTGTCTAATGAAATTGCGGGGCGTTTGTTCGAGTCCACGCGAGATAAACCCCAAGCCCGGTAAAACTGTAAAAGCCATCAGCGGCTCTGTTTTTATATAGGGCCCCTAAGGTTAACAGGGTCAATTCTAAAAAAAAAAACGGGAGACAAAACGGCGGGTTTCTACTTTGCCCAATAAAGGCTCGCGCACATTACGGCTTTAGATTTTAGAAAATGCCGTACCACTGTGCTATGGTCTCATCACGAAATTTTCCTGCAGCCAAAACTCAGGCTTATTGTAGAGATTTGAACTCGCGTCGATTACTCAAATAATACTTTGTCGGTATACAAACTACCACTGATCCATCATTGCTTTAAAATAAAGAAGATAAGGCAATAGTAGTATATTATAGTGTCACGAAATTTGCAAAAATATTGAGATGTTTGTTGAATTTTACACTGATAAATTTTTTAGGATTACATATTATGAAAAGTATTCTGAACTTCGTCTGCTCATTGAACCTACCATCGCACACTGAGGCAGGCCGCATTGCAACGCATAACAGCAGCCGCAAAAATACGCCTGGCGAGCCATCCGCCACGGCCCGCCTGTAGTGTGCGATGGTTCATATAAATATATTATGAAAGTGATACAGGAGGATTTTTGTTGCTAGTATTTTGTGCACACTGCCTAGTAGCCCCATATTAGTTCTTAATTATATTTCATTAGTATAAATTATAATAAATAAAGCGAGATGCAGATGGGAATATAATAAGCACTTTCCCTAAATATCGTATATCAATAACTTTACATTGATATAAAGAATGAATACAGATCTATCTCCTTGTCATCTCTTTTATAGATTTAGTAGAAATTGCGGATTTGGAGTAGTACCGAGTGTGCGAACGGTTCCCCGGGGCCCAATCATCATACATTGACAGCAGTTATTGGGTTACCGTGTATCAGAACGACTGACAATATGGACCTAGCTATATACAGTTCTGGGAAATTATAATTGTACACGTGCTTTCATATGCGATATACCTAATCTGACAATTTTTATTCTTTCAAAATACAATATACTTTAATACATTTAGAAATAATAATAGCTCTGTTCGGCCTCATAATTTGGAGGGAGGGTATGTAAAATTATTTTGTTTACAAATTATCTTATGTATTTAAAATCGGAGATGACAAGTTATTTGCGTGTGGGACTTACTCGGATACCGGCACGACGTGCCTGACGTCTACGAGGCAGTTTATGGTTGATTCAATACGGAAAAGGGCTTTACATACTTCTGTTTGTCGTTTTAGAGTATACTTTTGGAGCCTTGGAGGATAAATTAACTATCAACGGCGGGAATATCGGCGACGAAAGGTCATTGAGACTTAATCTCGTTTATAGTATATCATATTTGTCGGTTATTTTATGTGGTATCAACTTCTAGTCAATTTTAAAATACAGTCCAATATCTACATACGTAGAATATCATATGTTGTCACCCCAGGCTCATTGGTGTTGACGGAACCATGGCACGGTAGGGTATTTTTTTATACTATACTCATCTGAAAATCTGTCGCCAAACACATAAAATTGTAGCCAATAACTCTATTTAAATGTATATTATCTCCACTTATAGTGATAACTATAAGGTTTGAATAGGTACACAGTTTTTAAAATATCCTCTTTAGGTTTAATTTCACTTGATGTTAAGTGACGATGTGGACCAAGATTATAATGGTAATACGCTATGCCTTCAAGGGAAACTGGCTATCAAGTGCAGCTGCCCGAATACACATATAGTTGCTAGAAAGTCTTTAAGGAATGTTTGTCTTTTCCTCACTTGCATATTATTTTAAAAAAAATTGGCTTGTAACCGTCAGGTTACTCGAATTTAGAGTCAAAAGAATTTATGTTTCACTTCCTAATCCTTTGAATTTCAATTTCAGAACCGCATTAAACTACAAATTGATCTTGGATTTAGTAACTCAAAACGAACAATTCAAAACTAAAAAATAATTAAGATATATTTGCTTATAGTAAATTCCTACAATTTGAAAAAAATGTAATTGTATTAGATTGTAGAAAAATGTGAAATGATCTACATTAAGTATGTAAAAAAATTTTAGTTATTATATCGAAATAAATATGATTATTGTAGGTATTGGATTTAAAAAATATGAGTTGGAAATGCACTCGAATACGCCGGAATTGGATAATATTCGGTTTTGTGAATAGGACGAGACGCGACGCGTTGTGCAATATGAACGAACCTCTTAGAAGCGATCGAATATTTCTGCGAAATAAGGATCGTATAATAAATTGAATCGAATACTTGAGAACCGCTGTTGTTGTATTTTGTTTATTTGAATATTTAGTGTAATGGTTATCATTTGAAATAATTTTACTAGAGATAAAAATAGAACTATGTTAGTATGATTTCTTTACGATTACGTTACGATATAACTCGAGATGGGAATACGCTATTGGAATGACTAGCTCTCAAGTGCTACTGCCTGAACACACCTATAGGTGTTTGGCGACAGGTTTTCAAGGTGGTAGTTAGCCAAGCGGGTATTGGGATATACCCTACCACCATGCTTATAGTTCCTGGGTTCTGAATCTGGGGGTGGATACCCCCTCGAGGGTAAAATCACTATACTCTGGGAGTAACTAAGATTTCTACAAAGAAAAAATTACAAAGCCAATGAGGCGGTGAAGGACTGCTTTAAAAAGTTAATCGATTTCCGTCGTCAGAACTCCATGTTAAAAAATTTAGTGAGGAGAGGGGAGAAGTAAAAAGGGGTTTCTTCTAATGGGTCTTAGGGGTAGCAAGATTGAAAAGGTTAAGAACCGCATCAAAAGTTTCATCACGATGTTTTCCTTCACCGAGAGTTCAGGCTCATTGTCAGGGATTAAACTCATTAACACCAAGCTATTTTACAAGGACCGGTTTCCCGTACCAAGACGTCATTCTTAATAAGATACTATTTAATATATATGTCAGAGAATCGTGTTGATATCATTATGAGATCCGTACTAATGGCTTAGAGTATTCGAACTATTGACTCTACTATTGGCTGGGCGAGATAACAACAGGCGTGCTCTGTGATCGTATGGACCTTATCAGAAGACAGCGACCGGCTTGAAGACATTCTTGTTTGAGCTACCGGATCGTGAAGACTTCTGTTAATCAGTCAAATAAACAAGCAAAATTATTAAAAAGGAAACAGAAAACCCTACTGCAACATAACATTTGACTAGAAAAATATTATATTATAGCCTATGTCACTCCTACAACTAAGACGAATCTAACCACACCTCACATGCTAAAATCTATCAAGCCGTTTAAGCTATAGAACTTGTCAAAGACACAGACATACATTCATAAATACGCTCGAAAAACATAACCGTCCTTTTCGCAGTCGGGTAAATAGTACATTACGTGCCAAGGGAGGAAAGTAGGACTTTTCAACCCACGCGAAATATCGCACTAGCCAAAAGCGTGACTTGAAATATCCTGCAATCCTTCCGTGGCGCGTATACTGTTTTTCATCATACCAGGACCGAAAGTTTAATGACATTGTATATAAGAAAAACGAATGTAGTTCAAATTATGTAGGTATATAGTGACGGGGCACGGGGCCCAACCCTGGTGGGGCTCGGGGCGTATTCCAGGTTGGGTCCAGAGCAAAGCATCGGTGGGGGGTCTGGGGGGCAAAGCCCCCCATTGACGAGAAAAAAACAAATAGATTAAAATCTTTGAAGTACACTAATAAAAGGGCTTCACAATTTTATTAATACGATGCAATTTATTCCAAGCAATAAATTGATTGTAACAATTTTTATACTGCTGTACCGATTTTGAGGGTGCTAAATTTTGAGTTATTTCCGCAGCTTCCGCAGCAATGTTTCGTCGCACTTCTTCATCTTCAGAGTCGTCACCTGAATAATCCGATGAACTCATTGTCAGGTTTTTTTACACAACTGTATTCACTAATTTTTTATACACAAGTTTTTTTCTATGTATATTTTTTATGTAATTTTTATCAGAATCAGAAAATTTCAACTCTTAGATCAATATTATTTTATTTTATTATTATTAAATGATAAGTTATTGCCGCGTGTAAAATAATATGGGTTTGAAATAACAACTACACGGTTACCATAGTAATGAGATATTTCAAATAGGTAACGGGATGAAAATTAAAACAAAAAAAAGACAAAATTTTAAACTGTCACTAATTGTGAGCGGTCTGAAATATGCATCTTTCTTCCCGTAAACAAAAGAAGAAATTCAAACTTTCGGCCTCGGAATGGTGAAAATAAATATTGTCCCCGAGTGCCGACTCCCTTTCCATTTTGCTGCGTATTACACTATCATTACTTTAAATTTTCAAAGAGAAGTAGAACCAATGCAAGGTTAGATTGCGAAAGTATCACCACCATATTTAATACTACCACTACGCAATAGAGTTATCTCTGCTGTTTTCCAATTCAAAGAGCGTGGTCGTCAACACTCACTAGTCACAAGCCGTTCCAACTCTGTCCTGAGGAGTAGTAACCTATCTATACTAAAATATAGTAAAGCGGAAAAGTTTTTTTGCTTGTTTCTTTGTTTCAGTTTGTTTAAACACGCTAATCCCTGGAACTACAAGTCGGATTCGATTTTTTTTTTTTTTTGTATATGACAACCAGATTAATATAATAATTAGCGGTCGCCCAGTGATCGAAATTCGACCAGAATTTTTTTAATCATAGACTATTTTCTGTTTGACATTTAAACAATGAATATTATATCGCTTGCTGTCACTTTTCATTGGGTGACAATGTCAATATTTTGGGGGGTCTAAGTTCAATGGCACGGGTCAGTTTAGGATTCGCAGTATTCATTAATTTAATTTAATATATTAGTAACAGATATTTTAGATAAATTTTAGCTTTCTGCACTCCTTCTCCATGTAAACTTTAACTATGTCAAATCTCACAATCTTCCGTGTACGCAATACGCTTAAAAAGAGGTACCTACAAAGTTTTTGCTCCACTTATTAATATAATGATAATAATTATTGTCGCCGAATTCGGCTACAGCAACATAATTTACTTTTAAAATATTATGAACTAATGTGGCTAGTATATCTTATTTTAACTGTGAAAATGTTCCCACAATATCTGCACTTTATTATATCGTTTAAATAATTTATACCAATATTATAAAGAGGAAAGATTTGATTTTTAGTTTGTAATGGATAAACTCAAAAACTTCAAAATCGATTTTAATTTTTTTTTCACCAATATAAAGCTATGGTATCTGCGAGTAACATAGGCTATATTATAATTTGAAAAATTTATTAATTCCTCATAAAAATGTCGATAGTTTTACTCAAAGTATAAAAATTTGCCTACACGGATAAAGTTATAATATTTACGGGCGGTCATTTTTTAGTTCGTCGCGTTACTTGTAAAGTTGTCGTCTTCGTCTGTTTTCAAAATATAGCTGGCCTGCGGTTCTCTCATTGGATTTTTCACGTCATACATTATTGAGGCAAACGGAGAAACCGAGACGGGAGACTAGTATATGTGTAAAATTCAAAATTGGTTTTTAAATTGGAACGATGAGTTGGAAACTCAGTCGTGTGGACAGGAATTGGGCAATATACGGCCGTTCGAATATGTTCAAACTGAACGGTTCGATTTGAAAGCGTTCGAATATTTTTATGAAAATAACTTTTTATTTAATTTATTTATGAACAATACTGTCTGGTGTTTATAATATTCTTGTTTAAGCATGTTACTATTATTGTTTATATACCATGAATAATTATAGGGGTAGTAAAGAGATTCATCTTATATGGAGGACATGTTGAAAAAGTGGCCAGCTGTAAGCAGCACATTATAATTCAAAAACCCACCAAGATGGCGCTAGCGTATCTACCGAGAATGATAATTTTTCATGATTCAGTTTTAACTGTCTTAAAACTGAAAATAAATAATGGAACTATAATGTTAAAAGTTTGTGGAAGTTTGTGGTGTGAGCTTATGTTAAAAGTTGTACAAGAGGGCGAAAAATAAAAAAAAAAGACCTTTATATAACGCATATATATATATATACATATATATCTTTAAAATTTACGCATTTGCTACCGCAGCGACACCCTAATTGACGCTTTTCGACGAACTCTTTTTCATGTGTAAAGATGGGTACTCTTTAACTCTATTTTCCATGGTTTATACACAATTATTCCAGCGACACTTGTATATATACAATATGTAATTGATTTCTCGGATACGGCTCCAACGATTTGGATAAAACTTTGTATTTAGATAATGTTTTACATTCCTAGTATACCTAGAGAGGATTTTTTTAGGTCGCCCAGATATTTATACTTCAATCTTCAAGGTTCAAGCAACGATTTAAGAGGAGTGTGGCTCTCTTGTTAAAACTGTCAAGGGAGTTTCTGTTGAAACTTAAAATTTATGCTTCTAGTTATTATTATTTAATTAATTTAACTTGAGCTTAGAAAAAAAAAAAATTATCACGCAAATGTCACTTGTAAGTTTATGAATGTAAAAAAAAAATATGACAGAACAAAATCCTGCCATAAAGCTCTCCGTTTTATTGTTAGAGATAAACTGGTGAATTACGGTAAATGAAAATCTGAACAAGCTACCCAATTATCTAAAAAAAACATTCGTAGGTAGCAAGCAGCATGTAAAAAAATGTAGCAATTTTTTGTTTACTTATAACCTTGTACGTGTGTAAACGTCATATTTTTATAAAAGAATGCATACATAATGTAAAAAAGACGCTCGTTCAAGTTTTCACAAGAGCTGTCATCGAGAAAATAAACAAATGGAAATGATATAGTTACATAAATCAGTACATAAAGGGAAGAGAAAAGAGAGGTAGACTAGAGATATATTTGTTTGGAGATTTCTCTCTTCTTGAGGTAGTTCAATTGGTTAAATACCTCCATCGTACTGAGGAACTTAACCAAATAACCTTGACTGTAGAAACAAACTCAAACTACTTGAGTGCAAATATTTTATATTCTTTTGAATACACTTGGGGCTTTTAATGGGTTCGCATTTATAAATGAATAGATTTACCATAAACATGAAAGTAAAGTATTGTGTAAAATGCTCGCTGTTGGTGCTGTCTTTATTAAATAAATAATTAACAATTATTCGAGTCCACTAGATATAAAATAATGCCTGTCTCATAAAGTAAATCTGGCTTTATTTACAAACACACTAATTTGTCTAGACTAATTAAAATTTAATTAGTTTTAGCAATTGGTGCGCATGTAAGCGACTGCCTGCTCCTGATAGCAAAAGACACTAAACAATTAATAATTTCATAATAATATAACCAAGTCTAATCACTAGAACTAATGAAATAACCATTAAGAATTAAATTTTTATTTGGAGACTCAACAGCATACGTGTTTCTATAAAATAACATACAATATTTAAAAATTAAAGACAAAACAAGACTTCATAACCACATGTAATGCTGTGATGTAAATAGTATTATAATACAAGTAAAAGATATAACGAGAGAAAGGAAAATGCATGTCTTGTTTTGTGGCGTCTGTCTATGTGTTTGCGTATTTTTGTTTTATAATTTTTGAAATGAAAACTTCTTTAGCCGCGTAAATCGTATTTTAGTAGGGGAAAACTTATGGGTTCGCGTCACAGATGACCTCGACATGCCCGTGACGTATTGCGCTTGCGTCAGACTAGCGACGCGTAGTATAGCATCCTGTATACATGTATACACATATACACTAATACATAGTATACACTAGACTGTATCATATACGTGTTTGACTTTTTGGATTGGTGAAATTTTGTCATTTCGCGTCACCGACATGCTCTGCAATAATTCAGACTATAATTGATTTAAAAATTCAGAATTGAGTTTTTTTCTTTTTTGTAGTTCACTTTTTATATTTAGCATTATTTTTATGTGTTATTGTTTTCTTTATTTTAGTACCTAATGGGAAATTTGACAGGTCTGAATTTTAAGCATGGGTAATTAATTGGTTTTAGCATATAAAACAGTAAGCACTGGTGTAGAAGCTAAAAGTTTAGGGCAATCAATGTAACCTGATATCATTATACCGTGGAAAATATATCATGACATGTTAATTTGACGACGAGGCCCAATATCTAAAGAATTCGCGAGTTGATTGTATTTTAAATATAAAAGTAATTTACTGAATAATTCTAGTCTATAAAGACTAAATAAAGCAATACAAATCTGGTACAAGTAATTGTTTATTTATTTAGTTTTCTCTTTAGAAAATTAATACTTTTTGGATGTGAGTCACGTGATTTGAAACGCCGTGCCCATTAGAAAACGTAACGTCACGATTCAGAAATATGAATGTGACTTTTGTGTAAGTTCTCATGTTTGGCACTGTTCTCATACAAAATTACATATAAAATTAATTATGACGTCACGGGACCATAAAGCCGTGTTTTTGCGACGTATTGTTTATTTAAATTAAAAAATATTTTTAAATCACTTTTTAAGGTGAAATAAAAAAAAAAAACATAGGTATTATTTTCAACATAAAAAGTGTATAAAACAATTTTAAATAGCTGCTAAAAATTACTATAGTTTATGAATTGTTTAGAGTTTTTAAAGTTATCTTTATATTATTACGAATTAATTGTAAATAGTTGAATATATTAAATATAGACCAATATTGAAACAATAAATCTAAAACAGAATTATTAAAGTATGAAATTTCTTCATTAAAACGATCTACATTATTCAACAATCAACCTTTCCATCCTGCCCTTATTATAATAGACTTAAAGGTATTTAGTTACATTACGGTTTATTCAAAATAATTTTCAAGACAAACATTAATCCAACATCTCTTCGCACTAGTGCGAAATTACGCGCAGAATAATTAGGTGCGAATACTATACAATCAGAGGAATGTACTTATGTGTTACACAAGTCCGGTGAAGCTGTAAAAGCCGCAACGGCTATAGGGCCCCTAAGGCTAAGTGTAGTCAGATCTAAAAAAATAATTATGTGTTAGTTTACTTTAAAGTCGCATGGAGGAGACATAACGCTTTTTCCTTACGTGACGATTTCTAAAAATTGGAGCATCGTTCCAATAAAATATTATAAGTCATCGTTACTACGTATTAATCCTGAACTTAATTTGAAAATAGAGCGTAATAACTTTTCTTAACATTATTTGAGACGTCAATTACGTTTACTTAACAATGTCTTTAAATGAAAATGTTTCTGACTAATGAGCCTCTATTTTTTATTATTAAATAACTTAAAACATGCATCTAAGAATTAATATTCTATCTACATAAAACTTATCTGAAATATTTAAAAATATATATTTTCGTTATTATATTGGTTTAATATATTTGATGTTATAATATTTTAGAGATTATAATTTTGTTTTATGTACTTTTATATGAAAAGAAAAACTTTTGGCTTTATTTATTATGTTTGCTTACTGTATCAATATATGTATTTACCTAAAGAGTTATTAATAAAAGCTCAAGAATTAATTCTTGTAACAAACAATATTTTAAAATTCTTATTTATATGAATAAAATCAAATATGTCTCAGCATTTTTTTTAAATATCAGGTTGATCTCCTGTAATACCGTATTCCCATGATGCGTGTTTTCATAATGGAAGACTTTCTTGGATAGCTACGCACGGAATCGACACGGTTCCCATGTAGCTTACAGTTCTGAAATATCTAATAATATATCGATATCTTCTAAAATCTTAAAAATCAGCTTTTCCTACGTGATCGCCGTTATACATAACTTTCAAATGCGAGTCATAACGAAACTTATGCACAGGTACAAGTGGACCCCAATACTCTGTTCACCATGGCTCGTTCGGCCTCCTAATTACATATTTCTAAAGAGCAAAGCAATAGGAGAAATGGCTAAGCGTTGGCAGTGTGGAGCCGAGTTCGTTTTTTTTAATAGACAGATTGGATCATTTCAAAGTTTCATGATAAAACATGGATAGATTAGAAGCGGTTTGTAGGGATTGCGACCACCATACACATAGTAACAAAATAAACATCTTCACAGTGACCTTCTTTTGGTTTGTCGTGTTTCGGGATCAACCGATTTATTTAAAAAAAAAACTATATTTCACATCTGTCTGGCGTCACGTGACGGCCAACTTTTTTATACAACTAAGGTGAAAAACAAGCATACGACCCACCTGATGTTAAGTGGCTACTGTAGCCTATAGATGCATGTAATACCATAGGTGTTACTAGGGCATTGTAGACCTTAAAACCAAAGAGTTCCGGAAACCCTATTTACCGCAGTAACACAACACAAGGTTATTTGGCTGCGAAACTCTGTATGGTGGTGGTATTCCATCAGTCAAACTGACCCAAATAGAGATAAATCTACAAACAAATTTCTCCTTGTCCTACTTCTATTAATCGATAAGACGAAAGCTCTTTTACAAAATGATCGATATTATCGGGCTTTCACACATTTTATATTCAGTGAACACTAGGCTTCATAAAGGCAAATTCATATTATTTACCAATCATAATCTGATTTTGCCCTTAGAATACGTAATTAGGGGACGGTTTTTCCACGAAAACAATCACCGTGGGAACAAAGCTTTAACCAAGCGCAAGCGTCACGTGGGTGTCTTTCAACTTGAAAATTATGCAGTCGTCACGGATGAAATGCTTAACGAATGTAGGTGTCATTGTCTGACAAGTTTTAACTTCATTGACAAGATGAACTCATTACTTAGAATTAGGATCATCACTTAGGATTAAATGCATTTACTTTGATGATCTCGATAACAGCGTATGTATTCTATTTTGATCAGGAGTATAGGGTCTATCGTGAAATGCAACTGAAGATTGACGAATTTCACTAACGTTTAAAAATATATCTTTATTTCGGCTTATCTCTAAATGGAAAAGTAGAGTCAAGAGTTTTAGAAAATTATGGGATAATATGCTCATTCAAAAATGCTTGTCCATTGTTGGGGATCGAGCAAGCAGAGTGGTGCGAGGGAGTAACGCGGAGATGTGTTGTAGACTGCGTTTATCGATTGAAGCGAAGCAGTGTGAGAGAATAACACGGAGTAGTGTTGCAAACAACGCGACGTGACGAGTTATTGAAAACGGCGGTGGCGGGCGGTCAATTTTGTTTCCTTAGTTTTTTGTTCCGTTTTCCCGTTCTGCTTTCTCGCTCCGCGTTTAAAATGTATGAATTTTTAATTAACTCCTCAAATCCATGTCCACTGAAACTGAGCGGAGCGGAGATTGAATTTTTATGCAATTCTATTGCTCAAAATTTGCACAACTCCGATCTTCTCCGTTCCTCTGGACAGGCAGCCTAAATTCAACACAAGTTAAGCTTCCGTTTGCAAGTATTCATAAAAATCGGTGAATCCGTTTTTTAGTTATATCGAGACAAACAAATAGACAGGCAGACCAAAACCTTTATATATGGTGTCAATAATGAATTTTTGAAAAAAAATACTCGTTGAAACGGCTCTAACGGTTTGGATGAAATTTTGTATTTAGACAATATTTACTTTTTCAATTTTATCAATTTTATCTAAATATGTGTTATTGTACTTTCTTTTAGTAAAGTAAAACACCAAAAAATACATCCATTATTGTGATTAATTATTGAACAAGCTACGGTGTAGGAAGACCGTGTAACAAGTCATTTTAGTTGAAATTGACCACTACGGTAGCGAGCGCATCGCTCCCTATTTTTCATTTAAAAATAAACGAATATGTTGATTGGATTTTTTAATTAATTAACGAGAAAACTGAATGTTTGTTTACATTACACAAAATTCGTAACGAGTTTTTATGGTATAGTTAGTTACCTTTTTATACAAATTTTAACGAACAGTTTTAAGTGTTCATTATTTGTAACAAAAGATGATCTCATTAACATTTAAAAAATAAGATAATTGTTCGAGTTTGTAGACAGGACAATAGAATATTTAAATGAAGTTTATGTCACGAATAATAATAAAAAAAACATCATCAACCGTCCAGCCGAAAAGCGCCCAAATCAGCTTGATATAGGCCTACTCCAAAGACTTTACCAAGGCGTTGGTCCACCTTGTGGCGGGTCAGGGTCTTCCTATGTTTAATCCTCTGGTACGCGATCGTCTCTCAAGAACTCTTTGACGCATAGCCACATTGCCATTTGAGTGACCATGAGTTCTCTTCTGAGGTCTATAGTTAGCAACGGCATCTCAGCACCATATGAACTCACTGGCAACATACAATAGTCAAATACTTTAGACAAACATATAGCTTCATAAATATTAAAAAAAAACCATAAGATATTTAATTTTGGCTAACCACTTTACTACATCCCTTAAAGGACCCCAAAGCAACCCAACATTTATAAAGAGCAATCAAAACAGTATACGAACCACTTAGCATGTCCACCGATGTCGATTTAGAGGGCCCAAATAATTTGCAAATCCGAAGATAAAACAAAGGGCACGGCTGGACCGAAGAGAATAATAAAGGAAAAGGCCCATTTCCTATTAGCGAAAGGGACTCGGGTCCCGCAAAATTTTCGGATAGTCCAATTTGCATGTTAACACGATTCTCGGACAATGTGGTAATTGAATACTCCGCTTTTGGATGTAATCTATTCCGCTTTACCAATCCTTTTGTTTCTTTATTTTTAATCTGCTCAGGTGTGGTTATTATTATTCGTTTTTTTTTTTTTTTATTTCAATAGACGTATTGAAATCAGCTCTCTGAGAGAAGTTGTACACGCATAGGCAAAGTTCGCCACTGTACACTGATGCTCATTGATAATTGTAAAATTTACTTGATTGCTCATGTCTTTAAGTTTTTTTTTATTTTACTAAAAATAAACAACCATTATTTTTTAGACGCATTTATTTAACTTGCTTTGTTAGTATGGATGAATTTTAAAACAGTTCCCTCAACCGATTGAGTTCAAACTGTGGCTGAGCTGACGATTGCTGAGCGATTGAACTGACTTTCAAAGATGGCGAACCAGTTATCTTTATGCACCTCCATGATATGGGTGTCAAATGAAAGGATTTACTGAGAATATTACAAAAAAGTTATTGTTTAAAAAACTTTTAAAAAGCAAGCCTTTATTCATTATTTCAACAATTTTAAAAGCTTGTATAATGCGCAGATAAAATGGGAGCAAAATAAATTTTATTTTTGTTTAAATATTGAATAACTTTTATAGAGGGCAAAATTGAGGTCTGTGCGAGCATTGTGTGACAGAAGTGCAACATAATAAGTTACAAATCAATCCTAATTAATGATATTAATTCATTTTTCTGATCTTTTTATGAGTTGCGTGAAAATAACTTAAATAAACATTATTGAAATAAACATTATTTGAAATTATCATTATTATGAACATTATTATTTAAACAAAGATGTTCCTTCTGTGCTACAATATAGAAAAACAAGATAGGTACCTAGATAAAAAATGTAATGAAAAATAATAATCTCTTATACATTTTTTTTCGTATTCATTCCATTATGTTATTTATTTCAAACATCCTTTGTAATTTTCTCGATAGTACACAAGTATTCTCGTTTTGAAGATAAGTATTTCATTTCGAAATAGCAATCATAGTAAACTTGATAATAGCAATTTTGCTGAAGCTTTTTTGTTCACAATTAGTATGTACGTTCAAATACTTCAGATGGTAAATTTCGGCGCTCTAAGAAATGTTTATTTTATATCTATTTTTGTTAAAAATATATACAAGTTAAATAAGAAATGCGTACACAATGGAAATAATTTAGTACAATTATGTTTTTGTAATTAAATATACACACACAAATGCGTGTGTTTTGTAATCTATCAATGCTTTCTTTTTCTGTATTATTGACATCACTAAAGTAATAGATGCGTGCAAATAGCACACTAAAAAAAAAATAACTTCGTAAAATTGTCTTTATGATGAAGTAACTTTTTGTTTGTAAGGATTAAATGCCATGTCTAAAAATAATGCTTTTAAATCACTTTTTAATTTTCAACAAATCTTTTTTACAATGTACCTTGTTGTGGCTTAAGGAGCAATATTATTTAGAACATTATATTTCCATATCATTAATGATTACGCCAGCGCACGCGGTTAAAGCACTTCGAAAAGGCCTCGACTTCCGACTTACGTAACAAAAATCAATGTTTAAGGCTATCTGAGAGTTGTAGCCTAATCTTAAATAGCCCATATACTATTTCCTCGAGAGTCTGGATATCATATACAAAAATATTTTTTTGAATCCGACTGGTAGTTCCAGAGATAAAACAAATAAACAAAAAAAACTTTTCCGCTTTATTGTATTAGTATAGATTATAATATATGTGAAATTGAGATATATATAGATAATAGTGTATTACATTTATGTTTTTTTTGTAACAATACACTTTATTGAAAAACTCGTCTCTGTGAAGGAAAAAAATTCAAAAATTGTATTTTTGGTAAAAAGTATCTTATATACTTAATCTGCATTTAGTAAAAAGCTGTTATTTTGACATTACAAACAGATACTTCAATCTTATTAATTGTATAAGTTACGTAAGTCGAAGGCAAAAACTAAATACACTAATGTGCGTATTAGTTTTATGATCTTTCTAAGTTAGTTGACCTACATTCAGTTACAATAAAATTGAAACACTTTTACTAAATATTAAATTACACTTTAAAACTTTCGACTTTGCAAATATAAGCGAAATTTAATTTGATAAAGGTTTACGTAGCACATACAAGAATGGTCTCGTACTCCTATATCGTTTCCAAGTTCGGTGAAGCTGTAAAAGCTATCAGCGGCTCTGTTTTCAATAAGGCCCCTAAGGCTAACAGTATAAATCAGTCAGAAAAAAAACTATCTCGTTCTAACACAAGCGTATACTAAGCTACGAGCTGCGAGGAGTTGCTCATCTATATATATATTAAATCTATGTTTCTAAGAGCGTATAAATTTAGTTCGTAAACCTCTTAAAAGAAACTGCGTGGGTAACAAATCGATACATTAATGTAAGTACACATACTGGTATCAAACGAGAATATATAAAAGTGAATAGAGAATAACGTGCGCCGATAAGTCCATACATCATGCATTATTTGCGTCGGTAAAGTATTTGCAAACATATTGTTTGCGGGCAAACATTTGAATACACTTAACGTAACCGACTCGCGTGGAGCTACGAACGTTAACAACTTGGCAAGAGTGTATTATCAATTTGACTGAACTGCCAATTAAAACATGACGACGCCTAGTTAAAGTTATTTAACGAGACAAATTTTAACAAAAAAGAAAACCAACTTCGATGGTTTTGAAAAGTTTCCTGTTGTATCTTCGAAGTTTGAAAATCCAAAGCCCATTTAATTAAAATGGGACCATTCTTAAGGTATTTCCTTTCCAACAAAAAAAAAACCCCTCTAAATTGGTTCATAAACACAGAAATTATGCCTGAACATCAATTAAAATAAATAAATATATACATTCGATTAGAACCTCCTCTTTTTTTAAAGTCAGTTAAAAACCGCTTGAGGCGTCACGAGTGGACCTCAAACCCTCGTATATCTGAGTGGGTGGTCATATTATTTTTAGGCTATGAGACTATTCAACTACTTACATCAGTGGGCTTAATCTCTCTCTCACTCTGTTTAATAATAATAATGATAAAAACTTGCTTCTATTTTGTTGCAAGGATCCATCCATCCAGCCTTTCAGTATAACCCAGTAGTGCTACGGCCGAGGCTGTCTCTAATGCTAGGGTGCAAAGGATGTTGTGTACCTGAACACCAGGCCTTGGGGAATTCCAGGAGTGCTACAACGGGGCCCTAGTTTTTGTATGATAATAAAATAACTGAGATTAAACTATAAAACCTTTGACCTTAAAAAGGCCGCCTGACATATTTGTTTTTCAGCGACGAGTATTTATTTGCTAAGAGAAAATATAAAAAAAAAAACTAAACAAAGTTACAAACTTTTGCTGTATGACTTATCCGATCCTAAAGGCACGGCAGGGCCTGCAATACTATTCATATTCGCCACTTTAGAGAACGCAAGTTCAAACCGGTGCAAACCAGGCGCTTACTAGGCTTAAAACGACTTTGGACATAGCGTGTTGATAGATGTACACGATATCTGGGAATAATATCAGAAATGGTACATTTGACTCCGAAAGAACGCAAAACATGAAGATTAGAATATGTTTAATCAGTACATGGCCGCCATGTACTGTTCAAAAATCTATCCCGTAATTTGTCTGATCAACTGTAGGATAATGTCTTTAATAGCATCTCATCTTTTATACTTTCCGCTAAATAAGTTCTTGCGACGAATCGTGCGAGCAACGCAAACTTGCGAAAATTTGCGTTTTGGCTCTAATCCATCGAGTTTATTTACAGTTTACTTACTCTATTAATTTCTTAGCTCCGCGTCCTAGTTTTTCTCGGGACAAACGAATCGGTCCCGATCATTATGTTAATGTTGTCATTGTGTATATATTAATAGTTATTCAGGTTACATTTACATCAGATTTTGTGCCGTAAACAAACTATATTTCATTTTAATAAGATCGTTTATTGTCATTGATTGTACATGTGTAGTAGAAACGACACTGTCGATGTGATTTGTACTTTATATTACGACTCTTTTTGGATCACTAACTTAAAATAGTTAGCGGACGTGGGGTTAGGTGGACATACAGGGGTTTATATATACTAGGACCCTTAATGGCCATGGCCGTGGCAAGTAAGCTGCAAGAGATATAAAATCGCTGATTTTAGGGACGCTTAGAGCATAAAAGTTAGAAAAAATGAATAACTGTCTAACTATAATACAGAAACGATAGACTTTACACAAATCTTACGCGCATTTCTATAACATTGATCGCCGTCATTGTTCCCGCTGACCTTACGAAATGCTTTTCATAGCAAACCTTAAGTTTTTAACCTCATGGTGTACCTCTTCTTCTTGTTGTTGTTTTGGCGCCGCAACAAGCACTTGCCAGTGTCAGCATCTTAAGCCTTCGTAAAATTTTCTAATATACACATCAACACCGTCTATATAGTATCTCTCACGTAGCAACTCCCAAGTAACAGAATAATTTTTTGAAGTAAATTCAATAGTTTTAATAACTACAAGGTAATCTTCGAGGGTGGACCTTCAGATAGTGGAATTTGTTAATTTCAGGTATTGAATTATTCAAATGAGTGAGTGATTCAAATCAAGTCGCTAAATTCAAGCCATTTAAGATGGTCACCGTCGAAGGGTGGTAGCTTAATAGTTGGCAGTTTAATATTATGTTCTTTACTATTAGAATGACTAGATCGCGTATCATTATCGGGAATCACCACCTGGTTTTACGTTCTCTATTAACTGCTGAATCAGCATTATAACTGATTTGAGTTTCTATTAGACCACGAGTTAATCACACTCATCTGCAACATTCGTTTGAATCTCATCAAATAAATAACTGTTAATATTTTTTCGCGGCTGAATGCCCTAAGCGCTCGACCCTAAGTCCGGTGAAGCTGTAAAAGCAGCCATAGGCTCCAGGGCCTCTAAGGTTAACAGTATAGTCAATTCTAAAAAAGAACTGGTGTAGCTCGTTACGCAGTGCCAGCCCGGTCACGTAGGTACTCACATTTCACAACCCCGTATCGCTGAAATAGTCGCCATACAACTTGAATATCAGTATTTGAACAGATAGATCGCCTGAAGGAAATTTAGGAACTTAGGAATGATGGAAATGTATGTATTGTAGGATAACTGGTACTTTCTTGCCGTAAGTTTCAATCCAAATCCGATTTCAATTCCATCCAAATCCAAGTTGTCTGTTGCGCATCTTGTAGATTACAGGTTCGTAGTCACGGTCGCCAAATATTTGCTATTAAAAGGATTTTATTTCTCTATTGAAGTGAAACTTCTTTGCGCGCATGAGGGTAAAATTTTTACGGATGCAACGCGTCACGAAAATGTGAAACGTTTTGAGAGAGAGAGGGAGAGAGCGATTGAGACAGATTGAGAAAGAATGAGAAAGGGCGAACGTAGCATGAAGCACGTAATCATGGAGACAATGTGTAAACAGTGAGTTAAATTTATGAATAAACATTTTGTGATAAATTTGTAAATCGTCCTATACTAAGCAGTTGTTCAGAGTAAGTAATATATTTGTTATCTTTTTGTTAATATACAATTTTTTATGTTAATTCGTTTGAAGGTTAGGAAGTTTTAATATTTACAAATAACATGTGGCATTTTAATTAGCAACTCTTCATTTAATTTAATATACATAATATTTTAACGACAATTAAATTCATTAAATTCCTAATATATCTTCCTTTTTCCCTCCCTCAGGTCTCGGAAATCTAAAGTTTTAAATTAGTATAGATATAATCGAGATTTAAAAATTAGTTTGCCAAAGAAGTTTCACTTCTGACATGTGTACTTTGTACGCACGCACTTTTTTTAATTACATTAGACCTTAACAAATTAACATTTTTATCAAGAATTTCATTTCGTGGTTTAACCATATCCAAATTTCTTCCCATCGGGCTCTCAGTATTACCGGATCATCATCCTCGCTCCAACACATAGATATTATTATAAGGAATATATAGTTGTAAGATTTAAACAAAAGCCTGATTTAGAATATTATCTACTTATTAATACTTAATTATCAAAAGCTAAATTTAATTTTGAAATAAAGTTTATTTTGAACAATAAAAACTGATAACTTCTTAATTGCAATTTAAAGTCATTTTTACATGGCAACTTAATCGATTGATTGATGGACTGTTTGAAGGGTGGATTAATTGATGGATTGATTTGGATTAACTGTTATATATTATATACGTTATATGTTAGTATACGGTAGTCCGATAGTATTAAAATATGGTTAAAAATCTTACTACATAATTATATCCCTATTAAAACGTAACAGGTTATTGGAACTGTTATTTCTCTAAAACCCCTAACTAGGAATGAGGCGTATTTATCGGAACAGGTAAAAATACCAGGTATTTACAAGTAACAGTTTGGAACTGTTATCGAATATCGGAACAATCTGTTACTAAATACTAGGCTGTTCCACATACTAGTTAGGCGTATTTTTTATCGAAACAGTAAAAAAAACAGGTGTTTCTGAGTAACAGCTCGTAACTGTTACCTCTAAAACGAACAGGCTGTTCTTACGTACCTGTTCCAGAGAGTGTTACTGTTTTAGTTTGGAACATGCTTTTCTGTGTTCTAGCGTAAAGATGTTTATTATAAATTATTGATTGCTGGATTGATAGATTGATGTATCGATAGATGGATTGGTAGATTCATGGATGGCTTGATTGCTTGGTTGGTTGATGGAATGGTTGATGGGTTGATTGATTGATGGATGGATTGATTGATTAATGGATCGATAGATTGATTGATTGATTTTACGGGTTGATCGATTGAGTTATACGTTATTTTATTATGAACTAGACCGACAATGTATACAAATTCGAGTTGCCGATCTATACTTAACTATGGTTACAAGTGTTACTACGTATTATATCCCTACTAAAGTGTAACAGGCTGTTATTTTAGAACAGGATACTGGAACTATTATTTATCTGGAACAATAACGGGTATATTATTTTAACTGTTAAAGCTCACCCCTACCCACTACTATTACAGACCTGTAATGTACAATATATACAAAGGCTATACAATAGTTAGTGACAATTCAATACTACTAAGTACTCATTGGTATCGAACCTTTTCATTCGATACTGAGTAATTAGTATCGAATGAAAACAGTGGTATCGATTCAATTGGCGACACGATATCGCCCCCGCCCTGGGCCCTTGGCCAGTTGGCGGTTGTGATAATTGCGGGGCGGGTGAGCAGGCGGTGATATTTGGTTGATAATTATCGTTTTTTGGACAATCAATAGTAATTGTAATTATCGCTATATCATAAAACAAAATTCCCATCGCGTCTGTCAGTCTCTCTGAAATCTGAACGTAATAAGCAACAAAATTGAACTGATCTTCATACGATTTTGATCAATGGATGGAGTAATTCATGAGGAAGGAATAATTCAATAAGATTTTATGTAAATTGGTTTAAATATGACGATGATTGTTGAAGATGTCGGAACAAATAATGCTGATGAAGCTCGTGTTTACTCTTGCTTTGATTTATTTCAGCATACAACGTACGTACTTCAAAGTTTCGATAATGGTCAGTACTCATTAAATTTTTAATAAAATTCTTAAATTCGGAAACGTAGCTTGTATTTTGTTCTCCAGCTGAATTATGCATTTATTGGATACTGATAAGATAAGAGTGATAACTCAAAACTTTAAAGTGGTATCGAATGCGGGTTCGATACTTTGATTCGATACCTGAATTAGGACGATATAGATTCCAGTGTGACCACATTTTTATTAGTCAATCTACTTCGGCAACTTTAAAAATCTACCAAAATCTTTCAGAGCCTAGTTGAAAGGAAAAAGAAACAAAAAAGGTCATTTGCTCTTAAAAAACGATTTGGTTAGTCACAAGTATCGAACTAGTATCATTGAGGTATTGATTTTTTTGATTCGATATCTGAATGAGTACTCGGTATCGATCAAAGGGCGGTATCGAATCGGAATCGTCCCTAACCATACTATGTATTATCATAACAATGTAATATTTATTAGAAGTGTAACGAATATATCCGTAATAGGTACAGGGATTATAATACGCGCCACGGACTAATATATTATGATAAACGAATACAGAATCACGATCCGCGCGGCGAGTCAAGAGATCAATATACACGTCGGGCTTCGTTTGAAAACTGCATGGGTTGGTAGCACAGTAAGCAAACAATGAGAACAGAATCACTATATTAGGCACCGTTTTTAACGCATATCTGTGTATTATTAGCTAATACGGATATTAGTTAGATTCACAGATTAGTTTGTAATTTTTGTATTAGGTATCTGTTGGTATTTCGTATTATATTAGCGGTTCCTTCAGTTCCTTGTAACTAGCTTTTTTTTAGATCTGACTACACTGTTAGCCTTGGGGGCCCTAAGCCGCTGTGGCTTTTACAGCTTCACCGAACTTGGACTTGTAACTAGCTGCCATTGCATACATTTTATCGTATCTATATATTTTTAAGAATTTCAAATGTAAATATTATTATTATTTTGTGTTTAGAATCAACTAAAAATCAATCGATTAACGTTTTTAAGGGACATATATAGAAATCTATAATTGTAGTACATGCCATAGTGATATTTTTTAACATATCATATTTTAATATACCAAACATTTTGATGTTAACGACAGTCCGTAATCTATACAAATAATAAAATTGAAGTGTCTGTATGTAATGTCAAAATAACAGTTTTTTTTTTACTAAATGCATATAAAAGTATATACGATACCTATAACAAAAATAACAAAAAACACATTTTTTAAATTCTTGTCTGTCTGTTTGTTCCGGGTAATCTCCGAAACGGTTAGAACGATTTCGACGGGATTTTCGCTGGTAGATATCTGATTTTATAGGAAGTGACTTAGGCTACCTTTATTTTAGAAAAAGAATTAGGCTTCAGCATAAATAAAAAAAACAACTGGTCATGGTGAATCAATCGGGCGCTTAAAATGGCTTAAGCTGAGTAAACTATAAGAAATATAGCAAATTAACGTATTAAATAATCGTAAGCATTAAAAAGATCTACAAAAAAGTCGAGGAGAGTATACGTCTATCTTCTAAAGAACACCTAGAATAAGCATTATTGTCCTTAAAATAGCCGGGAGCGGGGAGTAAGATTCGCGCGGGCATTCTGTAGTCCACGTGAGCGAAGCCCCGGGCACAGCTAGTTTATTAATACGAAAGATAATGTAATCATTTTTTCATTTACGTTATATAATAAACTTTTTTTTTTAGATCTGACTATACTGTTAGCCTTAGGGGCCCTGAAGCCGCTGCGGCTTTTACAGCTTCACCAAACTTGGTGATATAATAAACATACGGATAATAATAATAAATATTCACAACAATCTTTTATTTCATACTCACATTCTTTAAGTAGAGAATAGATACGCATAATAACAGTATTAGATTCAAGTAGGTAGTGAAATATCTTATATTCCCCCATACGCCGATACAGCAATCCTATTTGGCTTGGAATTCTTGAAGTCTCGAACGCCATATATATATTTTTTTTTTTTTTAGATCTGGCTACACTGTTAGCCTTAGGGGCCCTGAAGCCTCTGCGGCTTTGACAGCTTCACCGGACTTGGGGGCGAGCGCAGAGGGCACTCAGCCGCTAAAGTTATTAGGACGACTCGCACGAGGGTGCCAAAGTGGCCGGACCTCGGCTCGGGCGGTCGTCGCGTTCGCAAATAAGTCGCGATCTATTCGAATCGCTACACCTACGATTCGAGATAACTAAAATATACTCATAAGCACGATCCCCTCCTCCTGGGAGAAAGGAAGGAAACATGCGTATGTGCATTTAGTAAACGGAAATGTTTTCGACACTAACTAGCGCAAAAAAAGAAAAACAAAGGTTCCTCACAGAACCTATGTACCTATGTGGTGTGCACGTGTGTGTGTTCATACGTGTGTAGTGATGTATGTAGGTAGCTAAGTGATGCACGTATAGTGTCACTTGTATCGCGCGGGCGGTTGCCTGACCCAAGGGCTTCACGCCGAGGAAATGGACCTAGGCTTGGATTACCGCTAGAGAGGGTGGACGTGAGGGGTGTGCGGGAGCGAAATTTACCGCCCGTCCTCTGCGGAGAAAACGGTGGTTAAGTGGGCGTGGGCGCTGGCACGCTCTGTTTGGAGAGACGGATGAGTAGTATTTATTCGCATTTTCGATGCGATCATCTGGGTCGGTAAAAATATTACGCGGCCGGCGTTTATGCCGGGTGGTGGTGGGTACCGCGACATAAGTGGCTGCTGCCTTAATTAGCGGGTTCGAGTGATTCGACGCGGTGTCGAAATATGATCGTGAGAGCTGTTTAACGTAGGCATGAATCGAAAGAAGTTCTATATCTCTATGGAGATCTATACCTAGGGGCCCCGGTGAGACGATAAAAAACCCTGCTCTGTATAACTTGTAACCGTCTAAAATTCGACTTGGACATATGTGCGAACGCAGCGCAACTATATGTCAAAATCGGTCGAATGAACATCTTGTAAAGCGTGAGCTTATGTCGCATAGACATTTTGCTCACCGAACACAACAGAGGATGTAAACGGTTCAGGACCCACGCGGCCCTGTTCCGAACTCTACGCGTGTGAGGTCTAAAAGAGAGCCTACTATCTAAGGTTACACCTAGATATTTGGTCTCTCTCACAAAGGGAATCGGATTACCGTAGAGTTCAAGAGGTTTGAGCCTCCACGGCAACTGTGATGAGTCCGCATCGAAGAGCATCGCGGCGCTCTTCGAGAGATTCACAGCTATTCGCCACTCGTTAAACCACTTCCCGAGGAGTGGTCACGGCGCGTTGGACTTTGTGTCTGAGGTGGAACCTATTCCTTCTCGAAGCATAAATGACTGTGTCGTCAGCGTATAACCCTCCCTACCTTGACCTGCGGGAGTCTAGGTAGGTCACTGACGTTCAGGTTGAAAAAGCTAGGAGCCAGGATCGAACCTTGGGGAACGCCTGAGCGTATAGGACGGGGCATAGATAATTCACCTTCCACTCTATAGCGAAAGGTGCGATCCGTGAGATAGTCGCGAATTATTTTGATTAACCTATCGGGGACTTCAAAGCAGTACAACTTGTAGATCAATCCCTCGTGCCAGACCTTATCGAAGGCCTTGGCGACGTCGAAAAAGACCACAAGTGTACGACGGAGTTTATATAGTTCTGCAAAATTAAAGGTAACGTGCTCCGTGAGGTGGTGCACTTGATGAGTGCAAGAATGTCCAGCACGAAAACTGAACTGCTCAGGCGGATAGAGGTTTTTCTCCTCTATTACGGACTTGAGACGGTACAGAAGGAGCCGCTCGTAAATTTTCCCTAACGTATTTAAGAGACTGGAACGCCATAGATTATTTTTTTTTTTTTTGAACTGACTACACTGTTAGCCTTAGGGGCCCTATCCTAAAACAGAGCCGCTGCGGATTTTACAGCTTCACCGGACTTGGGGGCGAGCGCTTAGGGCACTCAGCCGCGATCAACGCCATAGATTATTCAGTGAAGAACTCATATTAGTATGGAGAGAATCTTGATACCGCGATTAAGAATTTCAAAAAAAATACACAGCGCCATCTGTTTTCAGCGACTAAAAACTACAACATTTATATAATTAACTAGCTAAGCCCCGCACTTCCATCCGCATATAAATAAAATAAATCACTGATTGGTGTTTTTTAATACTTCAGTATAGACAACATTTTTATCGGGTGGTCAAATCGTCACATCGCTTTATCGCACGGTTCGCTAGCGCCACTTCTACTATAGACATAGGCCCGAGCCCAGTGTTAAATTATTTGGATTTTCCATTATCTTCAGCACTATGTATCCAAATAACATGCTTTAAAGGGCAAAGTTTAACTTTATAAAATTCTCTTTATGATGAAGTAACTTTTGTTCGTTAGGATTATTAATATGCCATGCCTAAAAATAATGCTCAGAAATCACTTTTTAATCTTGACTCATGTGTATATAAGATAGGCATATGCTGTCGCTAACTTTTTTTTAGATATACTAAGGTCCAATATTTTTGTAGAACATTGTATTTACGTATCGTTAATCATTACGCCAGCGAACGAGTTAAAGCAGTTCGGGAGGGGCTCGACTTCCGACTTACTTAACAAAAATCAATATTTAAGGCTATCTGAGAGCTATAGCCTAATGCTAGATAGCCTATACTATTTCTCGTGAATTTGGCTATCATATATAAAAATATTTTTTCGAATCCTACTGGTAGTTCGAGATTAGCGTGTTAAACAAACAAACAAACAAACAACAAAAAACTTTTCTCTTTATTAATTTATTAGATTATCAGTATTATTAAAGATTACTATAGATTAAATTGTGTTATCTATATATTAATACGTGAAGCAAAAGCTTTCGGTATCTTTTTAAGCGTATAGCGTACACGGAAGACTGTGTGGCGCCTCATTTGCCGCTATTTTTGTACTGGCTGTTTCTTATTGTTAATATTAAAAATACTTAGGTGATGACATATCGGATAGACATAAGAAATTGAGACGGTTGTTTTCACGTCACGTTATGTACTAAAACCTGTATTATTTTATTACAAAGTAAATGTGCTAAAGCCCTACTAACTAGCATTATTATTGAACACGCCAAAACTGTGAGATTTGGCATGGTTAAAGTTTATATAGGGAAGGAGTGCAGAAAGCTAAAATTTATCTATAATATCTACATATTACTAATACATTATATTAAATATTATTAATACTGCGAATCCTAGAAACCAGTGTCATTAAACTTAGACCAAAATATTGACATTGTCAACGGAAAATGTCTATTATCAAAAAGTCGCTGGTCGAACTTAGACCTTAGGGCGATCGCTAGTTTATATAATAATCTAACCATTTTAATATATAATAATAGTATACAATAAAATTGAAAATCTTACAGTATGTCTATCTTCTAAGGATCACCCACAATAAGCTATTTTATTTTTAAAATAACAGGGAACGGGGGTAGCACGAAAAGCGCGCGTGCCTGTTCGACGGCACGCGGCATCCTGTAGTCCACGCGAGCGCAGCCGTGGGCACACCTAGTATACAATATGTACCCACCGGGATTTTCCTCGATTCGTAAATTCTTATACTTTTCAAATTTTTCCCTCACAATCTCATTTTCAATTTGACTAAATATACGTAATACGACGTGAATCCTTAAAATTATTGATAATAATACTTTATCTCGGCTTTGATTAAGGAAATTAAGGTACGTAATAAGGATTCGTTGCTGGGGGTCATTATCTATATAATTAATATAATTGAAGTGTCTTTCAGTCTATTACAAATAACGCATCATTACGTTTTATAATTATTTATCAATTGAGCCTCGATTAATTAATTAATATAATTAAAATTTTTTAAACAGATCTCATGGTGCAGTGTACCTACTGTATATTACCATCATATTACTTAATAACTGTGCCACTGTGTCAAATCTAGACACACGGTAGTGTATCAGTCAAGCCAACTTCGGAAGGGGTGACACCAGCCAGTATGTATATTTACACGGACCATTTCGAGATACTTTTGACTCCTCCATAAGTCAAAAGCTTGAAATCTTGTATATTTAATAAACCTCCCTTGAACGCCTTGACTCCTAAATTTCACGAATAAATGGGTTCCCACGATTCCCAGATCGAGTAAAGTAGGTTTTTCTATGAAATTCTCAATAGCAGCTCGTAGTTTGGCTTTGTGCCGGATTAATGGCAATAGGCTCGCCCCCTATTAAATGGGACCTAAAAACATACTAGGCGAACTGTGGGTGTACATTAGTACACCTATGCCTAACCCTTCGGGGATAGTGTATGATATTCATAATCACTGGTCTCTCTATTTTATCTTTTATTTTTATGTCGATATTAAATCGGTAATAATATCGATTATTGTAAATTAAATTAAGTGTCTGAAGTGAAATAACTTTTAATCTTAACTTAAAATATACAAACTCTCATTTTTTATAATATGATAGTAGGTATAGACAAATGATATAGATACGGTTGAGCTAAGAGAACATGTTTTCTAACTATACCGGGAACTGATTCAAGTGTGGGAAACATTATTGTTGGTTTTATGTTTGGAATCAATGTGACCGAGTGTGAGATAGTCCCCATAATATCAATATATACAATTATACATATTATGTGGGAGGCCATAGGTCCCTCGGACATACCAATGCAAGCCTGTACACATGCTAATTTCACAATTGAGATATCTTCAAGTTTCAAGAATGAAATAAGTGAAATGTAATCTACGCCTCGTTGAATAATAAACTTCCAGAGATAAGGGCAACGGAACTTTGTTTTATTTCTTAATTTTAACGATTATTGCTTTATGTAATATTTTATTAAAGATAGAAGCTGAAATATTTTAAAGTGTTGAGAAGTTCAGGCTTCATAATTATGTTGAGGTAAAAAGAAAAATTCCGTAATAAATAAATTAAAAAAATATACATTTATTCCTAATTACTCAAATAACACAGTTAATATTACTTCTGTCAAACTGTATCGTAGTTTATTGGCAGGCGTAGCTCCCTTTTAAATAATTATTTATTTAGTGTTGCATTTTTTTTACATTATTCCCAAACTAAGATTTATACGAAAATCTTCACAAAGACGCTTGTTTATTTTTTTAAGATGTTTTTGTAATGCAGTTACTTTCTATTTCACATGGTATGTTATTAAAAATAGTTGGAATTAAATAACTTCTACATCTTGGCCCGTAATAATTGTTATACGTGGGCACTTCGAATCGTTTATTGTTTCTATTATCCCTCTGAGGTCTTACGTGTACAGATTTGAATTTAAACTCATCACTGCAGAAATGCTCAAGTGCTGTTAATAGGACTGCTTTTTGATGGACTGGCAGCATCTTACACTCCAGAAATAATTTTTCATTTTTTTTTACATTCATTTTCTTGTATTCTAGCTTACTAAAAGTTTTATGAATCTTATTTGCAATAATTTAACTATCTAAATATAACTTTATTAGATATGGATACACGAACTTTACTGTTATTGCCCATTCTTCCACCACCACCTACTGCTACTATTATGCCCAAGAAGAAAACAATTTATAGTTCATAGTAGTGTTGAGTAGGACACGAGTCTGAATTGAAATTCTAAGAGTAACCACTTTATTTTTACTAAGAGTACAGAGTAGGTACAGTAAAGAATTAAGTAAAAAGAGGCACTTCAAGTGAAATCAATCACATTTGAAGACTGCTTCAAAATTCTTCACGTATTCTTCACGTACTGAAAAACTAAACATTTCATAGGACATTAGAAACTAACCTTTAAAATAAACCTTCTGAAGAAAAATTTACCATATATCATCTAACGTTGACTGTACAAGCCCATACAATTTTGAATACACCGGTAATTTAACATTGCAGTTTGACCTAACAAACATAAGAAAAGTGTTAATGGACAATGAAAACTCGGCACGAACGTAACGTCCATAATTGCACATGGTAATGCGAGCGAAATTGTAAATTTTAAATAATTGGACGACGTACGGCACAAAATATTTTCTCACTACAATGGAATGGGAATCGTGGAGACAATTTCTGTGCTTTTAATCGAATGGCGGTGTTGAAGAAATTTATTACGTTGCAATAGTTCAGCTATTTATACCGTATATAGCTTGCTATCAGACCGTTTATTGTTGCCACAACATCAGACTGCAGTGGCAATTATTGGAAATTTAAATCCTTAGGTTTTAACTTTAGAATTATATTGTGGTTTATATTTAGAGGTTTGATTGAGAAATAAAATTTGTTTTCGGTCAAATGGCTAAGTTTGTATAAGGATTTAAACTTTGGTACTCCATCAAGGATTTTTTTTCTTATTTGCGTTAATTTACTAATTCTAATTAGTAATAATATCGACTGACGGTAATGTAAAACAACGTAAAGTAAACTGAAAGTTAAAACTTTTGTAGCAGCATCAGGAAGTGGAAAAATATAAACATCTTAGTGACGTTTTGAGAAGTGTTTTTTCTCCACAGTGATACAATTTGAAACGTTTAGAATAGTTCTGAATAGAATCCTATACGATTATCTATATGTGAAGAGGTCATGGAAGATACAGGCTAAGACTGGGAAGAAAACTGGTTCTCAAGCCCATCTGATAGAACGCATCGATTGTAGCTTTGGCGACAAATGTTTGTCTTGCGAATGATAGCTAGGCTTAGCTTAAAATACTCCATCATGATAAAAATTACATGTATGCATTAATAACACCCCTAGATTTTACAGTAATTTCATACGGCATAATACTTGAAGGAGTCAATTAACCCACATACAAACTCAGGGTACACGCAAAACGGCATTTCGACTAAATGGACGTTTTTAAATACGACCTACACAACTACAACAATGTATGTTTATTTTAATTCAATCTGGATATATATCTGGATTGGCTGATGAAATTTTTTTGTAACGTTTCTATTTAATCAAAGTAGATTAGGCAAACTCCTCTCAGGTTGAGAATACCCAATTTAAATTACTTCTTTTAGCAACTATTTTGATTCTGAATATTAAAAGCATTTGTATTGCATTATTAATTTCTACTCTCTCTATAAAAATTTTCATATGCATTCTATTTGCATGCGTGGTGCATAATGTGTTTATTTATAATTAGCATTTTCTTCAGCCAAGATAGCATGATTTGGCCTGATAATTAACACTCTTATTTATTTGGAGGTTTTTGTAGAATGTACATATCAGGCTTATAGAGTCCTTAGATTATTTTACAAGTATTATTTAATTTTGAGATGACGATAAAAATACGATTGAAAGAGATAATCATAACGAAACCGTTTGATTGAATCATTGGGCGCCATTGTTTATGTCAAATACAGGAGACGTCATAAAAGAAACTGATAAAAATAGTATAAGAATATTAAAATTAAAACCTAGCGTTATTCTATAAAACTACTAACTAAACATCGTGAAAGTATATCTCAGTCCAGTAACCCACTAAACTTAATAAGCTATAATCACAGGCAATAAATACCTAGATCGCGAGTTATTTGCCGCTACGTACACAATGAATGTAGAACAGATAACTCAAAATACAAAACCTCTGGAGAATGAGGCACCAGTATATGGTAATTTTTTTTATCTGTATCTATTAAATATGTATTTTTTTCATATTATACTTGTAATATACACTTTTATATTATCTATTAATATAAACCGTGGTGACTGAATGATTAAGACCAGTGAAATATTGGACCGATTTAATTATCTGAACTAAATTAATTCGCATACATGTACTAATTTTATGAAGTAATTTTTTTTATCGTTATAGGTTTAAGCGTTGTGATCACTATCTCACCTGATCTTAAATGACGATGTAGCCCAAGATGATAGCACGCTAAGCCTAGTGGAAGAGTGGCTCTCAAGTGTAGCTGTCGGAACACAACTTTTAGTGTTTGGCTATAGATTTTCAACTAGAGGGCGATACTAACCAGGCGGATATTTGTAAAAGCCCTACCACCATGCTGTAACTATATAACAAAAATTCCATTCCTCTGGAAGACTCCTTAGACAAGTATGGGAGAAACCAAACTGTTTAATGTTATTATTAATGTTTTTTATTCGATAATTTATGACTTTTGAGAAATAGTATTTATTTATCCTGAGCTTTGTAAAATCATTTTTTATTAAATATTTTTTTGTTTTCTTCATCACCGTCATAAACGTAATAAATTCAAGTATAAGTTACATTTGATAAACCCATAAATATTACAGCAAATACGGCTGTAAACAACAATCGATTCCTTACAGTATTGTGGAAATACGAAAAGACAGAATTCATTTGTAATGTAGCCCGAAGTTTGTGTGAAGTGGACCAACTGCTATCGCTTGTTGCTACAGGCAATAGTTCGCAAGTAAATTGTCACTTCGGGCCGATACGTTACCGGGTTTATTGTGCACGATTTGTTTGATATTGAACGGTTTAGTTTATCTGTGTCTTAGTATAAACTAGACGATCATGATTTATAACTTTTTATAAGATCTTCTCGCCCAATATATCAAAAGATAGAAAGTGCTGACTTCAAACGCTATCTATATTTTAAATTTCTGTTCTAAAGAAGAGAAGATAAGCGATAAATTATATTATTAAGTTAGTAGCAACTATTTAAATAGAAAATTTGTTTTGATACGATATTAATGGGCTATACCAGCTGACGCGTGCGAATATTTCGCATAATATATAACGTTAACAGTCTAATTAACATGGCAGTTATTAGATGACACCCTGAATATATTTTTTAGCATCAACAGATGGCATTCCTAATGAAAAAATATTTGAATATTATTTTAACGAAAACATTAATTTGAAACATATATCCTATGTCTGATCCATAGCGAGAAAAGTAAACTTTAACATAATATACCATCACGCCTGTATTCCGCGAAGGGTTTGCAGAGGTGAACTTATGTACACCTACAGTTCGTCGGGTATGCTTTAGGTCCCATGTAATAGGGGGCGAGCCTATTGCCATAAATCGGGCACAAAGCGAAACTCCGAGCTGCTACTGAGAATCGAACCCGGAACCTCGAGCATATCAATCGCGCTTGCAACCAGTAGGCTAATGAGGCAGTTAAAATAAGTAAGCTTTAAAATGTTGTTTGAATTATTAATTTCGATATACAATTTAGGGAGATACGGCTTTGCCAGGAAAAAGCACCTTTAGCAAATTAAATAGGATGATTTTATGTTAGGTAACTAATAGCGTAGGTGAATTCATTTAATTGAATTCTAAATTATAGTACATATTTGAAGATGATCAAAATAAACACTTCACAATATTCTAACTTCTTTTCATCGAGTTTCAAATAAAAACGGTATTTAAGAAGTTTTTAATTCAAAAAAGCATAACAAAAACCAAATTACGGGGACAATGTAAAAACATACCATTGCCCACTTGTCCAGTTGATTACCGTTATAAACAACAAAAATAAGCTCGGAGGGGTTTTAAATAAACAATTTTAATTAAAAATACAATTAAGCCTGCTTAATTTATAACACGTTCATATTTTCAGTCGAAATGCCGCTCGCAGCACACTCGGTAATTTTTACCTGAATGTGATATTGCTGAGTTATTATTTCATCGGGAACAATGGCGCGTCTGCGAGCTGTAATGGGCAGGTTTGTTGCATCTGTTAAATGCTTATCTTGAAGCTCGAGGGCTACTTTAATGTCCGGGATTAAGTGAAGAACGAAAATGTTTTGCTAAAGCGAGAACTCAATGTGGGATTTTACTAGGAAACTTTAAAAAACTGTTAAAAGCCCTCGGTATTTAAAATTGTAAGTCACCTTCGATCTGACTCACATATGTTTTATTTTTATGCTGATTCCGATATGCTATTCACCGTAGGGTTCAAATGAAAAACTATTTATTTTAGATGCGGAGAGTACCTGCTGCGTGTGTCTTGGTCGATTTCTTAGACAGAACTGATTTTGCCACCCCGCTTCCGATCTATCCGCCCACGCTGCCCTCAACAGTGTGTACCGTTACCCCGCATAGTGACTAAGCGAGACTCACTACTATCAGAGCGGGATGGCGAGAATATACTGTGCGCGTACTCTCCGCTTTCTCTTTATTATTAAGATATTTACAACTTATTCTATTTACACTTATATTCTAGTACACTAGTTACTATTTTATAATGTCGCGAACAAAAATTAAGTCTTGTTATTAAAGAAGCATATTGTGATTTTGTTGTATTTACTCAATAAAATCACAATAACAATTACTAGTTTAAAAGTAACGTAATAAAGGCAATATTATATGTAAAAATAACTAATTTTAAAGTTGAAACATACAAAATAAAAATCACTAAAATATAGTCATGTATAAATACTATAATATCATTATTACTCATATCATGTCAACTATGTGTTAAAAATACAAATAACAAGAAATTTATGAATGAATGACAGGAGATGCGATTTTCTACAATGAAAGTAAGGCAAGTAAGTAAAGGCATTATTATCTAAAGCTCATATAGTTTTACAACACCTTATATAGGTAAACGACTAATTTATTAAAAAATATATTTATCGTAAGAAAATCCACAGATATATTAATATATGTATCTCGCTTACTCTTTAGTAGTATTATTTTAAAGAGAATATACAAATAAATACACTACATCATAATATAGCGCATATTATGTCACGCTACCCACAACTCGCTATTAAGCGAACAGATAAAAATTGTGATGGAAATATTTTCCCAAATTGCTTTCTTGGTAGAATATTATATAGAAATCATAACAGTACCTACACTTCCATTCATAAATTGTGTGATTCTTATGGACGCACTACGCACGTAAGAATATCGAGTATACTATACTAACATATCAAAAATTACTCTAAAAGTTTTTATCCTACCTTACAACATGATGAATGAATGATGAAGATGCCATTATGATTTCATTTTACTTACCTACTTTTGAATATGTAAAAGCAATTTCTAATTAAATAAAAATTATGTTAATTCTTATTGTACATGGCTAACTTCATAATATCGCATTTCAGTAACAATATGATGCAAGTGAAGCTCTCAATTTTATCATGTACTAAACGCCCCAAGAGAAGTATAATTTAAAAAAAAAAATTATCTGGGTTAATATTAATACAGATACTGAAGAAAGATATCCTTCACAGTACAACTCTATCAATAAAAGATTATATAAACACTTCAATGAATTATCCGCTGTCCACCATTGACTTACACCACTTAATTGCATCGAACTTCTGGCCTCGCTACTTTCCGTTTGAACTCCCGCGATCGCGACGTGACTACTCCACGAAGCTAACCTTGATTCTTTGCGATGCTTACTTATTTTAATCTATGGTACCATCATCCTTTCTATGAAGTGTAAGACTGCATATATATGCATTAGAAAGACAAATATGATTCCAGCAATGTACTGAACAGTAACATGAAATTAACGGCATTTTATTCAATAAATTGGTCCAATGGATAATATTTTCTTGATGATTTATCGAGTTCAACAAATAGGATTTATGAACGTTTTAAATATTATGCCAATAAACTTATGTAAATCCTTAGTTTGTTTAGAATACTATTGTGCTAGTATATTGTTTTAAATCCAATTAAGTACATAACAATTAGGAAATAGTTCTTTTATACTGAAAACAGCATGGATCAGTTTTAAAAGTAGCTCTCAGTAGTCTAGTTCTCTCAGAATTAAACCTGCCATATTAGCCAGCTTTGAACCAGCCATAAATATTAGTGCATTTAGAAGCTACTCAGAAGCGCGTAGATAAAGTGAAGCCTACAGTGAACCTGAACTGTCAGGGAATGAAAGCATCTTCAGCACTGAGACGCCCAAACCAACCTCATTTGCACGTGGTGCACCTGAGCAACGAAGGAGGAAACTACGATAGCATGGTGGTAGGTCTGTTTTGCCCAACTGGTTCTCCACCACCATGCATATGTTGAAAAATCCGTCATAGTGACCCGCTTTTACGTGTCGCGCTTCGGGGTCAGCCTGTGCACCAGTTAAATTAATGCAGGCCGACGTGACATTGGCTATCTTCGATGGATTATGATTTCCCGGTGGTCGCCGTTGTGTAAGGATTGTAATGTGCTTACCATCCGGGGTTGTACATTCAATGTATCGTACTACTATAAAAAAAGAATGTAAAGTACAACTCCAATAAAATTAACATCGAAATATCTGCACTGATACTGATGCACTGATAATCTATGACTAAGCAGATATTGGCGTGTTTAGGCAAGTCATTTTACTATGATTACACCTTCCAGCAAATATGCCCGTATTAACATCTCTAGATTTTTGATGGAAACAAACGTAGAAAATGCAAAAATAGGCAGAGTAAACGTTGTGAAAAGCCTTTTTCAACTGAAAACTATTACAAGAAAATGTTTTATTTATTAAGTTTACAATATATGAGGTATCCTAGTAGTGTATTAAATCGAAAAAGCATTACAAGTTAACGCCTTTGCAACTTATTAGAACCGAAAACAATAATTCTAAAGGCGAAGCCTTGCCAGAGCTACGCCAAGGGAACAATTCAACTCAATAACTCTATCCGGAGAGCTTTAGGGGCCGGATTAAGAATTCCCTCGGCGTCTTAAAAATTATTCAATTGAAAATACTTTTTCATTGTTTATTAAAATAACATGTCCTTATTAACTTTCTTTCTTGTCTGTTTGGTAGAAATTAGGCAAAAATTAAATTTAAAATCGATTGCAACATTTTACATTCACAAGATTAAAAAGCAGAAAACAATTCTGTCAATAAAATATTTTTTGAATATAACATAACATAACATACCATCACGCCTGTATTCTCCGAAGGATTAGGCAGACCGACAGTTTTCGCCGAGTATATATTTAGGTCCCATGTAATAGGGGGCGAGCCTATTGCCATTAATCGGGCACGAAACCAAACTCCGAGATGTTACTAAGAATTTCATAGGAAAACCCCATAACACTTTACTCGACCTGAGATTCGAACCCAGCACCTCGCTCATAGCAGTCGCGCTTAAGACCACTAGGCTAACGAGGCAGTTTTGTTTTGAATATACATGTAAAACATTCCTGTAAATATGGAATACATGTTAAAGATATATGTATATAAAAGGAAAGAAGAAAGAAACCGATATTATATAAAAGGAGTGTAAGATCTAGTTACAGTTGAGAAAGTTCACACAACAGTTCATATCACTTGCAGAGCTATAAAGTTTTTAGTGTCGTAGATGAACTTTTCATGCATCAAGTACCTACAGTAGAATATGTCATAGAGTTTTAAATACTTTTGGCCCATTGAAAAAAAGTGTCTCTTTTGATATTCATACTGTAACATACCTAATAAAACCCTTCATATGTCACTTTTAAGAAGTTACCTATCATACATTTATTGGTCATTTCCTGAAACAACAACTCCACTAAAATGCTATAACATAACCATGTCTTTAACGAATAATTAATTTTACTTTAAACTAATATTTTTGGACACCATCAATAATTCTTGTACATTGTACAAAACCACATGAAATTATTCTTCATCACCGAATTATTTGACGTTTAAAACCCGTGAAAAGTTTGAATTTGATTGCATCACAGTCATTTTTATGTATATCGCAAAACATCAATCAATGCACAATCTGATAAATACGGTGTTCCAATTTAGTTATTAGGATTAACAACATCTGATTTGAACTTGACTTGATCTAGACATATATGCGAGATGCAGCATGCAGTGGCAATGGGAATTGACAAACTTGTACACTGCACCATGTTTGCTACTTTCCTTTGCATTAAAATGAAATTAATTTATAGTATTTTTGTTTTTACGTTGTTTTAATTTTGGTAGTCCTGAGTGCGGTCCTGGTTACAACTCGTACAACTTAGCACCAACTATCTACAACTTCCCATTCTCACAAAGCCTTCTACAGCGGGAATCGAATACAGTAATGCGGCTACGTTATACAGCACTATACCAATGGTTTTGTACATAACCGAACAATTTACTATAAGCGAAAACGGACTGAGTGATTGCTTTGTGTTAAGACTTTCCTTCTTTTTTTCATGAAGTCGTCCAATTAGGTATTTTCGAGAGCATTGTTAGCTGCATTGGGTGGACATTGGAGTACCTAGCCAGTGTATTATACATGCATACAATTCTACAGAATGATAAATATTATGCACGGGAAACAAATTGCGTAGTTTTATTTTAAATAGGTTATATCTTTTGCTTACAATCTCACCTGAAGTTAAGTGACGATATAGCATAAGTGGTAAGCCTAGTGGAAGGAAAAGGCTCTCGAGTGCAACTGCCAGAAATAACCTATTGGTGCTTGGCGACAGATTTTTAACTTGAGGTAGATAGGTACGAGTAGCTAGCAAGGCGAGCGTTAGAAATGCCCTACCACCGTGCAGTGGTTTAATCACCTTTTTTTTCTTCACCTAAAGCCCAAGCCCATTATTTATTTATATATAAATACCGATTACTTATAACTAATCTTAAATAAACAAACTCATGCACCAATTAAGTTTCCAAAAATTATATTTAAATTATTCCAGGCACACCGTATGAGGTTTTTAAACAGAAATAGTAATAATAATTAATTTACTAGACATAAATGTATATTATTAGAAATAAGCGTGGTTGGGCCTTGTAAATGTATTTAATAATTGTCTACGCCAAGTATTTAAGTGTCGCTTCTTACTTTTCTTCTTCCTAACTTGGCAACTACCTCTCTTTAATGAAGACCATTACCGCCATTATCAGTGAATATAGTCTCCTGTCTTATGACGATCTTAGTATCCTAACAAGATGGTGACTCCCTTGTTAGAACTTTCTAGGCAGTTTTTGTGGGATCCAAAAATGTATGCTTTTGGTTTATATTTATAATCCACTTAACTTATGCACAAAAACCAAACTATATCAAGCAAGACGCCACCAATATTATATAATATAAGGTCAAAAACCTAAGTAAATGAATTAAAAATAAAAACCACAACATGTCACTTCAAGATCCCGCCAAAAACTCCGTTTCACTTCTGGTCTGTATCTCACACAGCCCGAAGGCCGCGATTTTCGATGAGATCAGAACCTCTTTTTTATTATATATTTCTTCTAAGATTTTTTTCTTTTGGTCTATGTTATGACACTTTTAAACATAACTACTGTCACTGTCTTCGCTTTATAGATATAATTTTGTCAGCGCTCTCGAAGAATATTAATATTGTGTTCGCTGGTGTTATAAATTATTTATCGGTTTGTTCACGCATCTTTTCGTCGCATAAAATCATTATTAGCTATATATTTATTACCTATTATAATCTTCTCATCTCCGGTCTCCTTGCCCTCAACACTTCGACGAACCACCGGTGCTGAGTTATAGGTTAATGAGCTCATTTATTTATTTGGTGTTTGATGTTATGGGATGTATTTATGAGCCAAGACCGCATACTCTTTCGCTGTTTTATTAATATACTTTGTTTTTAGTTTCTCCGCTTAATTTTTTCTTCCGCTTACCTACGACTTACACGTTTCCATCATTCAAAGCGAAACACAATTTCCCAATATCTGTTACCAATTAATTTTACTATGTTTTTACCCGCCTGCGAAAAAGGAGGGTTATATTTATCGAGTGTGAGTATATATGTATGTTTATTTCTTTGGCATGCTCTGTAGCCTAAACGGCTTTATTTGTTAGTGTTGTTGTTGTGTTGTGAGTGTTAGTGTTGTGTTATTGTGTTAGTCTTAATTGTGTAATTGTGGGAGTGACATATGCTGTTGTCTTTGGAATATTTAAGTACGACGTTTAGACGACGGAATCAAATAAAAAGCAAAAATAATTCTTTTACTCATTTGTTTTTGTTGTAGTCTGCTTTCTGTTTCCTTTTTGATACTTTAGCTTTTTTGAATAAGAAAAAACTCGAGAGATGTTGCGAGACCCCTAGTAGTAACACATTTCCTTTCGCTATATTACATTAAGTGTTATGACAAGATTTCTACGCATTGTTGTATGTACATTACGAGTGGTCGATGGTTTCGAGTCCCGCAAAAAAATTGGGATTTTAAAAATATTTAATTTTTGTAATGTACTGATTAAGTTTATAGTTTTAATAATATTTTTTATGATTATTTTATAAAAAATAATATAAATAATCAACTGTAAATAAAATAGTGCGTACAAGTCTGGTTACAATACAGCTGAGCCAATTCCATGACTGCCATAGCTTTGTATTACAGCCTTGTAAATCTTATAATATTTTTTTTAAATGTCGTTCGGGTCGGTCTCTTTTTCAATTTAGTTCTCAACCCCTGGATAAGTAACTTCGTTATTATTATTATTAATTATTCAGTTATTGAAATTACATGTTCTTATTGTAGGGTTAGAGCCATAATCGCATATCTCAGTACAGTATACTTAGTTATGGTAGTAAAAAGCACTTGTATTTCTTACAAAGGTCAATTACCACAGAGAACCGATAAATGAAATAAACATAAGTATTCTTTCTTAAGTCGTCGCTATTCTAGTTCGTCGCAAGTTTAAGTTGGAATTTGTTATGTTGAGTCAGAATGCCTTAATTCCTTTAGTTACCGGTTCAAACACTAAGCATTTGAGTCTTTGAGCTCACTGTGGTTGATGCCCGTATTTAGTTAGACATAACGTTTGCTGTGCTGTTTTGGAGTTCCGCGAAACATTTACCTACTCGCAACAAACTTGATAACGCAATTAACAAAGTACCATTAGCAGCAAAATATTAATTGTTATTATCATCGATTTTTATTGTAGTATAACAGAGTGACGGTATTGTATGTGATGGTAAACAGTTTCGTCCAAAAACAACTGCTAGCCTGTGCTATATATATCGGAACCTCTAGGTAGCTGTACTACTCTGTCAAAACAGTACCGGGAAAAGATCAATAATACACATAATATTAGTACTTCATCCAAATTTATTTTATCGCCTTCTAAGTATGCTTCTTTCAGAAACGATACTTACGCCAACGAATAATCCAATCATCAAAACCTATTTTTAACGCTTTTTCCGGAATTCAGTTTAGTTCTCGTCACGGATTCTCCTTTATATCTTCTACTGAATGAAAACTCGGCTGGAAGTCCCTGGAGCCATATGTGGTATTTGTTTAGTTTTTGGTCAAAAATTCATTTACAGTGATGGCCTTTTGTACGACGGCGCATTATCGTGGTGTAAAATCCAAGAAATTTCTTTCCACAAATCTTGTCTTTTTCGTCGAATTTGATTTCTTAAACGCCGCATAACGCTCAAATAATATACTTTGTTTACCACTTGACCTTCCGGTAAGAATTTTGAGTGCACAACACAGTGATAGTCAAAGAAAACAGTCATCATGATATTGACTTCTGATGGACTTTGGCGTGGTTTTTTCGGTTTTGGTCCCGCTGGAAGGCGCTACTCCGAAGCTTGTTGACTAGTTTGCATGTCAAACTCGTAAACTCACGTCTCATCACTAGTAACAATGCGTTTCATAAATGTTGGGTCGGAATTGACTCGTTCTAGTATGTCCTCAGCGACTCTTAAACGATTGAGTTTTTTAGAAAAAAATCAGGTCTTTTGGGACTAGCCGAGCGGCAACATGTTTCATACCCAAGTGATTATTTAAAATGATACGGATCGACTCGTGAGACAGAAATTTCAGCGGCTATCTCTCTCAAAGTTGAATGAGGATTTTTATTCACTTTTCCGATGTTAACTTCAGTTGAAGATGTTTATGGCCTACCAGGGCGAGGCAAATCTCCCAGCATATCCTCGACCGCTTTTGAACGCATTGTACCACTCATAAGCACATGTTTTTGATATTTTCGATTCACCGTAAGCCTTCTGTAACATTTTCAGTGTCTCTGAATACGAAATTTTATTGGCAATACAAAATTTAAGACAATAAGGATAATAATAAGTAATAAGAAAGAATAGTAATCGTACTAATATAATACATGTGAAAGTGTGTATGTTTGGATGTTTGTTACTCAACCACGCTAAAACGGCTGAACAGATCTCAATGAAATTCGGCACACAAATAGTCTATGACCCGGAGTAACACATAGGGTACTTTTTATCTCGGTAAAAGTCATAGTTTAACCAGTATTATCCTACAAATATAATAAATGTAAAGTTTCTATGTTTGTTACTCAATCATGCAAAAATGGCAATTTTTTTGGTTTATCGTGTTCCGAGATCAGTCTGTGTATATCTGTATAATATGCAGACGAAGTCGCGGGTACCAGCTAGTAAGTTTAATAAAAATATAAGACAAAACTCTTTGTTCGATGTTTTTGTCCATTATGAAATTCGCAATATACACTAAATATGATCAAACTTAAAAACAGCACTGTATTTAATGTAAATCACAGATGCAACTCAAACTGTGTTCGATAGCGCCGACAAGGCGGAGTGCCTTGCCGCCTGTTTGGAGAGCCAGTGCTCCCCGAACAGCGTCAATGCAAATACCGACCGAGTCGAAAGTATCGAAGCCTGTGTGGGGGCGCTGAATAAGCTCCCCGCGAAAGAGTCCCTGTTCCCAGTCACTTCTGAGGAGGTCGGTGCCATACTCAAAAGCCTTAAGCTTAAAAAGTCACCAGGTCCCGACGGAATCAGGAACGAAGTACTCAAACATCTTCCTGATCACCTCATAGCTCAATTGGTCTGCATCTTCAGTGTAGCCATAGCCAACTGCCATTTTCCAGCCATCTGGAAAACGGCCATTGTCGTAGGTATTCATAAGCCCGGCAAGAGCGCGTCGCTTCCCGACAGCTACCGCCCTATCAGTATTCTCAATACGTTAGGTAAAATTTACGAGCGGCTCCTTCTGAACCGTCTCAAGTCCGTAATAGAAAAGAAAAACCTCTACCCGCCTGAGCAGTTCGGTTTTCGTGCTAGACATTCTTGCACTCATCAAGTGCACCGCCTCACGGAGCACATTACGTTTAACTTTTCCCAGTCGTATAACCCCCGTCGTACACTTGCAGTCTTTTTTGACGTAGCCAAGGCCTTTGATAAGGTCTGGCACGAAGGATTAGTCTACAAGTTGTACTGTGGGGAAATCCCCGATAGATTAGCTAAAATCATCCGCGATTTTCTCACAGACCGCACCTTCCGCTACAGAGTGGAAGGTGAACTATCCACACCCCACCCTATACGCTCAAGCCTCCCCCAAGGTTCCATTTTGCTCCTTATCTTTTTAATCTGTACTTCGGTGACCTACCTAAACTTTCCGAGAAAGTTGAGGTAGGGCTATACGCTGACGATACAGTCATATACTACTCTAAAAGGCACAGAACCCATCTCAAAAGTAGAATCCAAAGCGTCGTGACCACTCTCGGGGAGTGGTTTAACGACTGGCGAATAGCCATCAACCCCTCGAAGAGCGCAGCGGTGCTCTTCGACCAAACCGCCTCACAGATACCGAAGAGCCTCAAGCGTTATCCCCTTGAACTCTTCGGTAATCTGATTCCCTGGGTAAAGGAGACCAAATATCTAGGTGTAACCCTAGATAGTAGACTCTCCTTTATACGTCACGTATCTCTAGTTACGAAAAGGGCCTCCTGGACCCTGGCCCGGTTGCATCCTCTGTTATGTTCTGTAAGTAAAATGTCCACGAGACACAAGCTTACGCTCTACAAGATGTGTATCCGTCCGATAATGACATATAGTTGCGCTGCGTTCGCACATATGTCAAGATATAACTGGAAATGGTTACAAGCCATCCAGAATAGGTTTCTTCACCGCCTTACCGGGGCCCCTCGGTATGTTTGTATGGAAGATCTCCATAGAGATATGGACCTTCCTTCGATACATACCTACGCCAGACACCTTTCTCGTTCCTACTTTGACACCGCGTCGAATCACGCGAATCGTTAATCAAAGCGGCAGCTACCTACGTACCGGTCCCAAATGCCTGCCGGCGTAAACGTCGGCCGCATAACATTTTTACCGACCCGGTCGACCAAATCGAAAAAGCAAACGCGTTCTATTCCACCGTCTATCTAAACAGAACGTGCCACCACCCACGCCCGCGTAACCACCGTTCTCTCCGCAGAGGACGGGCGGTCAACTTCGCTCCTGCACACCCGCCACGTCCTCTCTCTAGCGGCAACCCAAGCCTAGGTCTGTTCCTCGGTGTGAAGCCCTTGGGTCAGGCAGCCGCCCGCGCGATACAATGACACTATACGTGCAACACTTATCTACCCACATACAACATTACACACGTATGAACATACACACATGCACACCACACAGGTACATGGGTTCTGTAAGGGACCTTTTTTTCTTTTTTTGCGCTAGATAGTCATGCGCTAGTGAATGTAAAATAACCATTCCGAGCACCAAATACACATACGCATGTTTCCCTCCTTCCTCCTAGGGGAAGGGGAACATGCATGTGAGTATATGTTAGTTAGCTCGAATTTGTAGGAGTAGAAAATTAGCTATATCGCGACCTATTCGCATACGCGACGACTGCCCGAGCCGAGGTTCGGCCATTCTGGCACCGTCGTGCGAGTCGTCGAAAACTTTCGCGGCTGAGTGCCCTAAGCGCTCCCCCCAAGTTTGGTGACGCTGTAAAAGCCGCAGCGGCTTCAAGGCCCCTAAGGCTAACAGTATAGTCAGGTCAAAAAAAAAAGCAACTCAAACTCGGCACCAAAATAATAAATAGTTGTACCAATCTAACAAAAAAAAAAAAAAGATTTGAAACTATAAACAAATCATCCATTCCTGACACTTTTTTGACTGAGTGTATATTATATAGAACGGCGAAACGAGGTAAGCCATAATAAAATCACTATGTTGAGTTTATCACCACATGCACGGAAGTTGGGTGCAGATCCCTACCACCACCACCCCACCCTGCTACACTACCACCCCGGTTGATTACTGGATATAATATACAGGTTGATCGTAAAACGCAACAAGCCTAAAAGTACCACTGCGCCGCGGGTTTAATCTGGTGTATGGTGATTGTGGTCATGTGGCATGTTTTTGATTGCTTATATTAAAATACCATAACAAACACTTCTAGCAATCATAAAGAACATTTCTAAAAAGTTCCATCAAAATTCGTCAAATAGATTTTAAATTTAATCTGTTTTAAATATAAATACAAATCCATACAAATAATGTTATATAATATTATAAATCAAGATGATATATTAACAGATAAAATAATTATGTACACTGTGGTGACAAAAGATAATTATTCCCATATTTTATATCCAGTGCCATAAATATACAACACGAGATTTATGTAGAGATTTAAATATTAGAAAAAATAGAATCACAACGACTTTAATATTAAATTAATCTCTGTATTGCTTTAATGTAAACTATACATAAGCCGTTCACACAGCCTCGTGTCCCACCACATTACACGGATGAGTTCAGAAACAGGCGTTAAGATGAGAGATTACCTCGGTCCGGTGTCGTGTTTCATTTAGTCGGATTTATTGCTCTGTCGACGCAGTGACAACCGACTCTATACGTCTCGATTTCGTGGAACATTGTTTTTATTAACCTATTTCATAACTTGATAAACTGCGGACAGGTGTAGTTACCTGTTCTCATTTGATACCGTAAAATCATTAAAAATAATAATATTTCACTGTATAAACTTTCACATGTTGACTGCGAGAGAATGTTAAAACTACATCTTAAGTGTCTTTACCATGTGTGTCTTTACAAAAATAATGTTGTTAATTCCAAGAGAAGAAGAAGAATTAATTAATTAATTATTATAGTATAAGAGATAATTATTCTTCCCTATACATTAATTAAAAGTCAACTCATTACAGCTGTATTAAGTCGTGCAGGCAATGGATAACACATCTCTCTTACTAATTGATCAAAGTGGTGAAAATGACCTAGAAAAGTATTAAAATAAAAAGAAGTGTGAAATTCTTTCAATCTCATATCAGTCATATCGCGTCACAAAACTATCTATACTTATCTATTTATTGTTACTCCAATCCAAAGGTGGCGATATTTACATAAAAACAAGCGATTAGTGCTGATTTTTCTATTCAAATACTCAGAAACATAAACTTCTTTATCGTATTTCCACCAGGTCAACACTACGGCTTTCCAATCACCTTCTCATATGATCTCCTTTCCACAGTACCATGTATTTGGAGCTAATTAACCATATATGTAATTACATTACAGTAGTCATTTTTCACTATAAGAACTCCAATTAATAATTATTTCAAACCTTCTAAGTCTTTGTCTATCGTAGTGGTTTTTTTTTGCGAGCAAATTGTGTAAAAACAGTAAAAATTTATTTTGTCTTGTCATATCTATTATTCAGCATGACCAGTTGTCACCATTCTTGAACTGTACTTATGAAATCCATCCAAAACAGATCAATGCCCATATTAAACGTTCAAAATTCTATGATCCCGTTTTATACAATGCGCTCTTTGTGACCTGTGAAGGCTTGTAAACGACTGCTTCAACTCTTTGTTTTCCTCTCCAGAAGATAGAATTATTCAATTCGAAAGTTATGACTGCAAATTCAAATAAGGCACTCCAACTGGACTCTGTTGACTTTGATTTTTGTTTAATCTTCTGCGCTTTCTCTGTAGCATAACTAATTAAGGATATAAATGTCCTGAATGTGGCTACTTGAGATTAATTTAAGAAGCTACTGCATAAATTTAATTAACATATTATCTATAAATATTTTAGACACATGGGGTTAATGATTAATTCCCACACAACCAAGTTGCAACGTTATAAAATCTTTAGCACTTGGTTCACTTTGGGAATAGCTACTGGATAAGAGTGTTTCTCCAGACTCACTGTAAGCTGTCAAAGTTAGCTGTTTATCTTTTTTTGTTTGCACTCAATGATATTAACTTTAAACTATATTCATAAATACATTATCAGCAATTGAAGCCTTCGTTTTCTACGTCGATAATAATTTTGTCGATGACTTAAACAATCCAATGTGCTACATACAGTCTGATAATGTTTGATGAGCTAAATGTTTAAAACTTAAATATACTAGTGCCCTATCATATCTAGTCTGTCTTTATATCCATAAACGGTAAAGAAAAATCTCCCGAGTAAATTAAATTTTCCGATTCAGTTTGCACGGCAGTGACTCATGATTGTTCCCTGTTAATCGTATTTTAACTGCAGATGTCTTTTTGTAGGAGCAAATTAGAAGTTATAACATTTGAAACTGTAAAAAGATGACAATTAATGTAATTACATTATCTTCTAAATTTAAATTAATGATATGACCGTTTATGATTTTTCTAGGAAAGATATTAGGTACTACAGGCTTAAATTAATTACGAGTAAGTAAGTAAGTCTTACGGAAGTCTCTTTAGCAAAACCTATTTAAGCTTTAAATAAAAGGGCAATAGAAATCGGGTTTATGTGTTATAACACATACTATGAAATGAGAGATTCTTGCACTTTACATTATAAATGCATAGGTACCACGATTTTTTCATCATGCTGTCTAGTTCCATTAGCATAATGTTCTAAGAGATAACTCAAGCCAAACATTTTGTACCAAGCCGGAAGCCTAGCCGCATGTTAACCAAGGCATGTTTGTTTAAACAGATTCGACGAGATGTGTTTCGGATAGTGGACTGCTTTACTTGAGGCTTCTTTACAAGTCTCTTTTAAAACCCCACATAAGTGGTCTTTTAATTTATTCCACCATCATTCAATCTAAGTACTTATTATAATTTTTGAGACATAGACAACGCCCAGCTTAGAACTAGTTTGTTTGGAAATATGAAATCTTGTAAAGGAGTTTCATATATAACGTTAACAATAAAGGGTTAAAAGTAGTACGATTCCTAAGACATTACCGATGGGAAATATCTACTGGCACCTGGCTAGTAAATAATAAAAATGCAAATGTCATTACTGACTCGAATCGAAAATCAGGCTACAAAGGGGATAAGAAAGAAATGAAAGCTTATGCAAGTGACCTGTCAGTTTTATTGTTAGTGACAGAACAGTTTAATAATTCAAAATGAGTAAATAGTTTAACAGTTTCTGGAAAAGCGACCGTTATAAATGTAAAAATTGAATGACTAATGCCCGGTTTCTGAGGTTCCTGGTTAATCGCTCATTAGCCATTGTTTCCATAAAGATAACTGTAGCTTAAACTAAGTTTATCTCATCATATGTTTTTGAATACATCGGTGACTGTTCGACAACTATCTATCCATTAAGTAGTTTATTAAGCTGCTGCAAGATGGAACCTTTACGAAACTCATAGTAAATATATAATATATTATGTTTTTACTACTGAACAAAAGAAATCGTACGTGTAATATAAATGTAATTGAATTGTTTAATTTTACAGAAATAAAAACTTCGATAATAATTTTTGTTGGTCTGTCAGTCGGATTTATCAAACAACTATCAAATAGGTAAACGATCCATTTTGGTTAGTCAAGTTTCTTTAGAAACGCAAATTTTATGAGTTATTGATCCGATATAGATAGAACTATGAACAGACAAACTAGGGTGGCAACCACCACTCCAACACCGGGTGTGATAGTCTACTTCTGTATATTAAGTGGACTGTTTTTGAAAATTGGCTGGAAGTAGAGATACCACACTAAATAACCATCAAATACGGGGTATACTATAACCGAAATGAAGGCTCACTTATCTTTTGCCGCCGAGGCTGCCGTCGATGATGTCTGTCGGAGTGTTCCAGGATCCAAATGCATTTACTCCAATCGCCAAACCGAAATATGCACAGTACTTTGATGTATATACTATATTGCCGAAACTTTAAAAATTGTCTCGTGAGACATTAGCCGCCGCGCCGGTATCCGCCCGAGTCCCACGTACAAGTGACCAGTCATCTCCGATTTTAATTTTAGGGATAATTTAAAAAACTAAGTAATTTTGCATACCCCAAACCAATTTATGAGCTCGAACACAAACTACAATTAAAAGTACCTTGGAAACCGGGTATTAGGAACTAAAATAATACATGTATAAATGGCCGATGCTGCTAATGATGATGGGCTTTTTCTTTCCACTAGGCCCCCTCAATATACGCTACTGTGGCCTATCTTCAGTCTTCATTTTATGGTGATCACCCCTCGGTGAACCCTCGTTCTACTGAGTATACTATCGAGGATTGCTGTCATGTTGGCCGGCTCAAACGTTTTTTTCAATTTATGTTTCAATAATGAGTCGTAATTTATCGCTTTCAACTATTTTTTGTAATTCCTTGAACGGTCTATCCGAGGTATCCCAATTTTCGTCTACTAAAACACACGATCTCCAAAACTAGTTCGTTTAATTCAGGAATTCTTCGAGAGTAGTACTTTACCTACTGCCACTTCAACTCGCTGGCGATTAAAACTTTTTATTGTCTCTGGTTTATAGCGGAAAAATTTGTAGATCAATTGTACAGTCAATACTCACGTCGAACACCATTCGTCAGGATTTGCAGAAGGCACTGACTGAACATTTTCTTATTCAAGTACTGTTAAATGGGCAAAGATGGGATCTGACCAAACTTCAAATTGCTGCCCATTTTGTTGTGGCTAATGATAAAAAAATAACCAAAACAAAATTATAATACTTAATAGAATCAAACAAGACCACTAAAGACTTAAACGCCTAAACACAGTACGTACAATGAAATATAACGTACGAAAGGATTTTATTCATCCAAAGGGGAGATACGGAGTCCTGATATCTAAGTATTAACATAACGAAGAGTCCAGTCATGCGTGTCGGCTTATCTACGTTAGTAGGATCGGTTCCTATTAAACAAATGATTCATTAGGGAAATGTAAAATTTAACCGATTAGTTCACAAAAACGTGTATTATTATTAGCTATAGTTTCTTTACATCATGGAGTTTCTGGAGCTCCAGAAATTATTCAGAAGCACAAACTTTTGAACATGTTATAAAAAATATAGATTATTTATAAATTTTCTTCATCTTTAGCTTTAGCCAATTATTGTTTACTGTGGTTATAATTATTCATAACCGTCTCTTTTATTGCGCTCGCTTTAAGTACTAATTGTCAAATAATATATTTTGCATATTTTAAATAATGTATCAGTATTAAACAAACTGTTACAATAGGTAGGTATTATATAAATGAATATTTTAGCGTGGTTTATTCACTCGGCTACCGATAATACGCGTAAAAAAAGAGAAAAGAAATGTAATCTGACGAACTTATGTTTATCACACTTGTGTCCTGCGGCAAGCACGACGGATCACAACGCCACGGTCGTCTCTTATTGGCTGCCAGGATATCACGCGATCTATGATGCGTTCAGAAATGATCTTGCTACAATATATAAAAGAATAATTACATCTTTATTCATGTATGGTTGTGATGTATGGACACTAACACAAAAAGTGGAACGAAAACTACTGATAACAGAAAGAGACATGGTAAGAAATTTTTTAAGACCGACGAAGAGTAATATCAAAGATACGCAAATTCTTGGAAAACATTACTGGCGAAATTAAAGCGCGCCGTCTTCGGTGGTTCGGTGATATTAAGAGAAAGGGAGAAGATCAAACGACCAAAAAGCGTAACTATAGACCAAATAACTGGACGAAGGAAACGGCGAAGGTCTCAGGTACAAATGTTTAGATGCTTTAAAGCCCGGTGAATCTTTAAACACCTTCTGAAACTTCAAGGCCCTTAAGGTCCTTACAGTCAGATCGAAAAAAAAGCTGTAGTAAAAGATCTACGAGAACTCCAAGCAAATAAGTGTCGGCAGCGACGCAGTGTACACAGAGATGGTTCTTTTAGTGACAAGTGACGAGTTTAAAATCCACTTTGGGTCAGTGAACTATTGTAATTAGTTTATTTAGTTATTTAGGTATTTATAATACAAAATAAAATTTGAAACAAATTTTTCACTTAATCGAACAGACCTTAGTAATCGGCACATCAAACTAGTCGCCACGGTCGAACGCGTAGCGCGTGCTATGTATAGTGGGGTGGTCATGGAACCTTATACATTTCATTAGTATATTTGTATTAAATAACTAAGTCTACCACGGTTCTATTAAATCTCATTGCATTTATATAATATACTAGCGATCGCCCTAAGGTCGAAAATCGACTAGCGACTTTTTGTTCATAGACTATTTAATTTTTCTGATTGACCTTTACAGTATTCATATTCAATGAGTATTATCTACATCACTTGCTGTCACTTTTCGTTCAGTGACAATGTCAATATTTTGGGGAGATCTAAGATCAATGTCACTGGTCAAGTTAGGATTCACAGTAATAATTTATTTTATTTTATATATTATATTAGTAACAGATATTATAGAATTTTTTTTAGCTTTCTGCATTCCTTCTCCATATAAACTTTAACCATGTCAAATCTCACAGTCATCCGTGCACGCAATACGCTTATAAAGGTACCGAAAGCTTTTGCTTCACATATTAATATATAGATTTATATATTTTTTTTTAATTATTATTAGGACTTAGAAATTTAGTAACGATTAAACAACAGTTGCGGTGTTGATCATTAGCTCCCGCTGACGAATATGATTTTTAAAATCATTTAGAAAAATGTCTACAAAGATACATATTTCTACAAAGATTTTGTGATTTTATCATATATCGGAATCTTAAGGTGGCCTCCAACGGTCCGTGATGTAGCAAACGGACGCGGACCAGCCATCACCAACGCGCGACCGACGCTCCATGTGAACTGTCCGCGTCGTCTGCGGTCAGGCAGACAAGTCCGTAGCCTTTACGTTCGTTCGGTGCGTGGCTGTCCGTGCTCGTCGGCCGTGCGAGAGAATCCGCAATATTCGGACCGTGGGGACCATATTTAGAGGTGAAAAAGGGGTTTCTCCGAATATGGATTATGAAGTTGATTTAAGTGGTAAAGTAATAGTCACAAATCAATAAAAAAGTATAACTAATTATCAAAAATACTTTAGGATCTAAAGTAAATAACTAAAATTAATAACTTTTCATGTTATCTATCAAGACGAAAATAAAATATAAAAATATAAGAACGTATGTCCGCTCTCTACCATGACCTATTGCGAAATAATTCGTACTCCGATATGTATTTGTTTATAGTGTGGATTTAATTATAACTACCTACAATATATAAAATTATCTTACAGACAAATAAACTCATTATATCCGTTACTCTATTATGTTTAAAAATAATCTTCAAAATACTCTCGAACGTTCGAAATAACTCATACTCGTATAAGTAAACACAATAACGTCATTGACTCAACAAAGCTTACAATAACACGACTGTTGGGTACTGACGAATTCAATTCGAAATACCAATAATAGTTTTGGAATAGATCGTTTCGGTATATACAAACATACAGACAAAGGCTTGTGTGAAAGCAAACAGTGGCTGAGCGAGTGCTGTCGCCGTTTGGGACGATTTCCCTGAGACAACATTCTGATTGTTGGCTGGATGTGTTTCTCCATTGTTATAAAATATTATTTATTTATATATTTCCAACAATAATGTAGTAGGCATTCAATTCATAGATTAGTATTACTTAAGTCAAGTACCAACATTCTCGTATTTAAATAAAAGCTCTTTGAATCATAATATGATTGTAGTATGTATACGAATGTAATTCGAAGTATTTAAAATTAAGGTGTAAATATTGATCCAAAGGCAGAAATGTTGATTTTACATGCAGAATAAATAGCAGTAGATAGCAGACATTTAGTTATCTAATTCGTGACAACCTAGATACTACAATGATAATGTGAGTGCTCAAGGATATTCAAATGCTATCAGTGATATCAGTAACGTAATCCTAACATACCATACCAAGGGTAGACATACCTAAAGTTTATGCTGTTACACTCGTTCTTAGTTTCCTATAGAAATATTTCAAGAAGAATCAATCTTTTCCAAAGTCATAACAGTATAAAGAAAAAAGAGCAATGAAAATATTGCATGAAAAAAAACTTTAATTTTTGCATTCATAATAAAAAAACATATTATCTTTCAAATAGTCTAAATTCTTTTCCATATTCAAGAAGCGTGCAAATCCTCAAAGTACGATATGCCTTCTTCTTTTCCATATCAGACTGTTTTGTCTGTATTTAGTCAAATCTAAACTGTTACAGTCCGCAGATATTATTATTCTTTCAAGGCTTATAAATAATAGATTTTTCTTTTCTATAATATTACTAATGTATCGTCTTCTACAATGGATTCATACATAGTCGGACATCCACAGCTGTGTGTTTGTGGAGAGCTCCTCCGCTACAGCTAGGAGATTCTGCTGTCTTAACTTGACAAGTTGTTCTAAAGTACTCCATTATGAAATAATACGGTACTTTAATAAAAATAATAAAATTTTAAACCAGCGAAAATTTATGAAACGAATTTACAGTAAAATTTAAAGTTCCGCAAAGCATATAAATAGCATGGTTTAACAAAAAAAATCAAAGCAGTCATGAAGACTGCCGATATTATTAGATTAATAATAGAATTAAGAAAATACAAATATAAATTGGAAAAAGAAATACTAACTTTGTAAAATATAATTGTGTAACATATGGAAATATTTTAAATATTTTTCGATAATCGTTAACACGTCACGTGACCATGTCGATGACGACTTACATGAATTTCCTCCCTATCCCAACCTTCCTATAGAAGTTATCACCTTAACCTTCGAATATAGTGCGAGAGAGACAACTGCAGCTTTGTTTGGTTATAATTTTTATACCTACCATGTGAAATAAACGAAATTTCGTATTACCCTGTTTCCACCTCCATTATTGGAATACGACTTTTTTTTCTAGAATAATAATTTTATGGACTTTGCGATGTCTTTTAATTTTTAATATCTGTTAAACTTGTTTATTGGATGTCTTACTTCAGTAATTTTAGGTTTCTTAAGGACTTTGAATAGTTCTTACATCTGGAATAAAATAGAGAAATACTTTTATATTGACTAAGCACCACTCATATTAATTCACAAGTGTTTTTCATTAAAAGTTCTGGATGTAATTAATGCCTACCAACATAAATACTCTCCTACGGTAAAAATCTCTAGGTAATAGACTGGTTTTAATTATTCTTATATTAAAATACTTCAGGTACCTGCTATGAAAATAAAGGCTTAATGATAAATATTACAAATTTTAATTTAATTGAATTCGAAAACTTCGTGAGAAATCACAACGCTTGATAAATTTTGTTGTGTTATCATGTAAGCAGAATAAAGAGACATGTAAATTTATTGGCGCCTTCTCTCGATAAGTTCCCAAAAGTTCATGAATTTACATGCTGGTTATAATAATATTAAAATAAATACATACAGAATTTACATTTTTAAACCAATATTCAGTGAAAATACAATACATAATACACTTTAGAATATGTCCACGGCACGCAACAGTGTACGACCACAATACCAGGCACTTCGCGCGTTCCTGTCATATCCAGGCAACCAATTGTACCTGCGCATAGTAATGTAAAATTCCGAATAAAATTATTTGGTTTACACACGTGTGCATTATTGAATTGTTTTGGGACATTTTCTTGTGCATAGTTATCATATTCCAATGTCACAAAATGCCTTTTGGTGGGTTTCGGTAGCTTTTTCCATTTATAATCTCTGTGCGGTAACGTCAAAAAAACTAAGGGAAAAGCTTGTAAGTAATAACACAAAGGTAAAGCAACAGTGGGCTAATTTATTATGTGTGGTAATTTATAATGACAAGGTGCATTGATTTTTTGTTGCCAGAGTTGCACGCATCCTAATATTTTTTTTTTTTCGTGTCACTACTGATTGCAAAGGACTTAAAGAGATGTCGACCAAATTTTTGAACGCAGATCTTTTTAGGCCACACCGTACTCTGTCAAACGTTTAATATTATCATAGAGTAATAAAGTCCGCTCACTGTACGCCGAGTTCATAATTCTATGAATATTATCATAGAGTAATAAAGTCCGCTCACTCACGCCGAGATCATAATTCTATGAATATTATCATAGAGTAATAAAGTCCGCTCACTCACGCCGAGTTCATAATTCTATGAATATTATGCTATGGGTACTTTTTGGAAGCTATACTACTTTTGGTACGTTACTAGAGGGTGAAATTGAATGTTGGTGTTTGTGATACAATTTTTTGGAGTTATATATTGTTACACCCGTTGGTGTTAAAAATACCGTTGATTGACGTGAAGAAGTTTTATTCGAATTCCACACAGTTACAAATTAGACGAACTCACAACACTGTTATTTAATTCACTGTGGTTTCGCTTCTTTTATCGCTTTATAATTCAAAACTGAACTGCCTCGGCGCCGCGTCTGAGTCGCGACTTTTCTTGATGTTTTCTTTCAATCCCTACTCGCTGACATAATCGAGGCGATAAGCCCTATACATGTGTGTGTAAACTGCGATGTTTACACAAACATGCGCCGTGATTGTTTACGACGCGAACATTATTTCGAAGTACTGAGATGTTTGTAGTTGCTTCGAGATATTTCGGGAACAGGATTTTTCAATCTTTTTAATCGGGTTGTAACAGGTCGTAACAATATGTTTTGTTAACCTTAAGCCTTGTAAAAATCAATTTGGCTAAAATTATTTTACGCCCTTTGTAGCGGAAAGAGTTATATTAATATTTCAGAATATTTTAGCAGTGGGCGATTATGAGATATACTAATGTAATCATTCGATTATGAAAATTTCTTGAGATACCTCGATTATGGCCATTAGTAATTACTAATGCTAGGTACTAATATTAGTAGTTAATAATTTGATGGAATTAGTAATTATTACGACCGAACGACCTTTTTTTTAGCTAATTGGTATGTATTTGGAACTGTGTTTACGACTGCGTGACCTTTTTTTTTTAGCTTCCCAGTCTACATTTTTGATGTATGTAGCGACATCGATATAGCGACACCTATCTCGCCATATACGAACTATCCCACATCGCGATATTGAAATTTTAACTCAACAATTGAGTATATATACAAGAACCCTGACAACAATGGTGGGGCAGCAGCCCGCCAGACATAACACCCGTCTGGTCGGAGGATCCTCCTTTTGCAATGGTTCCCACAAGTACATAATTATCTCAATACAGTCAACATTCATAATTGCTCACCCCTGAGTATACTTATAGGGTTCGATTATTATGTATGATCATTAATAATCATAATTCGATTATGAATTATCTATCACTCATCATCGAAATAACTCGAATATGTAAATCATTCATAATCGAATATGTCGATTATGTAAATAATTCATAATCGCCAACCTCTAGAATATTTGTTAAATTAAGTCACTTAAAGCCATGAAACCACGATTTCAATGGACAATTCTACAGAAGATTATACTGCCGGAACCCATATCTCTAGAGGCTCGCAGTCGTGAGTGGAGTGGAGTAGTACGATATACCTGTATTATACTCTCTTCTACATAACACTTCGTCCGCAATAAAAATGAATTATGCGTTTCGTTACACGGCAAGCTGTTACGTTACCTCGCGTGGAAGTTTGCCACGTAAAAAAAAATCATATGAACTTAAGACATTTTTTTTTTTAAAGTAAAATATTTATAGTAATTTACATTTTGGATTAATTTGACTCTATTTATTAAAATATAAAACAATTAATTTAACAAACAATATTATAATAATACGTACCTATATGATGTTATTTTGAAACTATTTCCGAAATTACATACCCTCGCTGTATATTATAAAATTTAATTAAAATCGATTAAGAATAAATAGAAAGAAATATTATTTATTTTTTACGATTTCTAAAATAATTTATTAGTGATTGATAATTTGGCGTATTACTAAATTGAGTTTAGTTAATAAATAGTTTCCGTGTTAAAAATTTAATAAAAAAATCGATAAATTCGTTTTGCTTTAAATCCAGATAACAAACCGATAGACGGACATGCAAAATTTTTCTCGTAATCAATGGTTTTTATAGTATGTAGGTTGATATTATTAAAAATATGAAAATAATACATTTTTATATTTATTTAATTAAATATAGTGTGCTGTCAAGAAGAATAAATAAATAACACGAAAAAGAATAACTGTAAAAATAAAAATACTTATTATATCTATTTTAAATTTATTTTAATTATAAATGATTTAATGGTTATATAATAGAATTAATCAAAAACATATGTTATAACAAGCTAAATCATTAAAAAGGAAACAAAAACAAAAAAACATGACTTAATATTTTTCTCTATTCTTGCTTTTTATTGGATTCCCAGACGTCGTGCTTAAATATTATATAACCTATGTCACTCCAACAATTAAGGCGAATCTAATGACACCTCGTATGCTAAAATCTATCAAGTCGTTTAAGCTACAGAGCGTGCCAAAGAAATAGACATACATACTTATAAATTACATACATGCATACCTTTCTCGCAGTTGGGTAAAAATTAAAACTCACATCAATATGTTTCTTTTCGGATTTTTAGCACAAACTTGTCCTATAAACCCTTCTATTGCCTTTACTTTGAATGAAGATAAAACAGATTTGAACCAAGTTAGCAGTTACACTTTTTAAGCCATTTATGGACCCTGACTACTCCCATTCCAATCAATACCTACATTTTTGATCATAACGTTGAGGTAACGGTATGAAAAAAAGGACTGGAAACATATGCAGCTATAAAATAATTTAGCTGGCAACCACGATTACTGTTTTTTTTTTTGGAAAATATTTCTTGGAAAATATCTCGTTTATTTATCATTTCCTCAAACAGCTCCGGAGTATATTCACTGTTTGAGTTACTGTTCAAAACAATTTTCCACTATGTATTTATTCAACAACTTGTTTTCAATAAGGAATAAGTTATATTTTATATGAGAAACATTTTTTAAACTGCGCTTTATTTTTTATTACATTACATTTTCAAAAATGCGTCTACACCAATAAGTGTGTTCCGGCAGCTGCACTTGAGAGCTAGTGTTCCATTAGGCTTAACGTGCCTACCATCTTCGGCCACATCATCACTTAAGATCAGATGAAATTATGGCCACAATACTAAACCTATAACGATTTTTAAAAAAACGCACTTCTGTCAGATAATGCGCGGGTAGCTTTCAATTTCATTCTTTATCTACTAAACGCGACAAAAATGTATAACTTCAAAAAACACGTTCTAGTACAACGACTTTCACCTACGGAGTAGATCCTACCTAAAATTGTTCTACGATCTATTAAAATATTTATATGTATTTCCAAACCAAAATTCATGTTTCAGTAAATTGGCCTCTCTGCCTTTATGACTTACTAGGTAAACATGCTCGCTAGACCGCGAAATAGGTCATAAATGGGTATATGATAATATAGTCCCTTTGAAATTGGACAGTCAAGTCAATTCAAAAAGAATATAATGTATTTTATTATAATTACATTGTAGCTATAATAAAAAATTTAAGGATAGGGTATTAAGTGTGTTTTATAAATTAGCGAGATATATATAATTAGATTGTTTGATTCTTTATTATTAATAGTCGAATAATACATAAATTTAAATAACAAATAATCACAGCATGGCTTTAAAATATTTCATAATAAATATGCGTTCTAAATATCAGATCTAATATGTAGGAGTTTTTAGTGTGGATTTGACCTAGGGTACCTCCGCCACATTTATGGACGGTGTGACCTCAAAAGTATGGTAACAAAAATAAAAGGGAAAACTTCTAGCTGCCAACTAAAATATATATTGGATTTCATTTATAACGACCTCGGTTATAACTACTTTTTGGTTAGAGCGACGTATCATTTACGTCCTTTGAATTTAATGTATAGTTTTAGAAGAAAATTATTTGGCTATAGTATAAAATGTTTTTTAAAATAAGTGTAGATGCATTAGCTGCGCTCTATTTAAGCAATATTAAAGTCAGTAATTGCCTGCGTGACATTATCCAGTGTCATGGTTGCACATCAATACAACTCAAAATATATATTCGATTCGTTCTAACAACAAAAATAAATGTCTTTCATATTCTTTCCCTCTTTTGCGTACTATTTAACTGAAAGCATTATATTTTATAGTTTGTATATATAGGTTAATTACGCTGTTTTAGTGCAATGATGTTAGCGTATGATACGTCTATATATAAAATGTCATTGGCTACAGCGACTTCGGATGTAACACTGATTTTGGGTGTGAAAATTATCATGTTTGTCGCATTTATACTCTCAAGGAGTCTAGTGGATTCAATGAATAGAAATAGTCACGATACACCCAGCACAGGTGTATACGTTCTCTTCGCCCTGCGTTCGGCACGTAAGTTATTTAACCGACTTTAACAAAAAACGGGAGGTTACTTAATTCGAATGTATACTTTTTTTTTGGATGTTCAGCCGTAACTTATGAAGTTAAGTTAAGTTAAGTTAAGTTAAGTTTATGAACTGATTTGGATGATTCTTTTTTTGTTGGATAGGTGACCTCAAGGGTGGTCCCATTTTAATTTCATTGGCATTCGACCTTCATCTTCGAGATACACCAGGGCACTCTTCAAAATCATTGAAGTTGGTTTTCTTTTTTTTTTAATTGTCTTGTTGGTTAATATGAAGGTCTACGCTGAGTCCCTGGAACCTACATACATTAAGGATTAATATTACGGGTTAATACTTTAATAGGACATGCAATGAAATAGTACGGTCGCCTGAACAGTAGTATAGTTGACATATAGAACGGCGTATAATTTAATAATATTATTTCAACCAAACACTCGTAAACTAGGAAATTAATATTCAAAAATAAGATTATGAAACTGTTTATTAGTGAAACTTTTCTATGTGAAACTGTTTCGAAATTTATTTTAATATAATCTAGAACGCGTAAAGCGTAACTTACCGACGTGGCTAAGTTATGGCGTCTTCAAATTTGTACTGCAATTGAGATGATCTACAGTTCTGAAGGAACACAAGTTTCAAACTCGTAGTATTATACTAAACCGTGTTCTAATATTAAATTTGAGCTTCTTTGTTCATTATATTCAATTTAAATTTTAAAATATTTTCTTTTCATAAATCTATCTTCAATAATGACGAATTTTCATACAAACTTTCACCCTTTTTTCACCATTTTAGGGGTTGAATTTCCAAAAATCCTTCCTTAGTACTCACCTACGGTGTAAAAAAAAACCCGTATGCAAACTTTTACGGTCCTTGTCCCAGCAGTTTGGACTTGTGCGTTGATATGTTTGTCAAGTTATCCTTTTATATAAATAGATTTTTAGAACATTGTAGTAACGTTAGAAGTTAATTTAAAAAAACTTACTAGAAGATTAGCTTAAAAGTAACTAGATATTTATAAAAATGATGATGATAATTCCAGGCTGTAAAAGTCCCACCACTGGAAAAAGGCCTCTTCTCAAAGGTAGACACGAGCACGAGCATAATCACCACCTCAGCTCATGAGTCCATACGTCATACATGTTGGAGAAAAAGAATCAAAACATGTTTGTAACGTGTCTGCGCTCGCAGCTGCTCTAAAAACAAATGTTTTGAATCTACCGCCACCTTCGACGTCCCGTACGCGCTTCCGCTTTATAAATTGAGGAGTGGCGCGGTGCCACACGCTTTAATGTAGAATGTCGTACAGAGCCGATGCTCTGTATGTTCGTATTATTGGGATCAGTTTGTTATCAAAATACACCTGTAGTAATGGTGGTGCCGTAAGCCGCCTTAGTTCAATGACCGCCCTGGTTCATGGGCCGCGCAAGGCCCTTGTTCATGTGCCCTAGTTTATCCGCCACCCTGGTACAAAAGAACGCGCTAAAGGCTTTATCATGGTATCGAAATACGCCCACACTTATACCTGTGTGTATTCGTTAGGACGTATTAACGACTTTTAAATGCCGGTAAATCTATACAGGTAGAGGTCTACGCGAACGTTTCTCAAATGTTGAAAGTTTCATAACGAAGTTTTCTTTCGCTGTTATTTGATAGAATTTCTTACTGAATTTAAATTAGTAAACGTACGTGAACTCGGAGCAATTTTAAGGTCATATATACCAAGACTCAAAACTAAATTTCTTACATCGTCCATACTCCGATGAAGGCACATCAAACCTTTGTAAGTGGCTCAGCAATATGACCGACTTACAAATTGCATGTAAAAATATAACATACCCCATCATGCATTAGTCATAATTATCAAAAGTTCACGGGTAAATTCTGTCAATTTGCTGGCCATTCGTGCACGTTCATATATCAACAATACTGTAAGCCTTTTTGTTAATAATTGAAAAAACAATTCTGCGACTCGTGTGAACTAGCTGTTATGTGTTTATGGACCAAGAAAAAATAAGGTAGGATATTTTATTCCACTGATCTTAGCAATTATTATAGTTCAATTAATGAGACGAGTTTTGTTAATGATATTAAAATATTTTACTATATAAATAACATTCCATAAATTTAATTGTTGCAAAATACATCGTATGTTTTCATACATTCAACAATACACAATTCTGTCTATGGTACATAAATCCGTTCATTCATATGTAACATATTTTGAAATATTGTTTCAGTGTTCGAGTTACCCAGAAATGTACGTACAGACATCATAGATCCCTGGACAGCCTACAGGCTGCAATATGTGCTTCGTCCTCAGGGTATATCAAGTAGGCGGTGTTGCCAGGTTTTAAAATATTCAGTGGAGTTAACAAGGATTTTAGTTGTCTGTAAAGCCATGTCATCGTTATTGTTTGAGGTTTCCTTCTTCTTTTTATTTAATAGCAACTAAGTCCTTCCAAAATTCTGCCAAAGTTACGTGGTTAAAATATGTATCTACATTCTTATCGTTATCTACATACATTCTTGTTACCTTCAAATATAATTCTAACAAGAGCGGCTCCCGTCTCAAAACTGTTCTGGGGATTTCTGTTCCAACTTAAAATGCATGTTTCTAGTAATTATTTATATTTTACTTCGCTAATGCACAATAACCAAATTAGATCACGTAAAATAACGATAAAATTATATAATTTAGGTTCAAATAATGTAAGTTTATGCATTTAAATAACTACATGACAGATCAAGATACTGCTAAAAAATTATTGTTTGATATCGAATCGTTGCTTCTTCGTTTTTTGAGCAAATCAGTAGTATTTTGAGTAAACATCACGGTGGATAGTGCAAATAGAATAATTTGTTATTATAATTTAAAGTAAAATATTGTCTTTTGGTGAGCGTGTCACTTGAGAAAGGCTCCACGACAAAAAATATTCTTTAATGTGTTGTATTGGTTTTTATAATAAGAAAACTTTGATAGTTTCCAGGAAAATTTTGAAATTTGGTAAATACTTAACGTTCTTTTTCCTATCGGATTTTTGTATGAACTCAAAACCATAATTCACGATTCGGCACTCATTTTTGCTTTGTTCATTAGGCTTTGGATAAGTTTTCAGGCAAAAAAAAATTGGATAGGTTATAGACTATTGAAAAGGGCAGAACAACGTCTGGCGGAGAAATTAGTTTCATATACAAACTGTGTAAATTATGTACACTCTGTCTCTTGTTTATTACACAAATATCGGTGCAGATTTGATTTGAAGTCTATGCATCGTATAAGATAGTATTGATCGAACACTTTTAAATAAATTTTATTAAAAATAAAACTTTCTGAGGGTTATCTTCTAGTAACTTGAAATGTCATTTTTTTTAAATAACATGTAATAGATGGCTTTTTATCTTTAAAAAAATATTGTCAATAGTTGGCAACTCTATCGTATTCTATATAGTGTATCTACGGCTCAAGTTACCAGAATGAATAGACCTATCCTTTTAGTTCTGTTCATGCGTTATAAACATTTTAGTGGGGTCATCTTAAAATGGAGAATATGTTTCAAGCATGACACAATAACGATATATCAAAGAGACAGCCGATGTGAGAAATAGTCGGCTGTCAACACTCATGGTCCACTAGAGATCAGATTTGTTATGGTCTAGGTACATTGTATATCTATACAATTAATAAAATTGAAGTGTCTGTTTGTAATGTCAAAATAACTAAATACATATGAAAGTATATATGGTATTTATAACAAAAGTCAAGTACCACAATGTTAAGTAAGTGTCCACTATGTATTATCACCTTTAACCGATATAATATCAGTCACAATTGTTGCTACTTTTCACAATTTACTGTAATACAAATGGAACGTATTCTAATGCGGGTTGCTAACCACACCTTTCAAACAAGATCATAATTATTAGCGCTGCACTACTACTTCTTTGTTGACAGGAAAAGTTTTAGCGATTGTGTTTTAGCAATAAATCCCTGTATAGTTTCTACATCCCACTTAATCTATAATAATATTATAAAGCTGAAGAGTTTGTTTGTTTGGTTGAACTCGTTAATCTCAGGAAGTACTTGTTAGAATAGACAAATTATTTTAGTGTTGGATAGTCCATTTATCGCAGGAGGCAGGCTATATAATATCACGCTACAACTAATAGGAGCGGAACATCAATGAAAAATGTTGCAAAAACGGGGAAAATTTATTCCTATTGAAAGTTTCCATTGCGTGCGCTGCGTAAATGGTTAAAGTTACGCAAAAATAATGTGTGAACAGAATTATTTCTCTTAAAAAGTTCTAAAAAAAAATCCGCGATAGTATATGCCTATCTTTCAAAGTTGACCCAATATATAGTATAAATTTATTGTAATAAAATTTGTTCTAAAATAATGCATTATTTGCGAAGGTGTTTTTATAAACATGGTATTAATCCTTATCGAAATAAATATGTTATTCATCACAAGTGTTTAATTTTTGGACAAATTGACCCTTTACATCATTTGATTTCAATGAATATCTTAGGAGATATATACCACAGTTTTAAAATAACTCCGGCAGCAAAATAATAACCAAGTACCGCGCGTGCATTTTAGCGGAATGATGTGACAGGTGGGCGGCTCCTATAAATTGTATTGTAGGTGCCTACGACAATTGTTTTTTTTTCTCTGCATACGTTCCACTCTCTCTCTCTCTCTCTCTCTCTCACTTTGTAACGCAGACGAAGTTGCGCGGGTTAGCTAGTCTAATATAAAACTATCTATGCCCCACGGTTTCACCCATGTTCAATTTATTTGATTAACTCACAACCGCGCCGCCGACGACGCCGCGACGCAACTGTGTTGCCTACCGTTGTTCTCACTTCCCGTACTTGCCTACAGCTTGTCAAATTGCTTGACGTTCATTGTTACTACTTCGTCCCTTAGAGATTTGTCGTGATATTGTATAGCTTAAAACCTTCCTTAATAAATAAGATATGACATGTAAAAAGGCTTTTTCTAATATAGTTAGAACTTTCAGAGATTTGTATGGTCAAACAAACATACAATGTTTTTTTTATAGTATAGTTTATAGGGATTACATATTTAGAGTTTCATAGAAAAATAATATTATAAATATACTATAATATTTCTGCACAATTTAGTTTATAAGTAAAATATTAATAAAATTGAAGCAATTCTTCTTTCAGTTCACCCAAGTCCCATTAATATCCGTTTCATTCTTCTTGTACATTTTATAAAACAATGTATCTTATTGTAAACACCGGCCTGTGTATGAGAAATGTTCTCGTATCGAGCGAAAGGAGCTGCTGTACTACTCGATAAGTGTCGAAACACATGAATGTAGCGAAAGCGATGTGATTTATATAATATTTTCGATTAATCGAACATCAGACAAACATCTTAGCATTCCATAGATTCACCGTGCGTCGGGTCAATCGTGTGGCAGAGAGAAGCAAACACGAGCAGCCCCCGGGACTTGCGACCCAGGTGTAGGTTTAAGGGGCCCCCTTATGATGCATATCAGCGCTCACCTTGACTGCTCGTGATACCCTCCCTGCCAAGCCAGATTTGGTAAGAGCCTGTTAATGCTGCTTTAGATACCCGTTCTAAAATAGAACTTACTGCAGTTCTCGACAAGCCGAGGTCTTTTAGCAAGTTATAGAGAGATTTCGCTGGAATACCTCTCGCTGCCGCTTCCACCGCATAGCCGTTTTTGATTAGCTCATTACATAGATCGTAATATTTATTATTTTTTATTACGTAATCTTTAGGTATTTTAGTTTCCCACGGCACAGTAAGTTCTACAAATACTTATTGATTGTCTAAGATTTACTTAAGTCTTGATTTCTCGACAATAAAGAAATATGTCTGGTCTGGATGACGAAACACCCACATCCTCTGGGATTTTATAATGTTTTTCATATGTGTCCACTAAAATAATCCAATTAGGTGTAGAACCTATTTTGAATATGAAGTCCTTTACTTTTCACACAAAGAAGACACAATTAGTCATATTTTTATAGTTTCTAATTTTTCTAATTAGTTTTTAGTTATATTATTTGTGTGGAATTAAATAAAGCTTTATTATTATTATTACTTATTTTTAATGACTGTATTCGATTATTGAATTTGTTTATAGCCTTCTAAAATTTCAAAGTTCACTTTGTGACTAAAACTTTTTGATAAAGTTGATAAGCTCCGAAAGACCCTTTCTTGGATATTAAAAAACTACGTTACCATCTAATAATGATTTTATTAATAATTATGTTTCTTATAATTTCTTAATTGTTTTTTTTAACTGTCTATGCTGTTAGCCATAAAAGCTCTTAAGCCTCAGACGGCTTTTATGGCTTCAACGGGCATGTAGGCGAGCGCTGAAGGCATTACTTCTTACATTGGCTTGTTAAATGTTGTCACATGAATTAAAATAGTACAGTTCGAGTTTTATCCGTTTTAGATAGCTCTTTTATTGAGAGGATTCTAGGCTATATAAGATTTCATACCATGATCCTAAGGAGCGGAGCATAAATTTAACGCAAGTGAATCTGTGAGACATTACTATCATAAAATATTTAAAACAGACTTAGATAAGCCAAAGTATTTGACTTGAAAGGAAAAATATTTATAACAATAAAAAATAAACATTATTTTCTCGATTAAGCACTGAACCATTTGTAATGCGATTATTTTGTAAATCGCTTTTGCTTACGTACAATATCCTTCACCGAAATCATACCAAGAGTATGATTTATAGCAATACATACAACGCATTTGCGACGCTACTACCAAGACTTCGATACTTGAAGTATATTTATATAGAGAAATGATGTTTGACTTTAACTTATAGGTTGAATGCATCTTCTTAACACCATAACTTGATTTAGTACGTAGGGAATTTTATCGATAGGGATACAATATAGTTACGACAGCAATATTTACGGACTTTTGTTAAAAACTCTTTATTTTTTATTCTTACAATGAAAAAATCAACATATCATGAGAAAACTTAAACCCTTGAAAAATGTTCTTGTAGTGCCAAAAATAGAAAAGCAGTTGATTTCTCGGCGGTTGAAATCACCAAAAGAAAGAATTTAACAATACGTCAGTTTTTGACGGGAATTTGAATTGACATATTGTGGTTTTTATTTTTATTTCATTAGCTTAAGTTTTTTGACCCTATGTTATATTTTTTATGCATACAATGAAAAATTCAACATATCATGAGGAAACTTAAACCCTTGTAAAATGTTCTTGTAGTGCCAAAAATAGAAAAGCAGTTGATTTCTCGGCGGTTGAAATCACCAAAAAAAAGAATTTAACAATACGTCAGTTTTTGGCGGGAATTTGAATTGACATATTGTGGTTTTTATTTTTAATTCATTAGCTTAAGTTTTTTGACCCTATGTTATGTAATATTGGTGGCATTTTGCGTGTCGTAGTATGGTTGTTGTGCGTGAAATGGATTATAAAATATAAAGCGTAAACATGCACTTTGAGATATCACAGAAACTCCCTAGATAGTTCTGACAAGGTAGCCACCATCTTGAAAATTTTACGAAGGCTCAAAAACATTGACAAGAAAGAAGAAAAAGTAGAACAATACGTCGTGGGCTGGTGTGATGAGCCCTCATTGCTGGTGCTACCTACATCTCCAATACAAAAGTACAATACGGAAAATTATAAAAGAAAGTTTAGTCCAAAAAAGAAACTACCGGAAAACATAACAATTTTACAACAGCAAAAACTCTACAATGTTACTTAATTAATTATATATTTATTCTCCTCCTTCTGCTAGTGCTGCAGCTGCTGCTGGTGCCGCTGTAGTTGCTGCCTCTCCCCCAGACGTACCAGCTGGGCCTGTTCCATCACCAGCTCCGGTACCAGAGCCATCAGCACCAACTGTGGTAGCACCACTTGAATCTGTCTTGTCTTCACCTCCAGCCGTTGTGGGATCAGTACCATTACCCTCAACAGCAACAGTTACATCATCCGACGGTACCATCCCAATGTTGGATCCATCATCATCGCCGAAGATATTGTGGTAATCTTCTGGCATTGCTCTAACAGTGAAGATGCAGGTCGAGACGCACTCGTATTCGTCTTTGAACATGTTAATATTGGGTAGACAGCCTCGCCATAAGCCCACTTCGCATCTTGAGCCAGGTTTCCAGTAATACATGACGGCGACAGGAGATTTGCCGCAGTCCTCCCATCGGAAGTCAGCGAAACAGGCAGCTGATGGTTCTGGAAGTATTTTTTGTCGATTATAGGCTTTTTTACCTGACTACGGCAAAGTTATGTCTTCAGCAGTCTATGTATGTTCCACCGTAGCGTCTAAACTAGTCGATTCTTTAGTATGGTGCTGGTGACATAGGCTACATTTTATACGACAAAATCAATATAATTGAATATTTTAGATTTTCAAAAAATGGGAGGCTCTGAATTGTTTTCTTTTCCATAACCTATCGAGTGGGATGTCAAGTGAAATAGGGAAAAATTTTGAGTTTGTAAAATATATATGTACAGTATCATTTATATACAAATTAATTAAATTTAAGGGTTATTTTGTAATGTCAAAATAACAAAATACGTTACTTATAACAAAAAAACCTTTTAATATTTTTTGTCTGCTTGTTCCGGCTAATCTCCTTGACAGTTAGACCGATTTTGGCGGGATCTTCACTGGTAGATGGTTAAAAGGATTCTTTTTTATTTTAGAAAAAAGAATTAGGGTTCCGCATAAATAAAATAAACTAAGGTAGCAGTGAGTAATACGTGACCCCACGTGCACGCTCCCCTTCGCCGCTGGCACGTCATACGAAATTCCAAGCGGACAAAGTCGCAAGCACAGCCAGATAAAACATATCAAGCGACAGAAAAACAATTTATACTTTAATATATTTTAGCGTTCCTGAATAATACTATCGCTATCTGTTGGCAGTTCTGAAGTTTAATCGTGTATAAATAAATATAAAAAAAAAAAAACAATCGAATTGATAACCACTTCCTTAGAGGTTAAACACCTGGTGTTGGATAATGATAGAACTACCAATATATCAATCACTTTACATATTCCGTTCGAATTTGAAGAGTTTGCAGTTGTATCTTCGAAATCCAAGACAATCATCTCGACACACTCTATCTCACATCTTAAATATATACATATTATTCTTCACACAATATATTGATAAGGTACCTAATCTTAGTAATTCCAGTTATATCATAAACACCTTAAAATATTATAGTGCCATTCCACTATATCTACACTAATAAATCATAGTATATATGTATTTAAATAATAATAAAAGTATTTCTGTCCGTACATGTAATTTATTTTCCAAATTTCTTAATAGACTTCTATTATAAAAGATACTGATCAGTGATATAAATTTTAAAAATGGCTGTCTGTCTGTTTATATGTCAATATATAACTCCAAACTGGCTTGACCGATTGTTATAATATTTTGTACATGGGATGTATATATCATGTAACTAGCTGTGCCCCACGGTTTCACCCGTATTGATTTTATACGACAAACATTGCCAACTCACCTGTGTGGCCTATCATAATCAAGGAACCTAACTTCCCGCGATGAACATGATTTAAAGGGCAAAGTTTAAATTCATAAAATTGTCTTTACTATGAAGTAACTTTGTTCGTAACGATTAATATGCCATGCCTAAAACTAATGCTCAGATATCACTTTTTAATCATTAACATAAGTTTTTCACATAATACCGTATTGTGGTTTATGTATATAAAATAAACATAAGCTATCGCTGACTTTTTTTGGCATACTAAGGACCAATATCTTTGTAGAATATTGTATTTACGTATCATTAAATATAAGCCAGCGGACGCGAATAAAGCAGTTCATTAGCGCTCTGACTTCCGAATTACTAACCAAAAATTAATATTTAAGGGTAGCTGAGAGGTGAAACCTAATGTTAGATAGTCACTATTCCTCGCGAATTTGACTATCATATACAAAAATCGTTTTTCGAATCCGACTGGTAGCTTCAGACCTTTCCGTTTTATTACATTAGTATAGATTCTACAATTAATATGTCTATAGAATTGTCAATAATAATATTATTCAGAAGAAAAAAAAATATAAACCTATTTCTTTATTCATTCTCAACCGATTTCAAACAAATTTTGTATGCATGTATTATGTATTTTTAAATTATTGATAAAATTATGAGAAAAAATAAAATGACGAGGCGATAATAATTACTTCTTAAACCCGTGCGGAGTCGCAGGCACGGCTAGTAATATATAAAATTAAATACGAAATTTCATCTTCCCCAAATAAATAATACGAAATATACATAACGTATTCAAAAATAGATAAGCTGAAACGAATAAATCACTCCGGGAAAACCGTGTTCGCTTTTATAATAAAATCCCTACCAGGGTAGCTAGCTCGCTGATAGAGGATTCAAGTCACATATCAGGCGTACCTTTCTTTATAATATCTAGTATACTGTAAGGGATTAACTGAGAATTTGAATACAGCTTCTTTCTGTACACGTTATCTACTCAAAAATATTATAATATCAAGAATAAGTAATAAGAGGAAATTTATAAAATAAAACACGTTATGTTTTCCAGTAACTTTTAAAAAGCAGAATAACAGAGCATCACTGCTAAATATTAAAAAATAAAATTAAGTTAAGATAAAAAAAAATCACATCGAAGAGAAGATATTATAAACCTTCAGTAAACTAAAGATTTTGGTAAAGTAAAACGTTTTGACAAAACATAGTGTATTTTAGAGTGCAGTTGGTCTGGCTTATTACAACCCTCGGGTTCTGTCACCAAGTCACTATGGCCATACAAGACCCCTAAATCTAATTCCAAAATAATGTGGTTTTTTACTAAGGCAATTAATTTGTTAAAGGACATATGGTTGATACTGAGTGAGCTGTTCTTAAAAATAATTGCATTCTCGGAAACTGCATAACATCATGCCTTTACATATTCCCCGAAGGGTTAGGCAAAGGTGTACTAAAGTACACCCACAGTTCGCCGAGTATGTTTTTATGTCCCATGTAATAGGGGGTGAGCCTATTGCCATTAACCTTGTACGAAGCCAAACTCCGAGCTGCTACTGTAGGAAAAACCCAATAACAATTTGTTTTACCTGGGAATCGAACCCAGGACCTCGATCATAGCAGTCGCGATTACGACCACTAGGGTACCGAGGCAGTTGCTGCAATGAAACTTCGTATTTAGATAATGATTTAACAAAGCTCAGTTGCTCAGATCTTCGTGTCCTCTTAAGTAGGCCAAACATGTTTATTTTTATATCATTATAACCACAATGGTGTACATATCAAAACGGCACTCGGGATCATTGCTTATTGTAATCGACTTCACTCTCCCAGAGATCAAGCGAGAATGCCTTTAAGCCGGTCGTTGCATGCTTATAAATTGCACTCACAAATCACACCTGTTACTATAGCACCCGGTCAATAGTACGATTACTAAGTCCTTAGTACAGATTCCTTAATCAAATCGATACCATTCTCCAATTTATATTAAATAGTATATGAACCAGACCTTGTAACAATAGCTCGGTCTCCCAGATAATTGCTATTAAATGTCCAGATTTATAAACCACCATCATTTTCATCACATAAAAGTCCATTTATTGCAGGTACAATAGGATACTGCGCTACAAAGCCAACCACTATAATACAAAATAATTAAAAAAAAACCTTTATTTCATTCTTACCTGAAGATACCTCAGTTATAGCATACACAGTGTAAATAAAGAAATATTTCAAAACGTCCATTTTGAACGACAATTATTACTAAGAGAAGCAATAAAACCGTTTGTTACTGCTGAATTCATTAAGATAAGTGTAATTTGTTTACGGACGAATGATGAATAATTCAACACGTTTTGGAAATGAAATGTATGTTAGGAATAATGTTCCGTACGGAAAGAAATGTCTCAAATATTCACTTAACCATACGTTTTACGAATTTTAAAACAGTTATCCCCGACCGATTGAGCTGAAACTGTCCACAAACATTTGATTTGGATGACGACGTATGATTAGCTAAGAGATTTAATTCTAAAGCCAATATGGCGGATCCCAAGGATGGCGCCCAGTTATTATGTTGTATGCACCCACATAATATGGGTATTAAATGAAAGGGTTTGTCAAGAAGACTACGAAAAAGGATATTAATAAAAAAAACTTGTTATAAACAAGCTTTTGATCAATATTTCAATAATTTTAAAAGCTTGTAGAGCAAATAAAAAAGGAGAATTTAACTAAATAAATTTCTTGATGATTGGTTTAAAGTTATTGAAATATTGAATAAAAGTTTTGAAAAGTTTATGTTAATTATAACTTTTTTATATTAACGCCGAGATTAAATTAATACGATTACTACTATAGTCGTACAAGTTCGTGCGCGACCGTCCTATGTTTCTGACAGACGTTGGCGGAGACGAAGTACAATAGAGAAAGGGGGCGAGTAATTTAACGGGAAAAGGAAGCGCGTGCAATTGCGTAACATAGGCGCGCAAGTCACAGTACACTGAAGTAAACACTATGTCTTCGTAGAAACGGCCGAAACGAAATTTAGGTAAACTTCAGTACAGAATAGTTACGATTACGCAATTTGTAGCTAATGACGAAGTATTATATTACTTACTTTCTAGAATTCAAAATAATTTTATATTTAAACTTTAAGGAATATACTATATTTTTAATTCTTTCTTACTACCTCACAAATACTTTTGAAACTAAAAATAAAACTCAAGTAGAAATAATTAAATTTAAAACTTCCAAAACTTCTAGCAGATCATATATTTTGGTGAAAAGATAATAATGACAGTTTAATATAGTATTATCAAATACGTAAGTAGGTAACCCAAGAAATAGAGTTAGAGGGCAGCCTAGTGCGCGTTTATTTACTGAGCGGCTTTAATAATTATTTCAAGCACACTGCCGAGACAACATACTGTTTAGTGTACTGTAGTGACGTAATGTCGTGCTACCTCTTCCCCGCCAACGTCTCTCACATTGGACGGTCACGCACGAACTTGTTCGACTATAAACGTTTTGTTTAATCGGAATTACAATTATTGATGTCTTTTCTATTTACATTTTCACAATCGTGTTTAATAAAATGCAGTAAAATTTATTAGTCTAAAATTAAAAGAATAATTATAAAAGCGAGATTTTGTTGGGAAATATCTAATGACGCCTTTGATAAAATAATAATCGCCAATAAATATTATTTACAAACATGACAGTACAGCATTATCTAACTTCACCAGGTGCTAGCTTCTAGTTCAAAACCTATCTCCAAACACAGACCAGTTTATTTTGACAAACGCACTTAAAGCGCAGTCAAAGCGTCAAATAAAATTCATGTTCACTTCACGCGCAACGGGACAGGCGCAAGGTTGCCTAGGGGAATGAACATACGTTTTTCGGAAATATGGGATTTAAAATTTATTAAAATAATAATCTCGTGTTTTAAATCTATCAGCCTCTAGAGTTTATGATTTGGTATTTTATGGTATAATTTTCATATCAATTGGAATTATCGATGTTCATATGTAGTGAAGTATTTCTAATTATATTTTTGAATCTGTCAAGCCGTGCTTAAATGGTCAAGAATGATATATGTTTTTGCCAGAGCTTCAACATTCAAAGTTATAGAGATAAACTCATTTGAAAATATTCGTTACTGATATGTCACACCTTAAGAGCAATCCTATTCTATGCTTCATGTCTAAAGGGGCATTGTCACATCACATGAGACTCACCCAATAACGTGTAAATAGAAAAAAAAACTTATTTTAGAAGTACCTGACATATCAAAGGTCTTGTCGAGTCAAGAAAATTTCATGTTCACCCTTAATTGACTACCTCATAAGAACTCTGTATTAAGGTTTTTTCTTATTGTTATATGAGTACGACTGTATATTGTCGTAATTGTTGTCTAAATAAGTGAATATAAAAACAAAATAAATGACTCGATTGTATATTGACTTCAACCAAGCTAACCCCAACAACCAGACAGACTAATAAGGAAATAATTTCCGCCCTTCCATAAAGTAGACCTACCCTGAGAGACTTGTTAACGGTATTCAACTAAGGAACCCTCAGATATTTATGTTAGGTTGTTATGCCAAAGGGTAAACGTAATAATGACCTACGTATAATTATATTTCTATTAAATTGTCTTTGTCTTTTATTATATTGGATAATATAATTTTTAACCGAAACTTTCTTCGCTTGCATTACTTCTTCTAATAGTATACCAGAAAATACAAATAATAACCATTACTAATAAATCAATAGTTCTGTCTGTACATGTATTTTTTCTAAATTTCCTGATAGACATCATATAAAGGAGACTGGTCACTACCGATATTTTATATAAATGAAAAAGGGTTGCCTTTTTGTCTGTCCGGATTTAACTAAAAAACGGCTTCACTGATTTTTAAGTGACTTCAAAATAAGTAGGACCTTAGTTCAATTGTATATATTTTTATGGATGTTCGTTCATCCATAAGATCTTTTAATTTTTTCATTGGAAAGGGGATAACTCAAGAATCCATTTTAATTTCATTCGCATTGGACCTTTGGCATTGGATCCGTAGACAAACTAAGGTCACCGACATAGCCAAAAGGATTAGCAAGTTGAAGTGGCAGTGGGCGGGGCACATAGTTCGGAGAACTGACGGCCGTTGGGGCAGAAAGGTTCTCGAGTGGAGACAACGCACCGGAAAGCGCAGCGTAGGACGGCCCCCCACTAGATGGAAAGACGACATAATAAAGGTCGCTGGGAGCCGTTGGGTGCAGGCCGCTCAAGATCGGTCGCTCTGGAGATCTATGGGGGAGGCCTATGTTCAGCAGTGGACGTCCTGCGGCTGAAATGATGATGATGATGACGGGCCTTTGACTTTGAAGATACACACGGAAACACCCTCAAATTCATTGAAATTGGTTTACTTTTGTTAATTTTTTTATGAAATGTTGTAAGTACATGAATAGTTTATGTAATTCCACGACAGATATATTATATCAATAAACAATAATATTAATCTAAATAAATGTGCACTTTTTATAACAAATGGTGGTGAACAAGCTCTAAAACTTAAAATCAAACTTTTTTTATTCAATTAGGCCCTAAGAAGGCACTTATGAATGTCAAAACACTACAACCACCGGTTCGGAAAACATCCCAACCATCGAGAAGAACTCGAAAGAAACTCGACAAGAAACTCGATCGGGTTTATCAACATCTTATTTTATATTTTTAATTGTATTTTATAGTATTAATTTGTATACAGTTATTATCATTTTCACTAGATGTACAGAGAGGGTATCACATCCAGACATCACCATCATTCACGTAATGATCTACCTACCCATTCGACAAAAAACTCGCTTAACATGATTCTTGAACTTATTATCCGGCAAATCAGTAATGTGCCCAGGAAGTTTATTGTAGAACCGAACACAATTACCTAAAAAACTTTTATTTATTTTACTACGTTTAAAAAATGGAATAACTATTTTATATTTATGTCTAGTATTAAAATTGTACCTGCTTTTTACAAGTCCAAAATTATCTACATTTAACATACATTATATTTTCACACATATATTGGGAAAGCAAAGTTAAGATACTAAATTCTTGAAAGTTATTCCTTAAGGATTCGCTCGGTCTCTGATGGTCATTTTAATAGTAATTAATGTTTTATATTAAAAACTACAACATAGAAGAAATTATTGCTGGATCATGTTTGGTCTTGATTCGATTTTGTATTTTAAAATACGTTCGTTTAGTAATTGATTAAAAAACAATATTATTTGAAAACAAAAAAAGATACTTTAGAAAATATAAGACTTAACACAGAGCAATCTTGTAATTTTGAAGTTTATAGATGCAATCGTTTTAATGTATTGCATACCGTAGAAATAAAGCGATTTACAAAAACAACCAGAGGGCCCAACTAGAAAAGCAATTCATTTGAAATTAACTGGATTTCTTCTAGTTTGCGTTTATACGAAGGCAAATTAATTTGAAGGCCAAAAACACCATTAAGGTTTAGGATTCTAAGACGTAATTAATGATCTCTGTAACTTAGATAAATGCAGCAAGTTTCAATTTAAATAAATTTCTTCACAAATAATTGCTTAGCACTATTTTCGTGCGATATAAAGAAATACTGCGATTTTGATTGAGAATAGATTACATTTCAAAAGATGTATTTTAAAATATTTAAATGATTATAATTAAAACTGGGATGTTTTCCGAACCGGTAGTAGAATTTTTAACGTTCACGAATGCCTTCTTAGGGTCTAAAAAGATTTTTTAATTCTGATTTTGACTGGATATTATATGAACCATAAATGTCTAGCAATCTAGTGAAATGTAGGCAAACACGGAAATTTAAAACAACGATTATAGGCTCAAGGTTGCGTTGAAGACGATGTTGTGAAAAGTTTAGTGAATAAATATAACACGAGTATAACTTAAGGGCACAGCTTGTCAATCAATAATAACCAAGCAAACCGCAGAGGAATAAAAGCTAAAGCGCGCTGTAAGGGTTTCCATTATCCTCACGGATTGGTTATAAGGCTGAATCGTTTCTCGCCGTGGGGGGCTCGTTCCGACACCAGCCCCAATGTCACGATAATTGATTTTTAATCTCATTTAATCTCAGATTATGTTTCATCGCAGTTTCGTGTGATTGTCTAACGCTCAGTTAGTTTTATAAGTGATTCGTTTTCGATTGGAATTCAAATTACTTTAACGATTTCGAGGTTGTTTATTAGATTTGTTTTTTACGCTTTCTTTTTAGATGCATATATATTTGTAACAGTTTATTAACATATTTCGAATATGAATTGCTTTAACCAACAAGGATACAATATGTGTTCAGCATGTATTGAAACCTGATAACCTATTTTATAGAAGCTCCGACAGGACTATGACTCTATCTGAAATTAGTTGTAGATTGTATTAATAAAAACTGTGATAATGAGAAATCAAGATCTGTAAATAATTAAGAAAATAATACTATAGTATAATAGTGAAACTTGGACGCTGATCCAAAAGAAAATGGCGATACTGTTCAAGTTGCCAAAGGTGGTGAGATTGATGGTGATAAAATTCCACAGTAGGATGTAGAACAATAGGCTGCGACGACATGGTCAATTGCAGAGAAGGCACCAGATCATAAAGAATTTTGTACTACAACTTTCCTCTGCTAGTCAGTAACCAGAAGTAAGCACAAAACAAACTAAAAAAGTGCAGTGCAAAAAGTTACGTGGTGCAAAGCTTCCGAAGAAGATATCGAAGAGTAATCGAAGTGGAGCAAATAAAATCTAACGCCACCACCATGATGACATAAAACAAAGAAAAAAGAGAAAGAGAATATACAATGTTAAATAGATTTTTCTAGAACATTAATATCGATACCAAAAACTTAAATATATTTGAATATTACACGAAGTCCCTCCAGGAGTTACAGACCACACAGTGCCAAAGTCTGATGCTGCAAATTATAATTCTAACTACAGTTAATTCCGAATTGAAGTCTGCTTATTAGTCGTTCGAGAAAGTTTTCATTGTTCGGGTGCTGACGGTGAGTTACCACTATGCCGGATACCGTCGCTGTCAGAGTTTGCACCATTCGCTGATATATTAGTTTGAATAATGACTGCCAATTAAAAGTATAGAGTTTTATATAACTTTTAATTTATTTATAATTTATTATCTTTTACATTTTTAAGACTAGTTATTACTAAGTAGTAAATTTATTTTGAACTTATTATAGCTAAAAATCTGACCAAATGTGCGTCGGGCCAAGTGCAATGGAAGGTTCCGTAGTTGCTTTAAGAATTATTATTATTAAGGATGCTATGATTTTATATTCCATGGTTCATAAACTTTTTTTTCTTCTCCAAGTACATTTTATAAGTTCTCGTCTATTACTCGATAACTTGTAAATCCTACTTAACTCTGACAGTTTCCTTTTAGCTTCGTTATAGTTTAATATTCAAATTCAAATGAATAGCGTCAGCAGTTTCTTAGTCGAGGCATTTCATAAAAACCGACAGTAGATGTTTTAATGATTAATTTTAACCACAAGGATATTTTTTTATTATCCGTGGAAAAATTGTGTAATGACTTTGTAATCATTAGAGAAAATTCTTTTTCAAACTTTCAAGATCTACAAGAATAATTCATATACCAATACTTTTGGAAATAAATATTATGCAAATTGACATTAACGAGAAGTTCATCAAAACATTTAAATACCCTACATCAGTTAACACGAGCCCTTTAATTACTTTAACTCGATTATTAATGGCTTGTACCACAACAAGAGCATTCGCGTCGCTCATGTAATTACTGTGAACATTTAAAATTATAATGACAAGTGAAAAATACCATATTGGTCAACAGGGCGTGGTGTTTATGTTTCATGCCCTTTATAAAACCTCTGAATAACGAAGTTGAATTTCACATGACATTAACGTATCAATCGTATTTACCAACTTATTGCCAATAATTATTTATATCGTATAAATCAGATTTATGAATGTAGTGTTTCTTTTTCCAATAATTTATGTATGGAGCTATTTATATGGAGAGATAAGCAAAAGGCAATATTCCGCTCATTCAAACAAAGACCTTAAGACTACATGTTTATAGATGATAATGGTTGTAGTTATACAGTAAGTAAATAACATTATTCATATTATAGTAACAGGAAATTTGCTAGTGATCGCTTAAATTGAATTTTTTTGTTTTATTGGCACATATTTTGTATTGATGCATTTGAAAGCAAACCTTATTTCTAGGTTTACCGTATTGGACTACATAACTAGAGACAGCGAGAAGTTTTTGGCGGGATCATGAAGTGATATTATGTTGTGGTTTTTATTTTGAATTAATTTACTTATGTTTTTGACCATATATTGTGTAATATTGGTAGCGTTTTGTTAGAATTCTGAATTCGTCATAAGACAGGACACTTTATTCACTGGATAATGTTAGTAATGGTCTTCATTAGACAGAAGTAGGTAGTTGCCAAGTTAGGAAAAAGAAGAAGAAAATAGAAGTGTCTTTGTAATATCGAAATAACAGCGTTTTACTAAATTAATATAAAAGTATACTCGTTAACTATAACAAAAAACCCATTCTTAAAATTCTTGTCTATCATCTGTCTGTGTGTTCTGGGTAATTCTCCGGAAAAGTTGGACTGATTTCGACGGGACTTTCCCTGTCACATAGCTGGTATTTTAAAGAGTAACTTTGGTTATTTTAACTCACAAAAAGAATTAGGGTTTCGTGCAAATAAAAAAAAACTGATTATGGTCAATCAATTCGGGCGCTTCAGAAGTTCAGCGGAGTAGACCATAAAAAATATCATAAAAATTATTGTATTTATTATATAAAAAGTAGATATTAAGAAGACCTACAGAAACATCAACAGGAACATATTATGTTCTATCTTCTATAGATCACCCACAATAAGATATTTTATCTTTAAAATAACCGAAAACGGGGATAGCACGATTCGCGCGTGTGCCGGACTGAAGGCATTCTATAGTCCACGCGAGCGCAGCCGCGGGCACAGCTAGTAATGCAATAAATGACTGGTTCTTCATTGTAACAATTTGTCAGATTTTTAAAATTAACTGGGATTGCATTGTGCTCGAAAATCTCACTCTCTCATTTCAAAGCCAGTACAAGCATAAATGTTAGCAGTCTATTTCTAAATTATTATTTATCAAACTGATAAATAAATAGTGTAATAATGCAAGTACCCTAGAGATATACGCACGTGTGCACTGGCACTATAACCGTACACATTACACGAAGCAAGTGTGGAAAAATAGCTTAACTTTCCGATTCAGACGTGTAAGGCATTCTTAAGTGCACTTTACTTGAAATTTATGAAGTTTTAGCTGAATTTAATGCCTTTTGATACGAGCAAGTTCGTGTTTTGAAACTGAAATCATTGTAAAGGATGATCTAGTTGTAACTTTATAATGTTGTCTTGGTGTTAGAATACCACAATGAGCTTGATATTTTGATGAAGGTAAACATCGCGGTGTGATTGTACCATATTTCCCTAGCTAGCTACAATTTACTCTGAGGCTGAAATTTATATGTCGCTAAGCATCTACGAATGGCTTCTAACAGTTTTACTTGATACCAGTTCGTTCCAAACCTTAAGGGAACTCTGTCTTTGACTATATTCAAGTAGTTTTATTGTGGAGAAACAATAACTTAAAATAATATACAAAATTCCATTCCATTAAAGAGTTCCATTAAGTCAATGAAAAACATTTTAAGATCTGGGGATCGAGCAATGTTCTTATACATTTGAGATCGAATGATACAGTACTATACATCAATGTTTGCAAAATCCATAATTGAGCAATGCGTTCTCTTGAAAATCACTTTTGTCCCAAGACACAGTCATGCCTAGTTTGGGGACCATTGTTAGAATATCAGTTGTACAATGTAATTTTTAGTTAAATAAATAAATTTCAAAGTCTTATAATATGGCAATATCTGGGCAACCGAGCTTCACTTGGAGTCTTACAGAAATAAAAGTCAATCACCTATCTAAGTAAACTTGACATGTAAAACATTATCTAAATACAAAGTTTCATCCAAATCGTTGGAGCCGTTTCCGAAAAACCAATTACTTATTTGCTCATTTAATAGTAATAGATTTACTAGTCGTATTTGCTAAAAATTTTATATTGCTCTGACGGTTATTAAAGGCTTAATAAATATTAAATATTCCTCTCTAGAATCTTATTAAATAATGTTTGTTATAACCAGAAAGTCTTTCAAATAAATCAACGCGAACCATCTTCGAGTTGTCTCTGCAAAACAATTAAAAAGTTTTAATAAACTTCGCGCCACCCATTCTATTGCCAAGCTAGGATGGGATGTAATTATATTTATTTCTTTGCAACATACAATGTTATTGAAGGGTGAGCTGCGAATACTAAACAACATTAGCGCAGTGCTGCTGTGTATACCATACTATCTATAGCTAAACAACTTACTACAATATACATGAAAATGACAGCAATAGAAATGGTTTTAATAATACCAACCTTGAACACTTTCTTACGGAAAGGTATATTTAGAAAGTACTGCAATAATTACTACATTTGCCCAAAGGTTGTTGAGGATTTCAAAACAGCAAAAAATCATTGATTTTACAATATTCCGACTTTATAGTGGTTTTTATGGGGGGCATAATTAATATTTAGCATCTAAATTGAAGTGGTTCGTGTGTATGAATTGAATTGGCTAACTCCAAATGCTCTTTAAAACTTTCTAATATTTCTTCACGTAGTATCACTTTGAAAACCTGAACTTTGACTATGCTCGGAGTTCCTCTGCGTGATCAAATCAGAAATGACGAGAGAACCACAATTAGCGACGTAGCTCTGTTAATTGATATAGGTTGCTATAGCAACAACTTACCTATAGGTAAGCCGTAGAATTCTTGAGTGTCGACCACACCTGAAGATGCAATATGGGTAGACCCGCCACAAGGTGGATTGAACGACCTGGTGAAGATTGGGGGAATATGCGTGCAATACAGGAGCGGTCGTTGTGGCGATCTTTGGGGAGACTAATGTCTGTATGTGATACCTTTCGGACGAATGGATGGATGAAATGCTGCTTCCATTAGTTTAAGGGGTTTTTCATAAACCTTTCTTTTGGATAAAAATTTTACTTTATCTACGAAATACAAATACTTTTACATAAATTAATATACCTACATCTATGTTTAGGTATAATTATTTGATATCCACAATAAAGAGAAGAAAAAAAACTAGCTGATCCCGCTACAAAAACCAATTCCCCGGACAAATATTAATTTAAAATAACATGTCCCTGTCATATTTAATAAAAATAATATTATCCTTAACTATATTAATATACGTCACACACTGATATTATACGAAAAACGAAAATATTAAAACATCCACGTCTATTGTTTCATAAAGCGGCTCTTGCATCTGGTTGGTGACGAGAGTCTCGTGGGTCAAGCGCTGACGGATGCTAGCTGACCTTACGTTATTGCTTAATATAATCTTATATAAACTTGTATGTATATCTGTTAATCTAAAAATAGAATTATTTTCACAATTTAAAAAGTTGGTTGATTTTCCTTGATTTTTTACACGCAGTAGACCAAGCAAAAGATTATAGGAAGATATTGCAAAATTATTATTATTGCTTTAGGGAGTATGATAATGAGAAATATAAGTTTCATTTGCGGTTTTATCTTTTAATAAGAACTACTGATTTTTTAATGGCGCCAAAAGTAACTTTAAATCGCTAAACTTTATAGATTAAAGGTAAAGTGAAAAATCCTCAAAATATTATTAATTGCCTTTCACCTGGTATGTGGGAGCTTATGTAGTTATTAATTAATTAAAAATCATCAAAATATTTCAATGATACATATGACTAGTTCTAAGTAATAAAACTTATTTAATCGATCTGATTGCCTGACTCTGTGCTACGTAAACCACTCCGAAATCAGTTCAGATTGATTTATCCAGCATTGAATCTAATCAGCGAACAGCTTAAGTCTATGTCGGACTAATGACGGAATGGCAGACGACGTCAAGCCATTGTCAGACATGGTACGCATTCATCTGCAAAGACTTAACGGAGCCGATTTACGGTATCTAAGGTTCAAGTAATGAGCGAATTATATTACTTAAAGTAATTAATTATTTATTTAGTTTACCCTTTTGCAAATTAATATTATTTCTCTGTATGTCACGTGATTTGAAAAGGCGATTAGAAAATGTGACGTCACCGTTCCGGAAATATGAACGTTCTCTTGCGTAAGTGGTGACATAATGGTGGGTTTTTGTTTCGTGATTTTTATTTAAAATGAAAAATAATTTTAAATCACTATTTATGATGTATTAATGTTAAAAAAATTATTCATATACATATATTATTTTGAACATTTATAATGTCTACAACAATTTTCCAAACGTTGTCAACTCCCGGATTGTAAGATGCGAACCAACACCCTTGCACATGGCGTACTAATAAGCTACCGCTAAGCCAACGACGCGACGCATCAACAATAAATTTTGTTAACCCTAACAGAAATCGAACCCACGGCTAATTATATAACGCATATTAATACGGACTTATAAATCCCACTCGAAATTAATATAATCCCTTCCAATCATATAATTCAAACAAGCTCATTCGGGGTTGTAATTTATTATTCAAATAATCGTCCCCAATTCGGTGACAATGTACGAATTACCCTCTTATAATTTTTAATGTACATTGCCGTCGACTTTTATGAATGTGTTCAAATGTTTACAATGGCACCTCGGGTGGTCTCAGTTGTTTCATACAAACCAGCATAAAGGGCTTGGTCACAAAAAAAGTAAAAGCGATTGTTTACTTCACATAAATTGTTGTGTTAGAATAAATATTATAAATAATAAATGTATAGTTCTTTCTGATCTTGTAGGGTCAGATTACGTCTTCTATACTTTTTAGTTTCCTCGAAGCTATAGAATCTAATGTTATATATTTTAATAAAAAGTAGCCATTATCAAGAAACATACGGTACAACATTTGTTTAAATTAAAAGGTTTGGACGCATTTAATTTAAAAAATAATTATGGCAAATGCGTTAGAGATAAGTTAATGAAATTTTCAATAGTTCAGTAGATATTGTGTAATCTCTATATTTTATTTAATAAGAAATTAAAAAATATAATTATTATACTTTTAATTTTAATTATCGAAATGAAAATTTTAATGACTTCTTGCGCAGATATTTTTTTTAAAGTATTTTTGTCATGGATTGTAGTTTAAATAAGACATTAGTTTAAGCAATATACATTTTATATTGTTTAAATTGAGCAGTGTATATACATCGAGAGGCTACATGACGTTTTACGCCTCATGCTTTAAAGAAATATTAAAAAAGTTATAAATTTATGTAAATTTGATTGCCTGCACCTCTGACCAAAGATGGGGTGGTTCTCCTTTAACTTTATTAATTTACACCATTATTTCGGCAAGGGTTAAGCAGAGGTGTACTAAAGTACACCCTCAGTTCGCCGGGTATGCTGCAGGTTCCATGTAGTATGGGCCGAGCCTATTGCTAGTAATTGGACACAAACCAGACTCTAAACTGCTCCTAAGAATTTGAAAAGTTTGTTTTTAAAATTATTTTTTTATTTATTACCGTTTTATTAATTTGTACTAAAACAAATTATATACATGAGTTTAGGTACATTTAAATTACCCGTATACATATATGAGAAAATAAAACCGCAGATGAGCGGCACCTCTAATGTGGTCTTAGAGTGAACTAGCTGGATTTAGCCTCATTTGGACATTGAACATAAAATGAGCGTATTGTGATAATATAAATGTAGATATTTTTTTTACTGCGAAAATTGTTTAAAATGAATTAAATAGTGCGTAGGGTTTTATTTAAATACTAAACGAAGCAGATAAACTGAAAGGTAATGGGGTAGTAGGTAATAAACCCGCTAGTGATTACAACGACGACCGGCAATGGATGGCTATCTAGAGTGCAATGCTTACCATTACTTACCATCAAGTAATAAGAGTAAGAGAGAAGGAGCGAGGTTTCTTGATTTCTTGTTCGATTTTCCTTACAGTGTATCTATTTTTCGTATTCTACTTTGTATACACTAATATTATAAAACTGAAGAGTTTCTTTGTCTGTTTATTTCTTTTATCTCCTAAAGTACCTACAGTAGGTAAGTCAGATTTGAAAAAAATATTTTTCATTAGTTCTTTCATTGAGGAAGGCTTAATATAACCTTACGTTACGACACTAAGGAGCTAAGCAGTGATTATAAAAATCAAACAAACTGGCAATCTATAGGCAAGCGGGTGTCATATTCATGACGCAGGCATGTACGATCTAAATTTAATGCGGGTGAATCCACAGGGCAAAGCTTTATCTAAGCAGAAGTGATTGTCTGTTTGTTTGAACGCGCTAATCTCTGGAAAAACCTCTTTGTATTTTATAGCTTATTTATTGAACAAGGTTATAGGCTATATGACTTTATTATACGATCCTTAGAAAGAGAAGCAAATACCACGGAAACTGTACGTTAGAATTAAGAAAATTAAATGCGTATGAAGCCGCGAGCACTGTTAGTAATTTAGAAAAGCACTGTGTGAATAGAGTCGTTTAATATCCTCAGCAACGTCGACATTCAAATGAAGTGAACTGAAAGTTCCAAGTTCATGCTTTATGCAACAGTTGGGAATGATTTCGCGATGCATTCTGATGTTGGAATGATATTGCTACGGTCAATTTGTACAGCGTCACGTCCGCTCGTCTCTTTCGCGACAACGTGACGGTCTATTGTGTTTATACACGAAACCACACTTATAACTCAAGATCTTATGTTCACTGAGCTGAATTTGAACAAGCTAAATGTTTAAAAAGGAAACAAAAACCCGACTGCGACATAAATGTCTAACAATTTTTTTTTTTGTATTTTGGTTTTTTATTTGATTCCCAGACGTACTTAAATATTATATAGTCTATGTCAATTAAGTATCAAAAGAAATAACATGTATTTCCGGTGTAGAATTTTCATGAATATTGGTTGAGAATTATTAAAATTGTTTGTTTTTTTTTTAATACATTTCTGAAATTATTGTTGACGATTCTTGTAGCCTATGAATTATAAAATCACGTATTTATCCCGTCTACGAAATTTTGCCAAAAACGGTTGTGAATTAATTCACAATCTGAAATATATATTTGATAGTTCTTATAGCATATCAATTATGGAATAACTTATACTTCTTCCCGTATACAAAATTTCATGAAAATAGATTAAAAATTAATAAAATATTAAATTATTGGGAATTATTTTTTTTATTTTTTCAAAAAGTGTTATTGAAAATTCTCATAGCCTATCATTCATTGAATGACTTATGCTTCACGTGTACAACATTTCATCAAAATCAATTAAGAATTACTTAAGTAACAACTAATAAAATGTATTTTTGAAAAACAAATGTAATAATTTGCCATACCCTATACAGTATCCATGTATTCGGGATAATTGACCATATAAGAACAAATGTACATACATGATTTAAATGGATAAATAAATAAAGTACATATTTGGGAAATTCATTTTTTTGCTATTTCTAAAAGTAATATTGAAAATTCTTATGGCTTATCAATTGATCAATTATATAAGCATCTCATGTATATTTTTTTATAGAAATCTGTTCAGCTTTTTTTGAGTGAAATCCGGACATACAATCAGACAAAAAAAATTTTAAGGCATATTTGTTGCATATTTTATATAGTAAAAAAAATTATATGTACAGACAGAACAACAGATTTATTAATGTAGGTTAGTACATAATACAAAAGAATGGTCATTTTTTTTTATTTATTCTTCTATAAACTACACCCACCTACGATAATAGTTTCAAATGTAAAGTAATATTCTTTCTGACTGTGGATTCCATGCAAAATGTTATCCACGATAAAATATATTATTAGTGTCTAGTGAACAGGGGTTTCTTAAATAACTTTTTTTAAATATATTTTTAATTTAGAGACTTGGGTTCAAATTCGTGCGTAAAGATAAAACGGTACAATCAGTGCCACAACGCACGGCGCGTTGCGACGGCCGCCATTAATTGTACGGTCGAGTCGTGCCGCGATCATATCGTTCCCGTGACTGAAAGTAAAGACTGTTTTACGATCGATAGAGGGTTGCCAAGGTTATGAATGGTTATTTATGGTTATGATTTTCGGATAAAATTAATAATACATTGAACAAATCTGGAATTAAAAAAAAAAAAGAGAAAAACTGATTTTTAAGTAAAATTACACTACACAGATTTCTACTTACTATTGTAGTACAATTGCATTGTTATACATCAAATGTACTGTTGTTGTTACTCAGTGTTTAACCACTTTATTGTAGAACAACTCTAAGAACGAATCTCCACACGATGACATTGAGGAGGAAAACGCCAATGACTCGCTGCGTGCTCACCGCAAAACATACCTAATGACACTTCTATTTTCGCTTTTGTCTGTGTATCTTGTTGTTGTGATTTTTGATCCAGTCTGAAACAACTGCCGTTTCTTACCACCCAGCAAAACGAAACGAAGAGAAACCTTAAGTCAAAAAATAAAAATCAAAATAATCTTTATTCAATTTAGGCCCTAAGAAGGCATTCTACTGCCGGTTCGGAAAACGTCCCAGACATCGAGAAGACCCGGTAAGAAACTCGATCGAGTTTTTCTTTTTTGTTAACTGTACAAATAATGTTAATATAACAGGTACAATAATAATAATTTAGTGGTTGCACAGAGAGGAAGTCAGTTTCAGACATCACTATCATTCACATAATGATCCACCCTATAATAACCTTTTGATAGTAAAACTCGCTTGATATGGTCCTTGGACTTGTTGCCCGGTAAATCAGTAATATGCTTCGGGATCTTATTATAAAACCTGACACTATTAGACTAATTTATCTCTATTTCTAGTATTAACATTGAATTAAGTGAACAGTGAATAGGCATCTTATAGGTAAGCGCGATCCATTGTCGGCTTCATCGTCACATACTATCGGATGAGATTAACGACAAGCGCATCCCTGGATCTATATTAAATAAATCTATATTTTTATCTGTACATGCAATTCTTTCCCAAATTACAAACGACAATGAATAAAAAAAATTGTTTCATGTTCGTTTTTAACTCAAAAACGTCTTGACTAATCTGTATGAAATATTGTACACGGTTAGCTTATGTCATTTCTCAATTGATAAGCTCTAATATTGTCAATAATATAAGAGACAAGACAATTTTAACAAAAAAAAGAAAACCAACTTCAAGTGGAAGGTCTAATGCCAATGAAATTAAAATTATCACCTATTCAACAAAAAAAGAATCATCGAAATCGGTTCATAAACAAAGAAGTTATGCCTTAACATCCATTGAAAAAAATACATTCGAATTGAGTAAGCCGTCTTTTTTGAAATTGGTTAAAAATAAAATGAAGTGATGAAAATAATTAATGCAGCATAAATTTAAAACTTTTCAATAGTATAGATTCAGCTGTCAACATGAAAAATACATATCAGGAAATGAAATGCAATTTTAATAATTGTATGCAAGATATAAGATGTAAAACTTAATTGTTTGGTAATGTAGATTCAACTGGTTAAGTCGATGACAATAATGTTTTCCGCAAGTTCTTTTTGTATCTACTAATTAAAACGCAAAAGAATATACTTGCAGTATATTTACAATCCATGAATTTTCAATGCATTTATTAACATTTGAATAAATAGAATTTATTATTCAATTTCTACAAATTTAAACAAAAGTATTTTTTAATGTCTCCTCAATACCTCTTTTTAGTTTTCAATCTATTATTTTCAGCTTAAACGTGCGGCATTTAGGTGCTTGGTGACAGATTTTGAAATAGAGGGTAAAAGCCAGCTAGGAAGACATTAGTAAATAGCCTACGACTATTTACCACACGATGGTTTTGCCACGATGTTTTGCTTCACTGAAAGCTTGGGCTCATTGTAGAGGCGAACTCACGTCAAGCGAAGCCGTGAGCAAAAGTACATACTTGACTACACGTTCATATTATAAATAAAATATCTCAAATTCTAAATTTTGTAAACAAGTTTTTCGTAAAACACAACAGAACGCTATCTCGTTCAAAACTTATCCACAGATACGTTAAAACATGCAAACTAACGTAATTCAAAGCGATCCGCAGTACAAGTGAGCGAGACGAAACTTAACACTGCTACACATACGGCAAATTTAACGTAAAATACGTGAAATATCTAGCAAACGCCGCATTGTTTGTTTCCCTTTATGTAAAGTTTTACTAAATGACTGTCAGGAAGTTTAAAAGCTGTAAAGGTAACCAGTCTGCTTCTAGATTTAAATATAATGCTGGCCGTAGATATTACATATAGGCATAGGATTGCGTGTATACAATTAAATACTGTTTTTCTATCGAAGTTACTTATCAAAAGTGTCAACTCCGATAAACTCTAGAAAAGACATACATACATATTATATAGGATTTTAACAGATATTTTTTTTAGAACTCTTCATACTGTTAGCCTTAAGGGCTCTGGAGTCATTAGAGGCTTTGACAGCTTAACTGAGTGTGGGGGCGAGCATGGATGGCAGTCAGCCGCGAGACAACAAACATAAGGGAGCCTAAGTGGACGAACCTCGGCTTGGGCTGTTGCCGTATATGCAAATAAGTCGTGATCTGACTAATACCAGATTTGTACGCACTGTTGTATGTACAGTATGAGAGGTCGATGGATCGAGTCTCGCAAATTTGGGACTTTTATATATTATGTCATCTTGACAGATGTGAACCGTCTGACCTTACCTATTTCACGTATACTAGCGGTCGCCCAATGATTGAAATTAGACCAGCGACTTTTTAATCATAGACTATTTTCTGTTTGAAATTTTCAGTATGTACCTAAACAATAAATATTATATCACTTGCTGTCACTTTTCATTGAGTGACAATGTCAATATTTTGGGGGGTCTAAGTTCAATGGCACAGGTCGGTTTAGGATTCGCAGTATTCATTTATTTAATTGAATATATCAGTAACAGATATTATATATAAATTTTAGCTTTCTGCACTCCTTTTCCATATAAACTTTAACCATGTCAAATCTCATAGTCCTCCGTGCACGCAATACCCTTAAAAAGAGATACAAAGTTTTGCTTCACATATCACGTATATTACTATAAATTATATTTGCTGACATATCATTCAAGACTAATTGTTAAATACAGTTTTTATAAAATTTATTCGTTGAAAACTTACACAGTTATTTTCAATATTATACAACAAAATTAATACATATCCATTTTGTCGAGTGAGTCAGTTTTGTAGCAATTTGTAAATTATGTCGAACCACAGACCAGAGACGGACAGATTATAATTTCATATAACAATTCAGTGTTCGTCCACAAATTTTGCGGTTACAGCAACATAAACAACTGAAGCGGAATTTATCGAGCCAATAAATATGCTGTGTGAAAAAAAAAAACATAAACCTTTCTCCCTTGAGATTGTGGTAATTGTCATTTAATTACCAGCTGCGAGGGAGAAACAAAAAACAAACCTAGAGACTCTTAATGGCCACCAATTTTCCGGTTTGTGGTTCCGAAACCGTTTTACTCTGCAACACTGTGCCATTAGACATTAAAAAAAGGAAAATTTTAAATACATTTTTTTCGGTCACTCTGATTAATTTTGCAACCAATTGTAATAATTATATTGGAATTGTAATAATAACTACATATAAATGTCAAGCAATCTGGAAAGCTGTAGGCTTGTCTGAAGAACTATAGGTTACAAGGCTAACTAATATATATATTCATATATTCTTTATTGCACAAAAAAAAAGTACTAATGGAGGACTTAATGCTAAAAAGCATTCTCTGCCAGTCTTCCAAGGGAGCAAGGGAAAGGTATATGCAAGGTGTGCAAAATGTTAAGTAAAAAAAAAGTTTATAACGACGATGCTTGATTTTTATGGGACGAACTGGGGAATGACGGTCAAAAAGATCAACAACAGTAGTGTTCAGGAAATGTAGCTTCTCATCTACTGTAGACAGTGATTCTACCGCTGCCCAATCAATGTTAGCAGCGTCACTAAGGAGCTTATCGGTGTTCATACGGCTAAAATTTCTTTGAGAGAGAATTATAGGTTTAGGTGTTTTAATTTTAAGGGAGGCATATATCAAATTATGATGCGAGAAGGCTGGCGCCAAATGTTGCCCATAACTAAATAAGAGATTGGTGTCCGTAGTTATCATCAAATCTAAGAGAGAATCAGAGTTACTAGAGTGGTGCGTGGGTGCTAAATCTAAAATACTAAAACTAGCAGATTCGAGAATCGATCGTAATTTGAGGCATCTGGAATCATTACGAAGCAGGCACGTGTTGAAATCACCCATAATGAATATACGGTTATAATTTGCCATAAGATTCTCAAAATGCAGTTCCAGTTCGGAGAAGTAGTTAACTGCTGGAGGACAGTACACTACACCAATAGCAAACTTAAGACCTAAGTCAATTTCAAGAATGAGAAATTCACACGAAGCGTTGTTGCTAGAAGTGGAACTCAAAATAATTTTAAAGGGATAAATTCTTTTCAAGTAGATTGCAACGCCACCACCTCCCTTACCAGTGCGGCCGTTTCTGACAAGTATATAGTCTGGAATAGAATATAAAGAAGATGGAAGCGACGGCTTGAGCCATGACTCAGAGACCAGTACAGCGTGTATCAGTGAAGAATCAAAAGTGTCCAAGATATCATCGTAATGACATGGGATACTCTGTGCGTTTATATGACATACATTGAAATTTTTGGGGCAAGCAACAAAATCATTTTCCAAAGTTTTTTTAAGGGTTGTGAAATTATTATTTACGCTCTCATATGAGCTATCACTCTCAGCAGTAATAAACGATTCACCAGAAGAAGACATCATAAAAAGAAACAGTAACCAGTTAGTTATTACAATTGTTATCCTTAAAATAATATGATATAGTTTATATGGAAATAAATAAAAACAAAACTAAGTTTCCCCTCAACCCCAGAGAGAACTGATAGAGAATGACGAAAAACTTGCGCAAAAAATAAAAATAAAAAAATGAAGTTTACAATGTAAAAAAAGGTACAAATAAAGCAAAAAAAAAACAACAAAAAATTACTACAATCTAAGAGAGCTAAAAATTTTTTTTACAACTTTTAATATAGTAATGAGAATATAATATGTATATAAACAATAATAATATATGTATATAAATATATAAATAAGTTCAAAACAATATGTTATGTAAAAAAGTAAAAAATAATAATAATGCTAAACTTAATATATAATACTAATATAATTTATAAAGTAAAAAGTTTTAACAAATGATTATATCAATTTATCTATCGGTTAATTGAGTGGTTTTAATATGTGAAGTTCAAAATTATTTTTCATAACAAAAAAGAACAATAAAAATGTATATATAACATTAACTCATCTACTAAGTTAATACAGAACGATTGAGTTTAACATTAATATGGATCAAATCAATCAGAAATATATCTATGCAACAAAACGAAATAGTAAACAAAATAATACAATTATACTGAATAACCCGAGATAAGCATGTTAAAGATATTCAAATAAACACTGAACGTGAACGGTACTATAGCGACTTCGCTAAGTAACTTAGTAACATAACTAAGAAATGTGAAGTAGGTAATTGGAAAAAAAGTTAGATTGTAAACAAATATCGAAACAAAATAAAACTGAACTACCTTAGTTACTAACAGGATATCATACGATCATCACAGCAAAAGTTACTTTTTGGAGGTTGTAAGTTTAGATTTCGTGACTGTCTTCACGGATACCGTTGGTTTAGCAGTATCTTCGTGTTTGATCTTATTCAAATCAGTGAGTGAAGTGATTCGTTGACGAGATCCGTCCGGCGCCAGAACGAAGACATAGCCTTCCCTGGTCCAACACTTCTCAATACCAAACCTCTCACGAGCTGCCATAAATGCATTATGCCGCGCTCTAGTCAGAAACTCAGACATAGTAACTCCGGTGTTTTTAAGTTTAGTTTTGCTGAACCAGAGCTTGTCACGGATTGCTACACTTTGAACCTTTAATAGAATCGGCCTAGGTTTTTGAGTCGCTGAAGGTCGTCCCATCCTGTGGCACCGTCTAATATCAGCGACAGTGAATTCCGAAATGTTTAGACTTTCTTTGATAACCTTCATCATCACCTCTACCGTTTCTTCCTTCTTCTGCTCTGGCACTCCATGAAGTAAAAGTATTTTTCTATGTGACTGCATCTCGAGACTGTCAACTATGCTGGCCAGTATCTCCATCTGGCGATGAAGACTTCCCAGTGCCTCCACGATAAAAGACTTAAACGTGATAAAATCAGTAGAAAGACTTACAGTACTGGGAGTAGTGCTGGGTGTCTTCATTAGTTCGGCTTCAAAATTCGCCATACGCTCGTGAAACATCACCATCATATCTGCCACAGATTCTTTAAGTGACTCCATTATGTGCTAAGTTGCTATTTTCAAGGAGATAACACTCAACCGACAGGTAATTTATACTAGCATTGATTTATTACCATTAAACATTTTATAAACTTATTAATTGTATTATTTAACTAAAATAAATACAAAGAAGAAATTTTCGCAGGTTAATTACCCACCGACCCTCGAGTATGATCTTTTCACAGTAGAAATACTTTTATTTATAAATGATTTGTTTGATAGTTTAAATGGTTCACTAAAGATCACGAAATGAAAATGAATAAATATTACGATCTATGTAATGAGCTAACTAAAAACGCCTATGCAGTTAATTTAAATACGGTGGAAGTGAGATCGAGAGATATACCAGCGAAATCTCTCTATAACTTTCTAAAAGACCTCGGCCTGTCGAGAACTGCAATAAGTTCTATTTTAGAACGAGAATCTAAAGCAGCATTAACAGGCTCTTATCAAATCTGGCTTGGCAGGGAGGGTATCGCGGGCAGTCAAGGTGAGCGCTTATGTGCATCATAATGGGGCCTCTTAAACCAGTACAAGGGTCGCAAGTCCCAGAGGCTGCTCGTGTACCCTCTGTCTGCCACACGATGGACCCAGCACACGCGCGGTGAATCCATGGAATGCTAAGGTGTCTGTCTCAAAGCTTGAAATACCTTTATTGACCAAGATAATTATTCAAGCCTGGTTTCCTTTTAAGCGCACTGTGATCATTTAGCTGAGCAAATACAAGAAAATATTTCATTACTTCGCATAAGCTTACAAGATTAGCAGTTATTATTATTAGCTAATCAGAAAATAAACTTACAAATAATCGATTACATGGTTGTAAATTTCATTTCAGAAAACTATTATTTTATGGAACAAAAATCTTATAATTAAACCAGCTGTGCCCGTGGCTTCGCTCACGTGGACTACAGAATGCCAGCGCGAATCTAGCTCCCCCGCTCCCGAATACTTTAAAGACAAAAATGCTTATTGTGGGTGTTCCTTAGAAGATAGATGTATACTCTCGCTAACTTTTTAATGCTTACAATTATGTTGTACATTAATTTGCTATATCGCTTATGGTTTACTCATCGTAAGCTATTTAACAGCCCGAATTGATTCACCATGCCCACATTTTTGTGCGGAACCCTAATTCTTTTTCTAAAATAAAAGTAGCCTAAGTTACTCCCTATATCATCAGCTATCTATCAGTGAAAGTCCCGTCAAAATCGGTCCAACCGTTTCGGAGATTACCCGAAACAAGCAGACAGACAGACTAACAAAAATTTAAAAAATGCGCTTTTTTTATAGGTATCGTATATACTTTCATATGCATTTAGTAAAAAACTGTTATTTTGACATTACAAACGTCTTTTCAAAAATATTATTTTTAAATTGTTTTAGGAACTTTTACTTAATCAATTATATCAGTCTCATTGTACCCTATCCTAGAGATATACAGCATATTGGCATAATCCGAAAAAGGTTCTGAAAAAAAAAAAAATATTATTAGACTCAAGAGATTGTTTGTTTGAACACACTAATCTCTGCAAGTACCTATCAGGTTTGAAAAATTATCTTTGAATTTGATAGTCTGCTTATTGAGAAAGGTTATAGGCTTCATAATTTTACGCTACGATTCTAGGTAATGGAGTAGTATCTATGAACGTCACGCATTCGGGCTAGCTGTATCTGTGTCAGAAAGTAAGAACAACGATAGGCTACACAGGTGCGTTGGTAGCGCAGCGTGGTTGAGAGTTGCTCGAATATATTTAATATGGGTGAAAGCGTTTTGCACAGCTTGTATAATATCATATGTCATAAATTCTCCAAATTGTAATCTTTTTTAGGGTTTGATAATCGGTAATGCTTACTTGGAACCAAGCATGATATTCCACTCGACAAACTCGTTCTAGAATTTCGGTCTACTAGAAAAGAAGCAGCCCTCAGGCCTCTAGTAGAGTCATTAAAACAAGACATATCAGCAAACAAAAGCATCGAAGCTAGGAATCCCACTTTTGATTATATGACTTCTTTATTTTACTAAAGCACTTGTAGAGTGTTGTTTTTATAATGTAAGCGTCGTTTATGAAGAAATTTCTGGAAACCCGAGTCCTATGGGAGTACTCTATGGTATATGCCGGCGGCATGCTAACAAAACCAAATGTTTGAGATTTGCCTTGCTCAATGTTCAAAGTGTTGATGGTAGTATCAAGATAGGAGAGAATCTCCGTACATTAAAACTTTGGAGGGAAGAATAAGATATGCTGCATTCTTAGTACGTACCTAAGATTCGCCAGTTAACATATATTGCCACTCCTATGTTAGCTTGGAATGCCAGTTATATACAATTTCTCTTTGTGTCCGGTCGGTAACGAAACCGCTAAAGCGAGTCACAGAGTAGGTACTTTATATATCTGAGCAGGCCCTGAAGGGAGTATACACGTCAAGCACAATTACAATACTATAAATAATTATAACATAAATCCCATCTTTTAGACTTAGCAAAACAAAAGTTGTTTAGGTAATTGAATTAGATTCTACAATAAACGTTCTATAAAACATTTGTATCAGTTAAAACAAAGCCACTCCTAGAAAACAAACTTTGAGGTTGTGTTTTTGTTGTTCAATCTTTTCTTCTAGTTTATTTTCGGCAAGTTATCCTCCTGATAGTAAATCCTAGATATGATCATGAAGGAAATGATTTTATAGGATAGGTTATATTACATCCAATTTCACTTTAATAAAATTTTAATTTCACTAATAATTAATATACATGTACTTTTTGACACAATGCTAAAAAAAAGATTAATGAAATTTGATTTTTTTGATTTACTTCACTACAGTTGGATTTCATTTTTTGTATTGTTTTATGTAAAACACCATTAATATTATAATAAAAATCACAAAATAAAAATGTGAAAATTGCTTAAATTTGCTTACAAATACCCCAAACTTGATTGGACATTTAGTGTTATTTTTTATGTTTGAAGTGTGTATAACTGGTCGCGCTTATTAAAATCGACCTCAAAGGGACAGTGATCCCAACTAAGGTGACTTGTAATAAGTTGCTACTCCTGAGTACATGAGGTGAAACGGGTCATGTGTCAGTGCTTGGCGTTTGAAAGCAGCGCCAAAACTTCCGATTTGCTCTAGCAATATATAGTTCTGCAATTTATCGTTCTTGAAATTATTAATTCAATATTGTTATTAATATTTTCTATCAATTTGGTAGTAACGAATTCTAAATAATGCCACAGAAGCTAAATTTCAATTAATCTCTAAATTTCCTGCCTTATTAGCATAGTGGCCCTAGGCGCGACTTCTATTCTCGATGTTCTGGATTAGATTCCCAGGTCAAGCAAAGTATTATTGGATTTCCTACACCTAGTCTTGGGCTATGAAGTTATGATAAACCTACCAATATATCAATCACTATAAATTTCCCAATCGATTTTGAAGAGATTTTAGGTGTATCTTCGAAATTCAAGATCCAATGCCAATGAAGTTAAAATGCTACCCACCTGAAAATATCCCCTTTCCAGCAAAAAAATAATATTTAAAATCGGTTTATAAATGACGGAGTTATATGGTAACAAACATTTTAAAAAAAAAAAACCGAATTGTTAACCTCCTTTCTTTTTTTGAAGTCAGTTAAAAAACTCAATATCGTGTTCGTTTGTTTAAACACGCTAATCTCTGGAACTTTCTAATATAAGAACTAACGTGGAAATAGAAAATTAATTGTATTATTGCAATAAAGACGAGTAACTATGAGCTGTAATTGCAACAACAAGCTTGTTTTTGTTTCCAATTTTTTTTTTTCTGCTAGTTTTTGCAATGTTCTTATTTACTAATGAAGTTTCTAGTTTCATTCAAGTTAAAATAATGTATCGGTATTGTTTCCCTCAACTATTATTAAATTTAGATATACTTTTTATAACAGTAGTGTTAAATTTATTATTAGATATTCCATATATTCTTTTGTATGTCGAGGATTTATTTCCTAATGATGCTATACGTGAATTTATGTCATTATTGCCATTAAAATTTAATTAGAATATTATTTGAAATGATGTACTGCAACGTTATTTATATGCAAGTGTTCGTAATAACCAATGAATTAAAGAGAAAGTTGTAAGAACAATTCGTATATTTCCTTGCTTCGTATTCGTCACGCAGAAATAATATAATAAATACGTATTATAATGTTTTAATATTTTATCAGGTGCTATGAATAAAAGGAAACAAAATGAATATTAAATTAATTACATAGAATTATAAAACAATATAGCCTGTATTTGTCCGAAAATGTCTTTATCTCGTTTTCATATAATACATTATATACACAGCTGTTGTAGTGTGGTATTGTTAACGATTGGTATATAAGGCGAGAATTGTTCACTGAAGATCAGATAATTTCCTTTATCGACTCACTTCACATCAACATGAAATTCTTCAAAGTGAGTATATTTTCTTCTGTTTTCCCCTACTGATCGACCCACAGAAATGTATATATTATTCTGGGTTTCTTATGCAACTATTTTTATATAATTTATATTGTATTGTAAAATTACAAAGACTATTCGCGTTTAGGGCTTATAAAATGTTTCATTACCAGGTTCTTGGTTTCATCATGTCTCTGATGCTGGCAGCTCAGATGGTCAGCGCTGCTGAGACCGATAAATCTGGTCAAAGCCCTAAAGGACCAGGTCACCCCGGAGAAGAAGACGTCACTGAAAGTACTGAATAAAATAAAATATACTTAACGACATTTTTTTGACGACTACACGCTTTCCATAAATTGTTTACTGTCATAATCTTGAAGCTTCACATTTTAACCTTAAAATTGGTAATTTTGTAAGTTTTTAACTACATTTCTGTTTCATTATAGAAGACAAAAAAAACCTTTATATACTTGCCAATATTTGATAGAATAAAACACATTGTTTAAGTAAAGTTTTTGTTTTATTATTTTACATATTTTAAAAATTACGCCACATTGTGTTTAAATACATCATGTATTTTCAACTGCAATAAAACATACCTTCAAGTTTCTCTGTTCTAAGGATGGGTAATCCATCTATCATGTTTTATTTATAAAAAGTAATTATGCATTTTCTCATTTTATCATTTATTTCAGTTATTCACAGTGTTTTCCATTGAGTAATTTATTTGTTGTAAAGACATATTATGTCGATAACTTTTCATAATTTATGTAAGAATACCGAGGTCTTTCTTTATACTCCAAAACTATTGTGTTGGCAACCACCACTCACACACTGGATGTGAAATTCTACCTCTGTAGATTAATTGGGGTTTATAATTTTAAACTAGTTAGAAGTAGATATCACACAAAATAACTGCCGAATATGGTATACTAGAACCGGGATGAAGACTCACTTACCTTTCCGTCGATGTTGCCGCCGATGATATTAATCCAAGAGATCCAGGCTCCAAATGCATTTACTCCAAGCCGAAATATGCACAGCACCTTTAGATATACACTATACCGCCGAAACAATTACAACTCTGTCGTGAGATGTTAGACGCCGCATAAGGTATCCGTTCGAGTCCCACGAGCAAGTGACCAGTCATCTCCGATTTTTATTGTAGAGGGTAATTTAAGAACAAAAATAATTTTGCATTCCTCCAACCAATTTATTAGCCCGAACAATTTAATAACAACAATTAAATTTAATTTAGGAACCGCAGTTCCTCTAATTTTTCGACCGTTTGTCGTGAAGTATGGGGTCTAGCGTCGTCCTGAAACAGCAGTGACCTAGAGCGATTGAACAGTCTCGGTTGTTTAACGGCTAGCTTTTCCATCATGGTATGCAATTGTTGACATTACAAATCTGCCGTTATCGTCTGTTCAGAACTTAGGAGGCTGTAGTGTATGACACCATCACTGGTCCGCAAAACACTCACCAATAACTTTTTCTAAGTCAACGTGCGCGTGGGACAGAAATTAGCCGGATCTCCTGGGTTCAACCACTGTGATGAGCGTTTCCAATTGTAGTAAAGGATCCATTTTTCGTCACAAGTAACAATACGATTTAAAATTCCCTCGTTATTGTGCCGGTTGAGTAGTTTACAATTTGTTTCAAGTGAATTAAAACTGTTTTATTACTCACACCGAAGCCTGCTGCTAACTCTGACGTGGTTTGGATCCGCTTCCACGGTCACCTTTAATTCTTCATTACCTACCAGGATCTCCGTCTGTCCACGGGGTTTGTTTCGTTGGTCAGAATTTCCAGAAACAAAACGTACCGTGCTTTGTTTTACAGTAGCTTCCCTATAGACAACATTAATTCTTCTAGCAATTTCTGCAGCGCTGATGCCACGCTGGAACTCATATTCTTAATGTAAATTAAGCGATATTTAAAGTTTTCCATTTTGTGAAAGAACGATGTCAAAGAAAACATATGAGTCACTAAATTCGAAACCCAATTTACACATGTCTAAATCTATTCTATACATATAATAAGAACGTAACTGATCGATATCCGTACATAGAAGATATATGAGAAAAACTATTATTAGGGGTCTTTACCAACGCAGCAGAATCCAAAAGAGTGATTGTTAGAATTTTTGTCTGTTTGTCACCCTCAAGTTAAAAATCTGTCGCCAAGCAACTACATGTATTTTCCGGCACCTGCGTTTGAGTGCCAGTTTTCCCACTAGGCTTAGCGTGTGTCACATCGTCACTTAATATCAGGTGAAATTGTGATTATAACGCTAAATCTGCACGGAATTAAAAAAAAACAAGTGTGTCACATCGTCACTTAATATCAGGTGAAATTGTGATTATAACGCTAAATCTGCACGGAATTTAAAAAAAAACAATTAGTCTTAAAATCCCCTTATAAAGTCTTGCTAATCTATCTGCCACTTATTATAGCTTTATTTAAGCAAAATGTAAATACATTTTCGACATTAATTGAAATATTGATGTAAATAAGAACACCCTGGTGAATGTTTCTATAGCGCCAATTGGTAAAATAAAGATTGTCCAAGTCTAATTTTGTATAATATTTGCTTTCATAAATGGACAAAACTTAACAAAGTCCTTCTATTATTAACAAATCTGAAGCATACGTAAAATTTCTTACGTGAATACCTACCATTAGGATACGTACAGTAATTTTTTGAGAATGAGCGAAGTGAAAAGAGCTTTATACGTCTTATGCACAGCTGCAACTATGAGCGCTTGTCCACGTCCTTATGTCATGGTGCTGAGACATGGTTTATTGTAATAATAAAATAATAATTAGAAAACTTTATTTACGTTTCAGTGGTCAACTGGATCACATGCTTCCCTGCGTGGCTATTTTAGAGAACATACGCACGTGGCGATGGAATTCTTACCAGGAGTTTCAAGAAGTAGCTAGGCTCCCTTACATATTCGAAAAAAGACTTGCCGGGTGAGACATTATATGAATAGGTTTCATATGGAAAAAGTTTCTTTCAAAGGTACTACACGGTATTTCATCGATTCTCAACCTGGGAGTGGCGACTCATATACGATAAATAAAGAATATGGAAGATCGTAATGTATTCAAAATATAAGAGTTTCATACGAAATATACTGTTAATGAAGTATTTTTAATTTAAAAATCAAGCATTATTAAATTAAAACTTTGATTTAAGAGACTAGTTGCGCCCGCGATGTCGTCCGCGTGTTATATTTCCTGTATGAAAAACAGAAACTAAATAAAAACCTCACCTCACCTCAAGCTCACCTTACGGTATTTAACCGGTATAAGCTTTGAGAATACCCAACTAAAATCATAAATGTTAACCGATATTACCTAAAGGACGTAAAGGTTTAAAAAGATTTAAGCTTTACAATCTTTTACGAAAAGCGAAGTTTATTTGAGAACTTTATTTTTATAAACCGTTATTATCCAGTGAATAATAAGGCTTTATAATATGTCTGTTAATTGTAATTTAATAAAAATCTTGATAGCGCAAAAACACTAAACTACGATACTTTGTCCACTTTTTTAAAAAGGGTCTCTGGCTTGTTCAACCACTTTAATATAAAAAACTTGTAATTGTCAATGGACCGTTTGATTGCCTTCAAATTCGTTTTATTCTGCAGTACCCGCGGCTGCGCTTACGTGAAATGAGAATGCCGTCGATCTGGCATATGCATGAAGAGAAATCGCCAAAGAAATTTCTCCGTGCCCTACCCTCTTTGAACACCCCACCCGCGCGCGCGCAAAGGGCTCAGGAAACCCTGGCACGAGCAGAACAAAGTTATTTGGCTGCGATCTCTTCTATCTATGTCTCTCTCTCTCTGTCTTTTCATAGTTTTTTTCTTTTTCTCTAAGGAAGTACTTTTTGCGTCAGAAACCGTCTTAGGGGACGTCCGTTCATCCATTAAGTTTAATTGTACAAAGTTGTGATAAACACTAAAGCGACTATTAAGCCAGTTTATCAAAACAGGTACCAAAAAAGCGGGGGTCGGCTAAATGAAGTAGTTGTACTCGTGGCCGGACACATAGTCCGGTGCAGGATCTACTGGCTCGCTGGCCGCGAAGGTAGCCGCTCACTAAGAGCTTCGACCGACTCGAGGGATCATTCGTCCAAGATTTCGTCCGAAACAGCTCTCTGCTAACCTATTTGTAGTGTCCCATGTAATGATAAAATCTGGACTAATAATTTTAATACTTATTTTATATTATAAAATTTGTTTTATTTGTACATCCCACCCAATACTCTATTTTTTTCGGTGTTTCTACACTGTAAATAAAAATAAACTTTTTACATAGCATACAGGCGCATTGAAAGTTTATATATCGGACACAACCATTAAATACATGCTTAGTAGCAATTTTCAAGTTTCCTAAAATTTCTTAAAAACTTGGTTGGCACCGAGTCCAAACAATAAGAATAATTGTATATTATTGTTTTAATAAAATATGTGGCAGACGAATAGTTTGTAGTAATATCAAATTGAGTTAAAAAATGATATTTTTAAGTAATTTAAGGTAAATAAATAACATAATTATTTTTTTAATATTTTAGTGCATTTTTTCTGATTATTTTGGAGTCTGTTTTTATTTGAGAAAAAACGTTTATTTCTTCCTTTTTAGTGAGTCTTACGTTCTGTAGGTAACTGGTTTATTGAAAAGGAATATGGGTAGATCTTCCAAACGTGCTGCATATAATGGCAGCAAAACATCAGATAATGTAATTCCTAAAGGCGTCAATAAATGTGGTGCTTTTCAATCATTGATAAAAATTGGCGTAGAATTCCGAGTGATGTAAAAATTTCCGTCCCTGAAGGACTAGTGGATGGAGCAGAGATTTGAGTATAATAAAAAAAAAATAGCCGGTCCTAAGATGAGATCTCCAAGAGGTCTCCAACTGGGGAGTAAGGAGCTACCGGAAGCCGTGTCAGGCTAAGATAGTAACTGTTGCATTAAAGTTTGGAAGGCAATGTTGTCAGATTTAGATGCCAACTAATTAACAATTCACCACAGGACGATAGATAGTTAACGGCAATAAAATATCTATAAAATCTGTCTACTGACAATCAAGGGCACACACAATAAATACACCATTCGAATATGACAAATATTACCATTATAATCACTTATTGGTAGAGTGCATCTCATGACAATTCCATGAAACCCAAACAGGGTTAGGTTACATTGTTTTATTACGGAATTCCGGTGCCTTACCGGTGCCGGTCTCACTAGTGTGTTGCCGACCTTGAACCCGCTACCCCAAAGAGCTCTGGAAATCCTACTGACCGCAGGAACACAACACTAGGTTATTTGGCTGCGATCTTCTGTAGGGTATTCCACTAGTCGGACTGTCCCAAGTAGAGACAAATCTCCAAAAAAATTTACCTGTGGGCCCTCTACTTTTTTTACCAAAATTGTGGCAAATAAGCATGCGATCCGCCTGATGGTAAGCGATCACCGCAGCTAATGAACGCTTACACATAAGTATCACATGCGCGTTGCCGACCCTTTGAAAACCTATTTAACTCCTTTTTGAAGAACTCCATACTGTAGTCCCTGGGAAAATATCAGCACTAGGGAGCTTATTCTACAAACGGAGCGTTCGTGTAAAATATTCCTCTGAAACCGGATTGTCCGCGACCATTTAGGTTCCAAGTTATGAAGATGAACTCTCTCCTGATGGCGAGCGGTGCGATGGTGGAAAGTAGCCGCAGGTACCATACCGAACAGTTCCTCGGAACACAACCCATTACACAAAAGGTAGAACACGCAAAAGGAGGCAAGGGGGGCACATTCCACATTCACGCTGTTTGTTGTTAAAGAGTTCCGTTGTGTCTTCGCAGTTCAAGTTGGTACAGAACGTCCTTAGTCAGGTACACCTAGTCTTGGGTTATGAAGTTATTAAAAACCTACCAATTCAGTCACTATACATTTCCCATACGATTTTGAAGAGTTTTCAGGTGTATCTTCGAAATCCAAGGTTCAATGCCAATGAAGTTAAAATATGACTCACTTGAAAATATCTCCAACAATAAAATAATATTTTAAATCGGTTTATAAATGAAGGAGTTATGTGGTAACAAACATTTTAAAAAAACAACCGAATTGATAACCTCCTTTCTTTTTTGGAGTCGGTTAAAAAACTCAATATATTGTTCGTTTGTTTAAACGCGTTTAATCTATGGAACTTTCTAATATAAGAAAATTAATTGTATCATTGCAATAAAGACAAATAATTATGAGCTGTGATTGCAACAACAAACTTGTTTTTGTTTCCAGTTTTTTTTTCTGCTGGTTTTTGCATTGTTCTTATTTATTAAAGGAATTTCTGGTTTCATTCAAGTTAAAATAGTGTATCGATATTGTTTCCCTCAACTATGATTAGATTTAGATATATTTTTTTATAAGAGTATTTAGTGTTAAATTTATTGTTAGATAATTCAGATATTTTTTTGTATATCGAGGATTTATTTCCTAATGATGCTATATGTGAATTTATGTCATTATTGCCATTAAAATTTAATTAGAAGATTATTTGAAATGATGTACTACAACATTATTTATGTGCAAGTGTTCGTAACAGCCAATAAATTAAAGAGAAAGTTGTCAAAACAATTCGTATATTTCATTGCTTCGTATTCGTACGCAGGAAAATATAATAAATAGGTAATATAATGGTTTAATAATTAATCAGGTGCTATGAATAAAATGCAACATAATTAACATTAAATTAATATCATTATATTAAAAAGAATTATAAAACAATATAGTCTGTATTTGTCCGAAAATGTCTTTATCTCGTTTTCATATAATACATTATATACACAGCTGTTGTAGTGTGGTATTGTTAACGATTGGTATATAAGGCGAGAATTGTTCACTGAAGATCAGATAATTTCCTTTATCGACTCATTTCACATCAAAATGAAATTCTTCAAAGTGAGTATATTTTCTTCTTTTTTTCCTACTGATCGACCCACAGAAATGTATATATTGTTCTGGGTTGCTTATGCAATTATTTTTATATAATATTATACAATTATAAAGACTATTCGCATTTAGGGCTTATAAAATATTTAATTAACAGGTTCTCGGTTTCATCATGTCTCTGATGCTGGCAGCTCAGATGGTCAGCGCTGCTGAGACCGATAAATCTGGTCAAAGCCCTAAAGGACCAGGTCACCCCGGAGAAGAAGACGCCACTGAAACTACTGAATAAAAGGAAATATACTTAATGACATTTCTTTTGACGACTACACGCTTTCCATAAACTGTTTACTGTCATAATCTTGAAACTTCACATTTTAACCTTTTAAAATTTGAAATTTTGTAAGTTTTTAACTAAATTTCTGTTTCATTATAGAAGCCAAAAAAACCTTTATATACTTGCCAATATTTGATTGAATAAAACACATTGCTTAAGTAAAGTTTTTGTTTTATTATTTTACATATTTTAAAAATTACGCCACATTGTGTTTAAATACATCATGTATTTTCTACTGCAACAAAATATACCTACAAGTTTCTCTGTTCTAGGGATGGGTAATCATCTACCATGTTTTATTTATAAAAAAATAATTATGCATTTTCTCATTTATATGTTTATGCAAATATTAAAAACAAGTTATTCACAGTGTTTTCCATTGAGTAATTTATTTGTTGTAATGACATATTATGTCGATAACTTTTCATAATTTATGAAAGAATACCGATGTCTTTATACTCGAACATGATTGTGTTGGCAACCACCACTCGCACACTGAGTGTGAAATTCTACCTCTGTAGATTAAGTGGACTGTATATTTTTAAATTGCACCTTTAGGTATGCACTATACCGCCGAAACAATTACAACTCTGTCGTGAGATGTTAGACGCCGAGCAAGTGACCAGTCATCTCCTATTTTTATTGTAGGGGGTAATTTAAGAACAAAAATAATTTTGCATACCCCCAACCAATTTATTAGCCCGAACAATTATTATTATTATAGCATTTGGTAGATACTTATCAAACTTTTAATTGCAAATAATCTTGACCTCTCTTTCTCTATTAAATAATACTAGCTATGCCCCACAGTTTCACTCTTGTAAATTTTATCCGTTAAACACCGCACCACCAATGCAACCGTGTAGCTTCCCACAAATACAAATAATTTAAATTTCCGTTATCGCCTAAAGTGTCTAAACTGTGCAAGAAATTGTTCAAATTCCGAAAAAAAGTGGTAATTTGTTGGAGTAAGGTCCGAGGAGTATGGTGGGTGATGGAGACATTCCAACCAAAGTTCCTCTAATTTTTCGACTGTCTGTCGTAAAGTATGGGGTCTAGGGTCGCGTCGTCCTGAAGCAGCAGTGAGCTAGAGGGATTGAACAGTCTCGGTTGTTTAACGGCTAGCTTTTCCATCATGGTTTGCAATTGTTGACATTACAAATCTGCCATTATCGTCTTTCCAGAACTTAGGAGGCTGTAGTGTATGACACCAGCACTGGTCCGCAAAACACTCACCAGTATCTTTTTCTGAGTCAACTTTCGCTTGGGACAGAATTTGGCCGGGTTTCCTGGGTTCAACCACTGTGATGAGCGTTTCCGATTGTCGTAAAAAATCCATTTTTCGTCACAAGTAACAATACGATTTAAAATTCTCTCGTTATTGTGCCGGTTGAGTAGTTTCCAATTTGTTTCAAGTGTATTAAAATGGTTTTATCACTCACCCCGAAGCCTGCCGCTAACTCTGACGTAGTTTGCGATTGATCCGCTTCTATGATCACCTTTAATTCTTTATTATCAAAATTTCCAGAAACAAAACGTTAGAACCAAAAACGTACCGTGCTTTCTTTTACTATAGCTTCCCTATACACTACATTAATCCTTCTAGCAGTTTCTGCAGCGCTGGTGCCACGGTGGAACTCATATTCGTAAATTAAACGATATTTTATGTTTTCCATTTTGTGAAAAGAACGATGTCAAAGAAAACCAAATGATGCGAAAACATTTATGAGTCACTAAATTCGAAACCCAAATAAACATGGCTAAATTTGAAATAAATTTCAATTTGGAATTCGTAGCCAAACGCCAGATATTTGAGATCAAAGTGGCCAGTTCAACATAACGCCAATTTCATATGTAAGGACCTGTGATATAAGTATAGATATAAAACTGATATAATTCTAGATCACAATGGCTGATTACTAGTACATCAATATACAAATAGTACTTATGTTAATAAATACACAGTGAAATCAAAAATAATGTAGAAACAAAATAATGTAACTACGTGTAAATGTAAATGAATTAATAATGAAATAAATATTCACCGCATAGATTGACGAAACTGCCATGTTTGTGTCCTATCTATATCTTTGTTTAAAAATGCTTTGTCTTTGACTACGCTGGCAATAGACTTAAGAATAGTGTTTTTTTTTTTCATATATTCCTTAAATAAGATTTAAATTTTAGGTTAAACTTGTCATTAGAATGCAGTTACATTTTTTGTTCTGCATCTTCTTTGTGACTCTCACTTCATAAGAAGGTCAGGTATTACGAAGCAATCATGTCCATCTCATACACCAGGTAGGTACCATAAAATGTTGCAAATTAATATTCAACTTTATCCCGTTGAGGTGATAGCTTATATTAATGATCATTGGCAGTATACTTAGAACTAAATTTATTGTATTTTATTTTGGTAATATAACAGTTATAATCACAAGGCACGGTTGGGCCAAAAAACTGCAACATTACCTGCCTTAATTTTGACGACTTAAACGACGTAAATACATGATTCTTTTACACGAAATTTAACCTCATTAGTATTACTTAGGGTCAGTAATTACAACAAATCAACTATTTTTTATTTATACCGCTGGATAAAATTTAAAAAGGGGGAAAAAGGGGGTTTTTGGGGGCCCCAAAAAAAATTTTTTAAATTTTTATAAGAATTGAAAAAACTTTTTTTTAATTAAATTTGGGGTTAAAAAAAAATTTTTTTTTTTTAAAAAAATAAAATTTAAAAAATTTTAATAATTTTAAAAAAAAAAAAATAAAATTTAAAAGGCCGGGGGTTTTTTGCCCCTTTTTCCCTTTTTAAAAATTTTTTTTTGGGGAAAAAAAATTAAGGTTTTTTTTTTTCCTTTTTTTAAAAAAAAATTTTAATTTTAAAAATTTTTTAAAATTGGTTTTTTTTTTAATTTTTTTTTAACCCAAATTTTCCGGAATTAAAACAACCCTTTCCTTTAAAAAAAAAATTTTAAATTTGGGAAATTTTTTTAAAAATTTTAAAATAAATTTTTAAAAGAAAAAAATTTTAAAAATTTAAAAAAATTTAAAAAAAAAATTGGATTTTAAAAAAAAATTTTTTTTTAAAAATTTTAAAAATTAACAATTAAAAAAAAGGCCGGTTTGGGAAAAAAAAATTTTTTTAATTTTAAAAAACCCTTTTTGTTTTTTTTCCCCCTTTTTTCCCTTTTTGTAAAAAAAATTTTTTTCTTTAACCCAAAACAAAAACCGGTTTTAATAAAAATTTTTTTAAAATATTTTTAAAATTTTAAAAAATTTAATTAAAATTTTTTAAAGCCCAAAAATTTTTTTTTTTTAAAAAGTTTTTTGGTTTTTAAAAAAAACCAAAAAAAAACCCCAAAATTAAAAAAAAATTTTTTAGGAAAATTTTTAAATTTTTTTTAAAAAACCCAAAAAAATTTTTGGAAAAAACCCCCAAATTCTTTTTTTTTTCCCCAAAACCCTTAATTTTACCCAAATAATTTTTTTTTTTTTAAAATAAAAAACCAACAAGGGAAGGGTTTTTTTTTCCCTTTTTTTTTTAAAATAAAAAAAATTTTTAAAAACCCCAAATTAAAAACCGGGGTTTTAAAAAAAAAAAATATTAACCCGGGGTTTCCTGTTTTTTTTAATAAAAAAATTTGACCCCAAACCAAGTTTTTTTTTAAAAATAAAAAACCCCCAAAAAAATTTTTAAAATTATTTTAAAAATTTTTTAAATTTTTTTAAAAAAAAATTTTTTTTTTTTTTTTTAAAATTTTTTAAAACCCCAAAAAAAAAAATTTTGGGTTTTTTAAATTATTTATTAATTTTTTTTTTTAAAAAAAAACCCAAAAAATTTTTTAAAATTTCCCAAATTTAAAAAAAATTTAAAATTTTTTTTTTTTTAAAATTTTTTTTTTTTAAAAACAATTTTAAAATTTTAACTTAAAAAAATTTTTTAAAAACTAAAATTTCCCAAAAATTTAAAAAAAAAAATTGGAAAAATTTAAAAAAAAAAAATTTTTTTCCAAACCCGGAAAAAAAAATTTTTTTTTAAAATTTTTTTTTTTAAACCCAATTTTTAATTTAAAAACCAAAAAAATTAAAATTTTTTAAATTTAAAAAAGGTAATTTAAAAAATTGGTTTTTTTTTCCGAAAATTTTTTCCCAAAAAATTTTTAAAACCAAAAATAATTTTTTTTTTTTCCCCAAAAAAATTTTTTTTTTTCCTTTTTTAAAGGCCAAAAAATTTAAAAAAATTTTAGGAATTTAAAAAAACTTCTTTTTTAAAAAAAAATTCCCAAAAAAAAAACCCCAAAATTTCCCAATAAAACCCGGGAAAATTAAAGGGAAAATTTTGGGGCCCAAAAAAAATTTTTTATTTTTGGGGTTGGTTTTTTTTTGGTTTTTGTTTTTTTTTTTTTTGGGGGTTTTTGTAAAAAAATTAAATTAATTTTCCCCAAAAAAAATTTTAATTTGGGAAATTTATTAATTTTGGAATTTAAAAAAAAAAATTTTTAATTTAAAAAAAAAAAAATTTTTTAAAAAATTTTAAATTAAAAATTAAAAGGGGGTTTTAAAATTTTTTTGGGAAATTTTTTTTTTAATTATTTTCCCAAATTTTTGTTTAAAATTTTTTTTTAAAAATTTTAATTTTTTTAATAAATTTTTAAAAATTTTTTAAATTTTTTTTGGGTTATTTTTATTAAAAAAAAATTTTTTAAAAAAAAATTTTTTCAAATTTTTTTTTGGGGGGGAAAAAATTTTCTTTTTTTTTTTTAATTTGGGAAAAATTTTAAAAAAAAAAAATTAATTATTAATTTAAAAAAAAAAAAAAAAACAATTTTAAAATTTTTTCCAAAAATTTATAAAATTTAGGAATTTAAATTTGTTTCCCCAAAAATTATTTTTCCCCTGGAAAAAAAAATTTTTTTAAAAATTTCTTTAAAAGAATTTAAAACAATAATTTTTTTGTAAAAAATTTTTTTTCCCCTTAATTTTTTTAAAAATTTTTTTTTTTTTTTTAAGGGGGGAAAAAATTTTCCTTAATTTTCCCTCAAAAAACCCCATTAAATTTTCCCAAAAATTTTTTTTTTCCCTTTTTTCCCTTCCGGAAATTTTCCCGGAAAAATTTAAAAAAAAATTTAAAACCCTTTTTTGTTTTGATTCCCCCCTTTTTTTTAAAATTTAAAATTTTTTTTTTATTTTAAAAAATTAAAATTTTGGAAAAAAATTTTTTTTTAATTTAATTTAAAATTTTCAACTTTTTTAAAAAATTTTTTTAATTTTTTTTTTTAAAAAATTTTTTAAAAAAATTTAAAAATTTTTTAAAATTTTTTCCCAAAAACCCAAGGTGGGGTTTTTTTTAAAGGGAAAAAAAAAAAAACCCAAAAAAAAAAATTTAAAAATTTTAATTTTTTAATTATTTTAAAATTAAAAACCCAAAAAAAATTTTTTTAAAAAAAGGAAATTTTTAAAATTTTTTAAAATTTTAAATTTCCAAAAAACCCTTTTTAAATTTTTAATTCCTTTTTCATTTTTTTAAAAAAAAAAATTAAATTTTTTAAAAAGGTTTTTTTATTTCCAAAAATTTAAGGGGGAAAAATTTTTATTAAACCTTAAAAGGGAAACTTGGGAAAGGGAAAAAAAAAGGGGGGTTGAAAAAATGGGTTTTTGGGGCCCTTTTCCCCTTAATTTTTCCAAAAATTTTTTTTGGGGGTTTTGTTCCCCAAAAAAAAAAAAAATTTTTTTTTCCCCAAAACCTTTTGGGCCTTTAAAAAAAAAATTTTAAAAAAAAAAAAAAAAAAAGGGGGCCAACCCCGGGGGTTTAAACGGAAAAAAAAAAAAAATTGGCCAAAGGGTTTTAATAAAAATTTGTTAAATTTTTTTTTTTTAAATTTAAACCTTAAACCCAAGGGGCCAAAGGCCCTTTTGGGTAAAAAAGGTTTTTTAAAAATTTTTTTAAAAATTTTTGGGGCCCAAAGGGGTTTTCCCCTTTTTTTTTAAAAAATTTTAACTTTTTGGGTTTTGAAAAAAAAAAACCCCAAAATTTAAAATTTTGGGAAAAATTTTGGGGGTTTTTTTTTTAAAATTTTTTTTTTTTAAATTTCCCCAAAAAAAAAAAATTTTTTTTTTTTTGGGGAAAAATTTAAAAAAAAATTTTTTTAAAAAAAACTTTTTTTAAAAATTTGGTTTTTTAAAAAAGGGGGGTTTTTTTTGGGGAGGGCTTCAAGGTTTAAACCCAAAAACCCCTTAAATTTTTTTCCAAAAGGGGGTTTTTTGGGGGTTGGGGGCCCCGGGTTTTGGTTTAAAAAATTGGTTTCCCAAAAAAAATTTTTTTTTTTTTAAAAAAAAAATTTTTAAAAATTAAGGGGGAAACCCGGGAAAAATTTTTTTAAAAATTTTAAAAGGTTTTTTTTTTTTTAAAAAAGGGGAAACCAAAATTTAAAACCCCTTTTTTAAAAAAATTTTTTAAAAAAAATTTTTTTTTTTTTTTTTAAAGGTTTTTTTTAAAATTTAAAAAAATTTTTTAAAATTAAAAATAAAAATTTAAAAATTAAATTTTCAAAAAAAATTTTTTTAAAAAAAAAAAAAATTTTATAAAAATTTTTTTTTAAAAATTTTTTTTTAATTTTTTTTAAAAACCCTTTTTTTCCCCCCGGGTTTTAAAAATTTTATCAACCCGGGAAACCCAAACCGGAAAGGGGAAAACCGGAACCAAAAAAAAAATTTTAAAAAATTTTTTTAAAAATTTTTGGGTTTTAAAAAAATTTTGAAAAAAAAAAAATTTTTTTAATTTTAAAAAAAAATTTTTTTTTTTTAAAATTTTTTAAAAAGGGAAAAAATTTTAAAAAAATTAAAAAAGGGGGAAACAAAATTTTTCACCCCGGGGGGAAACCCCCTTTATTTAAAAGGGGCCCCAAAAATTTAAATTTTTAAAAAACAACAAAATTTTAAAAACCCTTAAATTAAAGGGGAATTAAGGTTCCTGGTTTTAAAGGAATTTTCCTTGGGGGTTTTAAAAAAACCTTTAAAAAATTTTTTTTTTTAAAAAAAACTTTTAAAAAAACCTTAAATTTTTTTTTAATTAAAAAAAAAAAAAAAAATTTAAAATTTTTTTAAAAAAAAGGGGTTTTTTTTTTTTTTTTTTTTTGGGGTTTTCAAAAAATTTTAAAAATTTTTAAATTTAAAAGGAAAAGGGTAAAAAAATTTAAAAAAAAAAAAAAAAAAAATTTTTTTTAACCTTTTAAAATTTTTTTAGTTTCCACCAAAAAGGTTTTAAAATTTGGGCCGAAAATTTTTTTTTTTTTTAAAACCAAAAAAAAAATTTTTCCAAATTTTTTTAAAAAAAATTTTTTAAAAAAAAATTTTTAAATTTAAATTTTTTTAAAAAAGGTTTTTATTAAAAGGGCCTTATATTTTTAAATAAAAGAAAACCCAAATAAAAAAATTTTAAAAAATTAAAAACAAATTAGAACCAAATTTAAAAATTTTTGGGAAACCAAAAAAATTAAAAAAAAAAAATTTAAATTTTTTTAAAACCAATTTAAATAAAAAAACCCCTTTGAAAATTTTTTTTTCCCCAATTTTGGTTTAAAAATTTTTTTAAATTAAATTTTTAAAAAGGTTTTTTTTTTAAATTTTATTAAATTTTAAAAAATTTTTGGGTTTTTCCAAAAATTTTAATTTTTTTTTTTTTTTTTGGAAACCCCCCTTTAACCAAAAAAAAACAACCTTTTTACCGGGAAAAAAAAATTTCCCTTTTTAAAAATTTTGGTTAACTTTAAAAATTTAAAATTAATATTCCAATTAATTTTGGGGAACCTTTTTTTTTTGGGTTTTAAATTTTTTTTTTTTTTGGTTTTTTTTTTGGGGGGGTTGGGGGGGGGGTTTTTTTTTTTTTTTCCAAAATTTAAAAATTTTTTTTTGGGTTTTTTAAAAATTTAAAAATTTTTTAAATTTTTTTTAAAAAAAAAATTTTTTAAATTTTAAATTTGGTTTTTTTTTTAAAAAATTTTTAAAAATTTAATTTTTTTTTTTAAGTTAAAATATTTTTTTTTATTTTTTTTTAAAATTTTTTTTTAATTTAAAAATTGAAATAAAAAAAAAGGAAAATTAAAAAAAAATTTCCTTTAAAATTTAATTTTAAATTTTTACTTTAAATGGTTAAAAAAATTAATTTAAAGAAAAAAGGGCCCCTTTTTTTTTTTTTTTCCCCTTTCTTTTTTTAATTTTTGGGTTTTTGGGAAATTTAAAAATTTAAATTTAAAACCAAAAAATTTTTAAAATTTTTTAATTTTTTTAAACTTTTCCCAAAAAAAAATTTTTTTTTCCCCTTTTTTAAAAGGGGAAAAAATTTTTTTTTTCCAAAAAATTTTTCCCCGGGGTTCCTTTTTTTAAATTTTTGGAAAAAAAAATTTAAAAACAATTTTTTTTTTAAAAATTATTTCCCAAATTTGGCCCAGAAAAAAAAATTATTTTAAAATTTTTTAAAAATTTTTTTTTTTTAAAATTTTTAAAAATTTTTTTGGGCCTTAAAATTTTAACCCCACAACCCAAAATTAGCCTTAATTTGGGAAAATTTAAATTTTTTTTTTTTTTTTTTTTAAAAAAAAAAAAAAAAAATTTTTCATTTTTTATTTAAAAATTTTTTATTTTTTAAAATTATTTAAATTTTTTAAATTTTAAAAAAAATTTTAAATTTAAAAAAAATTTTTTTTTTTTAAAAAAAAAACCCCAATTTTAAAATTTAAAAAATTTTTTTTTTAAAAAACCCGGAGCCAAAACAAAGGCCTTTTTTTTTAAAATTTCCAAAAATTTTTTAACCCCCAAAAAAATTTTTTTTTCCTTTTAAAAAATAATAGAAAAAACCCTTTTTTTAAAAAAAAATTTAAAATTTTTTTTCCGGAAATTAAATTTTAAAACCAAAAAAAAATAAATTTTTTTTTAAAAAAATTAAATTTTTAAAAAAAATTTTTTTTTAAAAATTAAAAGGTTCCTTTAAATTTAAACCTTTTTAAAATTTTTTTAAAAAAAAATTTTTTAAATTTAAAAAACCCAGGCCCCCTTAAAATTTTTTAAAAATTAAATTTTTCCCCCCAAAAATTCCCCCAAAACCAATTTAAGTTAAATTTTTTGGGGGTTTTTTCCCCAACGGGCCTTGTTTCCCCAAAAAAATTCCTTTTTTTTAAATTGCCAACCCAAAACCCTTTTTTAAACCCAAAAAATTTTAAAAAAAAAATTTTAAAAAAATTTTAAAAGAAAATTAAAAAAAAAAAAAAAAAATTAAAAAAAAATTCCAAAAAAAGGGGGGGAAAAATTTTGGGGGGCCCCTTTTTTTTTCCAAGGGAAAAAATTTAATTTTTAAAATTTTAATTTAATTTTTTTAAAATTGTTTTTTTTGGGGAAATTTTTAATTTTTAAAAAAAATTTAATTTAAAAAAAATTTTTTTTAAGGGTTTAATTTTCCCAAAAATTTTTCTTTTTTTTTAAAAAATTTGGTTTTTTAAAAAAAAAAATATTTTTAAAAAATTAAAAAATTTAAAAAAACCAAAAATTTTTTTATTTTTCTTTATTAAAAAATTTTTTTGGTAATTTTTGAATTTAAAACTTTTTATTTTTAAAAAAATTTTTAAAAAATTTAAATTTAAAAAAATTTTAAGTGATCATGGTCTGAATTGATGTTTTAATTTAATCCATCTCAGCTGTGCATCTGCATTTTATATATAGTGAGTAACAGTGTAAGTTTTCTTTCAACTATTAAATTTACTATGAGTACATACAGCAGTGCACTACTGTCGTATTTAATCCGAGACATACGTTCGAAAACGCAAATCCCTTACTATCGGTGCGAGTAGTAATTTGGCTTTTTTACCTCTTTGTACTGAAAAATAATAGCCAAAAAATCTACCATTTTGTAAATATAAATATAAAATTATATAACTTTACTAGCTTGAATTATTTTACTACTTCAAAAAGCACCGAAATAAATATATATATTTAAAACATATAGGTAGGTTTTATAGAAATATTAATTTCTCTAACATCCAAATTGACAAGGCTTCTGTATAAACTTTCATTCCTTTTTTGACTCTTTAAAGTTTGTAAAAAAATTCATTAAAGCATGATTTTTTTTATTACTCTAATTTTACAGGAGCATGCGATCAAATTACTTCTTCCCCCTATCATAACATTACCAAACGCGCTGAACTCTAGATAACGTTCAAATACTTTTGAGCAGGCCGTCATGACAGACACGACTGGCGTACGATTGTAGATCTCTCGATAATCTCCGTTATTTTTGGGTAACATTGTCCTTATCATCAGGTAAGTGTCGCCATTTTGTCATCCTACAAAAAGACTTCAGGAAATTATAGAATTTTCTGAAAGATTTTCTTATATAGAGATAAGTAATAATATAACAAAATCCGTTATTACCTGTTAAATAAATTAGTATAATCGCTAAATATGGGCCTCATAAGAAAGCTCAAGGTCATACAAAGCGCAGTGGAGAGACCTATACTCGAAGTTTCTTTGTGTGATCGCATCAGAAATGAGGAGATCCATATGAGAACCGAAGCCGCTGACATAGCTTAAGAATAGACTTTACTGTTCATAGGTGGGTCACGTAGCTCATAGAGTTAGGCGATGAGGTCAAAGAGTTTTCGAGTGGCGGTCACGTACCGGAAGATACAACGTGGGCAGAACCACCTGGTAAATGTTGTGGGAAGTCTCTGGATGCGGGCAGAACAGGATCGGTCGTTGTGGCGATCTATGGGGCTTTCCTATATACAGCAATGAACGTCTTTCGGTTGAAATTATGATGATGATGAATATAGCGTACAAATAATGAAGATATATTGCAAATGTGTGAACTTTATGTAGTCCTCTTATTTTAACTAAATAAATCATTAAGTACTGTCTGGATTGTCACGTTTAGTATCACATGTAACTTTATTGATTTGAATAAAACTGATTTTATATGTCATGTGCTATTGGGAAAGAGGAGGTTAAAAGGCACAGAGAAATTCTACTTGGAATACCTCAACCATACAGAAGATCGCATCCAAATAACCTTGTGTTGTGTTCCTACGGTGAGTGCGATTTCTAGAGCTTCTTGGGGTAACGCATTAGTGACCCCTATAATATTACGAGTGTCCATAGGCTACGGTAGCTGCTTACCATCTGGCGGGCTGTATGTTTGTTTACCAGGTTACTTGTATTAAAAAAAATGTTTAACAATATCTACATCAAATCGGTTTTAGTTCATTTCAAATTGAACATGAAAATGTAACAAATAGTAGAGGTCCGCAATACGTTAGAAATATCATCATTTCGTCGCCAAACTAGGTACTAAGAGCTTTCCCACACCTGCCATTCTAGAACTCTACCGAGAACGGGACTCGTACAACTAAATTTAAGACTTCTTTATAAACTAGACATTTTTCATATAAATACCTAGAATATATTATTACTTGCTGTGCCCGCGACTTCGTACACGTATGTTGCTTGATAATTATTTACGTATGGTAATTTTATTTTAACTCGGAATGATATATATTGCCTGTATTCATAATATCATTAAAATACCTTGAGAATAAATAATAATGTGATGTTTAAATTTTTTAATGCTTCCTTAAGTATAATTTTTATAGTTTATAAATTGCGTATTGACAAACTTTTCGTGAGCAAAATTTCTTATAAATAAAATAGGTTAAACGGTTTCTGAGTTAGATCCTAACAAACAGATCATGAGAAAAATTTAGGATTTTATTATATACTAGCTGTGTCTGCGACTTTGTTCGCGTGGTATTTCGTGTATGAAAACCAGTACGACTCAAAGAAACGAAATAGTAACTATGAACGTCAAATAATCTGGCAAATATCGGTCGATCATCAATCGGCTATCTGGTCTAATATATTTAATACGAGTGAAAGCGTGGGTTACATCTAGAATATTTACGTTTACCTATTTATAGATTACTAGCAGTGCCCCACGGTTTCACTCGTGTTAATTTTGTAAAAATGCGTTTTAGTGAAAGTCTACATAATAAAAGGTGTGTATCTATGCCTAAATTTTAACTCAATAGGATATTAGTCTATTAACTATTGAGTTACGTAGTTATATATACTTGCGGTCGCCCAATGATCGAAATTAAACCAGTGACTCTTTAATCATAGACTATTTTCTCTTTGACCTTAGCAGTATGAACCTAAACAATGAATATTATATCACTTGCTGTCACTTTTCATTGAGTGACAATTTTAATATTTTGGGGGGTCTAAGTTCAATGGCACTGGTCGTGTATTAAGGATTCGCAGTATTAATTTACTTCATTTAATATAATTAGTAGGTAACAGATATTATAGATAAATTCTTTTTCTAAACTATAACATGATTTATGTACACCTGAGCTCCAAACTAGGATACCCTGTATCTTTTCTATACCCATGTATGAATGGATATATTGTGTACTAGCTGTGCCCGCGGCTTCGCTCACGTGGACTACAGAATGCCCGCACGAATCTTGCTCCCCCCGCTCCCGACTATTTTAAAGACAAAAATGCTTATTGTGGGTGTTCCTTACAAGACAGACGTAGACTCTCGCAGACTTTTTTGTAGGTCTTTTTAATGTGTACAACTAATTGGTACTGGAATTGATTCACAATGACCAGTTTTTTTTTTTAATAAGTGCGGAACTCTAATTATTTTTCTAAAATAAAAGTAGTCTAAGTTACTCCATATAAAATCAGCTATCTACCAGTGAAAGTCCGGTAAGAAGCGATCCAACCGTTTCGGAGATTACCCGGAACAAACAGACAGACAAAAATTTAAAAAATTGGCTTTTTATTATAGGTGCCGCGTTACATAAATTCATATGCATATCATATAGCAAAAAAATTGTTATTTTGACATTACAGACAGAAACTTTAATTTTATTAATTGTATAGATTATCAGTTCTGTAAAAAAGATATAGGTATTTAGGTATGTATTAATGATACAGATAAGGTGGGGGTGATCCAAACCATTGTCACCTGGCCCGACAGCGGGACCGCGCTACGATATAATGCGGAGGCAGCGCCACGATAATATACTTAAACATTGTAATAAAACACAACAAGAATTGGTCTAAAATATTTGCTGTAAATAAAGGTGGAGAGTTCAGAGTACCTGAGTCCTCAAAGAGTGGAGTGCCTACAAAGATGAGTATAAAATATAGCATCAGCAAATCCGCTTAGTCCGTCTCTCGTCCACGCCGCAATGCTCAGTCATTAAACACTAAATTCCTTTAGGAGTAGGGTAACCATTAAAATAAATAACAATAGATAGTGTAACAAATAATATATACCAATATTATAAAGAGGAAAGATTTGATTTTTTGTTTGGTTTTTTTTTTGTTAGTAATGGATAAACTCAAAAACTACTGGACCGATTTTTTAAATTTTTTCACCCGTATAAAGCTACTGTATCAGCAAGTAACATAGGCTATATTATAATTTAAAAAATTAATTTATTCCTCATAAATATTTCGATAGTTTTACACAAAGTATAAGAGTTATAATTATTATCCGACCAAATCAGGATTTTCAGTTTCGGCCGCAACCGAAGCCGAACCTTCGGCTTTGGTCTTAGTTTCGACAGAAACCGAAACATATTTATGTATATAATAGACATCAAATTTGAAAGTATAAAAAAATAATTATTTCATTAAAAATTGAGCTTCACTCCTTTCCATGTAATCGAATATTTCGTTATTTCAGGGGTTCCAGACACGTGCCTTAGTACCCTTATAGTAAAGACGGCACTAAGTATTTATAATAACAAAAAGTCTTAAAAATATTATATGCTAAGCAGTTTTTCTACGGCTGATTTTTGAACGATTTTGAAACTGTGGTCGAAAATAAAATGTTCCGCCGATACCGAACCTTTGGTCGGTCACTAGTTATAATCATTTACACATCATTACTCAAATAACAATCAATAGACAACCTAATACCAAAGAATGCTAAAGATTAACCTAACAATTGCAATATTGACTGCATTGCATAAAAGTATATTATATCCCGTGTTTTTAAAAACGCATGGTCACTACAGAAATGCCTGCGTTTGCCTGAAGCGTATCCCTTTGAGTCGACCGCACGATGCACCGAGTACCCCTGGACTCTTTAAAATGTTCTCATTCCTGAACTCCAAGTAATAATCTTTAAGTGAATGGGTTTTGCAAAATTACTATATTTTCGCGTCGTTCCCCGAGCGACAGTTGTTAAATAAAATATAGAATTGGTTAGTTGTTTGTGAATGTCTGTACTTACGTACTTTAAAGGCAAATGCAGTGAGAGTGGCAAATGTCACTGATGTTTTTTGCCATGATATCATTTCAATGAATTAATTATATATTATTGCAGTCTGGTATTTAATTTGTTTATTTGTCTAACTCGTCGTTAGGTATGGGATTATCGATAGGGATTATTAACTTAGGTCTTTACGATTCGGTAACTTAAGTGACAATACCTTCAAGCCTGTTGTTACTTGCTTACAAAGTGCACACGGTCATAGAGCACACTTGTTACTATCGCACCGAGACAATAGTGCCGGTCAATAGTACGAATACTAAGCCGTTAGTACGGATTCCATAAACACATCGACACGATTCTCCGACATATATCTTATGACTATTCTTATAGTATCTTATTTAATACTAGCTGTGCCCACGGCTGCGCTCGTGTGGACCACAGAATGCCGTTGATCAGGCACGTCATTATTTTAAAGACAGAAATGCTTATTGCGTGTGATCCTTAGAAGATAGACATATGCGCTCATTGCCTTTTTTGTAGGTCTTTTCTGCAATTATGGACTACATTAATTTGATATATCTCCTATGGTTCTACCCAGCGTAAACCACTTAAGCGCCCCAAATAGGCGATTTTCCAATTTATTTTTATTTGGGCAGAATCCTAACTCATTTTCTAAAATAAAAGTAGCCCAACTTACTCCCTTATAACATCAGTTATCTAATCTAACATCAGTCCCGGAAAAATCGGTGCAACCGTTTCGGAGATTACCCGGAACAAACAGACAGACAGACAGATTTTTTTGTTATAAGTACGGTATACTTTTATATATATTTAGTAAACCCACCATGAACACCCTCTCCTGTGGCAACGCAAGCTTAGGTCCGTACCCTCGGTGTGGAGCCCTGTAGTCAAGCAGCCGCCCGCGCGATACTAGTGACACTGCACTTGCATTCACTAGCAACCAACAGACACCATTACACTGTACCTCACACAATCATATAGGTTCTATAAGGGACCTTTTTTTCTACTAGTTAGTTTAGAAAGAAATGGACAGATCACTAAATGCATATACACATGTTCCTTCCCTCCTCCCAGGAGGCAGGAACATGTATATTTTAGTTTAGATTGAATTTCTACAGAAAGGAAATTAGCCAGTTCGTGATATAATTGCAACTACGGCAACAGGCCAAGCCGAGGTTCGGCTACTTTAGCAACCTTGAGCGTGTTGCCACGCTTTCGTGGCTGAGTGCCTGAAGCGTTCGCCCCCAAGCCACGGTGAAACTGTAAACGCCGTCTGAGGCTCCAAGACCCTTAAGGCTAAGACTATAGTCAGATCTAAAAATAACATTTAGAAAAAAACTGTTATTTTGGCATTATAAACGGACACGTCAATGTTATTAATAATATAGATAACGTATTGGTAAAGGCTTGTAACAGTAGTGCATTTATCTAATCCTTACCTTCTTATCTTTCACGTTACGCTTGAAGGAACCGATGTCGTAAGCAGGAGGGAACGAACACACTGGCATCGAGATTGTCCAACAGTTTCATGGTACGACAAAGACAAGAAAGACATAGAGAACTTGAGAGTGGCGCATTCATACTTGACAACCACTCCTCTTTTTACAAGGTACATGGTTAGTATGGACCAACTCCTACAAATGAATTTTAAAACAGTTATCCCTAACCTATTGAACTGAAGTTTGCATACACGTCTAGTTTAGATGACAATGCATAGTTAGTTATGTGACGTCATTCTAAATTCAATATAGCGGACTTATAAAGATATCAATTTTTTAGGCACCTACATGATATGGGTATGAAATGAACGGGTTTGCTGAGAAGATTACGAAAAAGAAACTATTAATAAAAAAACTTTTTAAAAATAAGCTTTTATTCATTATTTTAAAAACTTGTAGCGCAATTTAAAAGGGTGATAAGGGTATTTAAACTAAATAAATTAAAATATTGAATAAAAAAGCTTGTTTTTAAAATGTTTTTATTATTTATTTTTTATTGGATTAAAATGTCACCACATAAGCTACATCATTATTAACATCGAATGGGATTGTGTTCTGGTATATTAGGTCTATGTAGTCAGCGTATATTTATCTTAATACTCTTATTTACCTTGTATTTCTTGTATTATTTTCGTATATATTATGTATTGTTTATTGTCAAATTTCTAGGGCCTCGGTTAGTTTAATATATTCGTCCGTTCAGATATCATTTATAATACGATCCTTTTAGTTTAATATAGAATGTTTCATATAATTTTATCATATTAATTATAATACATTGTTTCTTTACTTTTGAAGACTGTCAACATGTCAATTTCTGTTACGTCTGATAGTTTTAGGGCATGCGCTGTTAGAAGTTAGCTAAAGCTTAAGACAACTTAATAACCTAATTAAATCTATTTTCATATGGTTGAAATCTCATCTGGCGATATTCCTACTGTTGTGGTGGTTCCTGCTTCGAGCCTGCATTACACTATATCCAGGCAGACCCAATACTACGCCGATCATCCGGGTGCGGCCCACATTGATCCGGCGTCTGGATTGTGTCAAATCTTGCTGTGAGTTGCCGTGGACCGATAAACCAAGATCACGAGGCTCTAGCTCGTGATCCTGACGCTGAATTACCTATTGTTGGAATCTTAGCAAATTTGGATGTTGTGAAGTGGATTGTTAAAATGGATAAGGACTATATGTTTTTTTTTAAATACAACTTTTATAACAGTAATTTAAATTAGATTTTATACTACGCAAATTTATTACATTCCTTTGATGTCCTGGAATTATATTTCTCTTAGATTTTATTTTTCTTTCATTCCATATTCCCTTTTGGCTCTATAATTCTCTTATATTATAATTTAAAATAACTATATATCATTACAGTTCATACGTCTAATCGATAAAAAAAATCGATTAGTGTTATGTTTTTAATAACACTTCTAGGGTTAGTCGAGTTCATGATCATTTCTGAACACCACTGGAACCAGTTTGATACAATGGTCAATATCATTACAATGCTATGACGTATCGTATGGTTCGATTTTATTATGAGACGCTTTTTAAATCTGAGATAAGTGGTACGAAAGTTATTGGGTTTATACATTATTTTTATTGGTACCTACTGCTTTGTTATGAGTTGATGTGATGTATCGGCGTGATAAAATAACGGGTTATAAATAAATTGTACAGTTATTTGTACTTGCTAAGGGCAAAGATTAAATAGACCAGATAGTTTTTGAAGGTAAAACTTCTTTAGTAACGCTTTGATTTGAAAAGGGGACATTAAAAAGAGAGGATCATATACAGTGGCGTAGCTAAGGGGGGGCGGCGGGGGTGGCTCGCTCCGGGTGTCACCCATGTAGGGGTGACACCCGAGCCCGACTATGACCATCAGTTGTAGTTCTTTCTACCTATAAAAAATCGTAAATCTATGGCAGAAAGCATAACCGCCACTAATAAATTTATCTAGGTAACTATTATATTGTACCACGAGCATAATAAATTGATATTTAGAAAAAAAAAACAATGTGCACACTGTCAATCGATCTGGGATTCCCCCAAAATTCAATACCCCGTTCGCGCATAACCAACGCTAGTCAGGGGATTCCCTAGATATAGCGCTCGTCACTTGTATTGTGGATTGGGCCATTTCTTTTGTTTCCGACCGCATTCATTTCAATATTCTCTTACGTGAACGTGTGAACGTCTAGTGCAAAGTGTTTGTTAATTATTAGATATTATAAACAACATTTTTTGTATAAAAACCGATTTAATATAGTCGATTCTTGAAGAAAATAAACAAGGTACTTGAATTATTTTTGTTATTACTGGTAATACTTACATTTTTAATTAATTTAGTATCTAATAGCAGTATCTTAGATTATTTTGAAAAAACCTTCAATTATTTTATTCTCTGTGTATTTTAAAACTATATTATTGAGCCATCCTAAATGATAAATAGGTACTTACAGAAGGTATTTTAGACGGATTGCAGTAATATTTTTTTGTTTAGCCTGGGCAAGTATTACTATCTACTAAAGGTATTTATTTATTAAAATAGGTTTTAAAGGCTTTGCTGGCGTAAAGATTTTATTTATATTTCTACACGTTAATAATGTTTAATTGTAAATAGTATACATATTTATTATTTACTTACTTATTATTTTCCGATCTAATAGCAATGGGATTTGTTTATAAAAACGGAATATATTAAGTTTAGATTTATGATTAAAAGTAATCATATCATACAACTTCGCGTACGTTCATTTGGCTCCGAGATGAGTAGCTCGAGCACTCGTGGCACGGATATCATAATCAACGGTGGAGTATTTAACTAGTATTTTTCTAATAATACTTAAATACATATTTACGGGTAGACGCAGGATTGTTAATTTATATAAAAATATATTTCACAAAGCTAGTTGCGTAACGTGTAGGTGTTCATTTACTGTTATAATTAGTTTATAAAATCAACGTATCACTTACTAACTAAAAATATTTTTTAGAATACCCAGAACGAAATATGCCTCGGGGAATTCATACTTCGAAAAGAGAAAGCGGGTTTCAACAGAGAAAAGCATAAAAGGCTAAAATGGATGAAATTCAGAGCATGTCCGGTTCTCTTTTCAAATATGTCACAAAAGCAGATAGCGGCCAAAGTTCAAGTAAAGTACCCGAGTCTCCTGCTGGCGAAAGTTATGATTCACATCTTGGAGACTCATATTCAGATAGCAACATCGACAATACAGAATCAATGAAGGCGACCCAGGACTTTGACGGAATCAAAATAAATAATGAAAATGACGCCGTTAATGCTACTTTCGGAGATAGCATTAGCTTCGTAGAATCAATTCAACACTTGAGAGATGTTTCACGTTGGAGTTTACCGGTACCTGATAATGTTCGCATTGACATAATAAAAAAGGGCAGTGAACATTTCCAGAACAAAGAAGGACCGTTTCCTACTGTATCTCGTTATGGTTCAAAGATTAAAGGTGATTCTCGTCATCTTTCACAGGAATGATTTTATAAACAGATGCCTAGTGGTGAAAAAATTCTACGATCATGGATGGTATTTTCTCCTATATCAAATAACCTGTACTGTTTTTGCTGTCGTTTATTTGCTGTCAGTAACATACAAACGACATTTACAACTGGATTTCAGAAGTGGTGGAAACTAAATCCTAAAGTATTGGACCATGAAACTTCATGTGAACATTTAGAAAATTTCGAAAAGTGGAAAACTTTGGAAGTGAGATTAAAATCTCACACCACAATAGATGATGCAACCTTGCAATTAATGAATACGAAAAAACAGAAGTGGAAATATCTTTTATCTAGATTATTAGATATAACATTGTTTTTGGCTAAACAAAACCTAGCCTTTCGTGGACATGATGAAACCCAAGGGTCGTCTAATAAAGGTAATTTCTTAGAACTAGTTAAACTGCTGCAAAGTATGATGCAGTACTCAAAGAACATATACTATATTTGGAGCAGGAAAAATCACCTAAAGTAACATATTTATCGCCAGAAATACAAAATGAGTTCATAAATGTTTTAGCTAATCATGTAAAATGTCAGCTTAAAATCTTATGCTTGCTATGTGCAATTTCTCATTTATTTGTTTTCTTTTCTTTTGGAATGATGTGCTAAGGGAAGTGAACAATGCTCAGATTGCATTACAAAGTAAAGGTTTATGTGTTGATGAAATAATCATAAAACTAGAAGCACTTCGTCTATTTATTGGAGAGAAACGGTTGCATATAGCAGAAGAGGCAATAGATTTTGCTGTACAGAAATCGGAAAAATACAACATTTCGATGGAACGACGAATTCGTCGCAAGAAACGCATGCCCGGTGAGTTAGCATCGTCCAACGATGCTGGACTTACACTTAGAGTGGAACTTCAAAAGGACATGTTAGAATGTCTTGACAGATTCAATATTGAACTCGAAACAAGAGTAAAGTCCATTAAAGACGTAGCTTCATTGTTTGAGGTTGTGCAGTCAAAGACTTTTCTTTCGGCAAACACTGAACAGTTAAAATTTGCTATATCAAAATTTACTAACCTTTACGATGAAGTATCAGAATCAGAACTCCTTATAGAAAAGCGGCTAATATTACTGTCTCTAATTGGGTGACACTGGACTTTTTGAAATTTATTGTGGAATGGGATTTTACAGAATCTCTTCCGAATCTAAAGGTCGCACTAAAGTTATTTATAACAATATGTGCACCAGTTGCTTCATGTGAGAGAAGTTTCAGCAAATTAAAATTAATTAAAAATGACTTGCGGTCTACAATGACTGAAACCAGATTAAACAATCTTGGTATTTTAACGATAGAACATGAAGCAACACAAAATATAAATTTTGAAGACGTGATTTCGGAGTTCGCTAGTGTCAAAGCTAGAAGGAAGAAATTTTAATTATTAACAAAGTAATTCGTTTCTTATAATATTCAAATATTTGTAATAGGTACTCGTATTTTAATAAAACGTAAATGATTATAACTTTTTTTATTTTAACAATTTCGATTGAGTTTTGGGGTGACACCTATAAAATCCGCCCCGGGTGCCACCTATGCTAGCTATGCCACTGATCATATACATCGATAGGATTGAGAGCGCAAGAGAATTAGATATATTGAATTATTTATGGATAATGCGAGTCCTGATATTCACAGCCATGATCGTTACCGAATTGACCTAGAGGTGTAACGACCAGTCTTGTACGCATTGTTGTATGTATAGTACGAGTGGTTGATAGGTCGGAGACCTGTTGATTTAGGATGTCTAAAAGAGATTTTAATGAAGATATTTTTTTTTCTAAAAATTTTACCGCATTAAAAAATTATAATATATACTTGTAAAAACACATTGTATTTCCTTTGTTTTTTTTTCTTGTAAAATTCTTTATGGTCGAATGGACCATAATTAAAAGAGAAGAAACAATAATATTTTGCATCTGAATGTATCACCGCAGATCAAACACCACTCGTTAGGTTCGCTTTTGATTGAAATAGTTATTTCAGTACTAGCTGTGCCCCACAGTTTCACCCGTGTTAATTTTATCCGACAAACACCGCGCCGCCTACGCAACCGTGTAATCTATTAAATAGCCCAGTCATATTAGGTAAAAAAAGGGGTCAACCTCGGAAAGAAAGATAATAAGATGCAAATTGGTATGAACCTTTGTTTTGTCATTCTAAATGTTGTCTCAAAAGTCACAATCGTTATCGTGTCCGCGTCTCAAGATATTCAAGGTCAAAGGTCACAAAAATCGGTTTTTCGCGAATATCTGGCTTCCTATCGGTTAAATGAGATTTGCATTTATTATAAAAGTTGTAGGCTATAAAATTCCCTACAACTTTTGTTTAAACTTTTTTTTCATACAACCAACCGTTTTGAAGGTAGAGCGCGAAGAGTGCACATCGTACAGTCATATACGGCCTAATGCAAGGTCAAGCGTGAGTTATGGTTATCAGTACGTTATAAAGTCAATTATTTACTTGGAAATTATAATTATTAAACAATGCCTATTATTTATGTACTAACTATTAATTATTTATATTTAATTAAAGTAAGTAACTTGATTATTTATATATAATTATTCATATTTAACTATTTAAGTATAAAATATTATTAATTCTGGATTATATATTTTAGTTTTATTTTAAGTTAAAATGATAGTAAGAGTATATATTTTACACATATTTTTATTTATTATTAAATACGGCATAATATACATTTGTCAAAATGTGAGTTCAAATATCAAAAGTATCTTTGTTGATTTTAATTGTAATGAAATTGGAAATGGAAGCTAATTATCTTCTTCTTCTTCGTCGTCTTCTTCTTCTTGTCGCTCAAAAATGTTCGATTCATTGTCATCATCCTCATTATCTGTCATGTTCATCTCCAAACCTTCCAGAATATCGGGATCATATGTATTTTCTTCATCGGGATTACTTGGATACAGTGAAGCGTTGAGGCAAGCTTGTCCGTTGCACTGGCCGCAAGCTAAAGAACATTGTAGCCCTGATTTTCTGCATCCACAGCGGGAACCACAACCATTTTTGCAATTGCAAAATATTACGTTTAGTAGTTCGGCTGGTGCTGGAGGTAATAACGTTCGTATGGGCTCCAGGATTTCATTTTCAAGCATCCAGCCCCATTCTTGAGGTTCTAAGTACTTCCCTAACCACGTTTGAATCTGGTAGTAGACACGTTTTATGTGATGATGAGCTGCTACACTTGTTGGTGGAAGTGTTGACAGTTGTACAGGTTTATTTAGTTTTGTAAATTTGATGAATTGCGTGTAGCGGAAATGATCAATGTTGTCCTCAGATTTTGGAGCATTATATAATGCCAACAAGATGCGCACTCCATTTTCTAATAATGTTTGTTTTGGGCAGTTTTCTTGTTGAAATACTTCCACCAGTTTATCTAAATCAGGAATTTTTTCCAATGCTCTAGTAACAGTTTTTTTTTCCTTTTTTAAATAGCGCAGAAGTCGTGTCACAGCCACTGAATGCGTGTAAAAATAAAATGTGCTTTTTAGTACGAGGATATTGGTCAAAACTTTTAGTAGAATATATTTGTGTTTTGACATTGCCTTTGCCAACTTTTTTCAAAAAAAATTCCTGATGATGTGACTGAGTACGTCCAATTAAAATAACGAGCAAATCGATATCTTCTCCTATGATGACAGCAGTCTTTTGATGTTCTGATAAGGCAATAGCTGCAATAGTTAAATATGAATAATTATATATAAATAATCAAGTTACTTACTTTAATTAAATATAAATAATTAATAGTTAGTACATAAATAATAGGCATTGTTTAATAATTATAATTTCCAAGTAAATAATTGACTTTATAACGTACTGATAACCATAACTCACGCTTGACCTTGCATTAGGCCGTATATGACTGTACGATGTGCACTCTTCGCGCTCTACCTTCAAAACGGTTGGTTGTATGAAAAAAAAGTTTAAACAAAAGTTGTAGGGAATTTTATAGCCTACAACTTTTATAATAAATGCAAATCTCATTTAACCGATAGGAAGCCAGATATTCGCGAAAAACCGATTTTTGTGACCTTTGACCTTGAATATCTTGAGACGCGGACACGATAACGATTGTGACTTTTGAGACAACATTTAGAATGACAAAACAAAGGTTCATACCAATTTGCAGCTTATTATCTTTCATTCCGAGGTGAAAGCCCTAATATGACTGGGCTATATAGTTGTTCTTCGCGCAAGTGCAAATTATTTTCATTTTTCATTATCTCCTAAACTATGTGTCCAAATAAATAGCATACTCTAAGGAGCAAAATTTAACTTCGTAAAATTGTCTTTATGATGAAGTAACTTTTATTTGTAAGGCCATGAATAAAAATAATGCTTATAAATCACTTTTTAATTTTCAATAAATCTTTGTCACAAAATATCTTATTGTGGCTTATGTTTATGAGATAGGCATATGCTATCGCTGATTTTTTTTAGATATACTTAGCTCCAATATTATTGTAGAACATTGTATTTCCGTATCATTAACAATTACGTCAGCGCACGCGGTTAAAGCCGTTCGGGAGGCCTCGACTTCCGACTTGCATAATAAATCAATATTTAAGGCTATCTGAGAGGTGTAGCCTAATCTTAAATAGCCTATACTATTCTTCGCTAGTTTGGCTATCATATAAAAAAATAATTTTTGGAATCCGCCTAGTAGTTCCAGAGATTAGAGTGTTTAAACAAACAAACAAAAAAGTTTTCCGCTTTATTATACTATAGTACAGTACAGTTAAGGGGTTATAAGGGTGTCAAATAACAACTTAAGACGACACATCAAAGACAACTTTACCTGCATGTGGTGCACCCTGCTGTATAATGAATGAGAAATGACGAAAGCAGTTCTATATAGTCTGGCTGTGTCACGACCACCATGCATATGGAGAAAATTCCGTCATAGTGATTCGCTTATGCGCGTCGCATTTCGTGATCAGTCGTTGCAGATATATTTACGCCGGCCTGTGTAACAGTGACCAGTGATGGATCGCCGATCTACCGATGGTCACCACCGTTTTTGGATTGTACTGTGCTTACCAGCAGAAAGTAACATTACTTTACCGTAGTACTATTTTAAAAAATCAGAGAAATCAGTTTTTGAAGTGAAAACTTCTTTAACACCGTTCTAATTTGAAACTCTACGTAACGAAAGTTTTAGAGTAGTTTTAGAAAGCCTTTCGAAAAGGCGTCATGTCATAGCCAGCGTAGCGTGTTGTTCACGTGTTTTTATTTTCTGAAGGTCTCACTTCTACCGCGTGTCAACTGCACACATGTTGTTCGTATGAAGAAATATCTCTAAATTTTGCAATAGTTTAAAGACATATCCTAAAATCTAAACAGAACCGATATCAACTATACAAATTTATGTATTGTACATTTTTCTTACCTTTATATGTAACATGAATAAGTTGTAACCGAGGGGCATTGTACAACTTTTTCCCAGCCACTTGTTCCACGGCGATAAATTAACAAGTTTACTGTCGGCCCTTTTGTCTAGGAAGGGTTGAGTCGTTTGCATTTATTCGCAAAAAGTTTCGACCCCTCTCGTTCTTAGTTATTTACGAGAAGCGAACGTTTTTATAGTAGCTCTGTTTTGTTTAAATCATATCTTGACACTTGAAAATGGACGGCGCGGTATGTTTTGATGTTCATTATTCTCTGAAAAATAGTAAAAGTTTTTCTATCTTCTATTATTAAGTGATGGCATTTTTTTTTTTAAGTATAATAATTATAATAGAGAATTGCTACGCAACAGTTTAGCATTGTTTGTGGTTTCTATTGTCTTTATAAATGCATTTAAAGAGCGATTTGCAGTAAAAAAAATATATTTAAAAAAACGTTTTATAAAGCAAGCTTTATTTATAAATTGTCGAACTAAAAAGTAATAAAATATTTTTTATGAATAAAGATACAAGAGAAGGGTATCTTTGGTCACAGATAAGAGGCGTAGGTAGTACCTACCTATCAAAGGAAATTTAAATAAAATTAGAATTTTCAAAATTGATAATATTTCTTTCAAAGTTTGAAGCCTAAACCGTCATTCCACTTAAACTGATCCCTGAGGTTTTAAAGAAATATTGAAAATTTTAAAATTTCTAACTTTCCATAAATTCCATTTGGTATGGTTTAGTCGAAAATGTCCATTTTCGTACCATTTGCCATCTCGAAGTTCCAATGACGATCGTCTGGCTCCATCTTCAGACTCTTATCATAATGTGTAATGAAAGATACTATTGAAAACAAAACTTTCTTTGGAGTTTCCTTCAGGGAATTCCAGTGGCAAACCTCCAGCTTCATCTTCAGACCCTAGTCATTAGATTTAATAGAAAGTCCCCATAGCACTAAAATAAATAAGCCCAAATTCGACTGTCCTACCATTTACCATCAGGGAGTTCCAGTCCCTACATCCCGACTCCATCATCAGATCAGCTCCATGTAAAATATCATAAATATTGCACTAATATTATTATAATATTGTACTGTCATGGAACTTACATACATACGTGCACTAATAATATTATAAAGCTGAAGAGTTTGTTTGTTTGGTTGAACACACTAATCTCAGGAACTACTGATTAGAATGGAAAAAATGTTGGATAGCCCATTTATCGAAAAAAGCTATAGATTATATAACATCACGCTATGATCAATAGGAGCGGAGCATCAATGAAAAAGGTTGCTAAAACGGGATAGATTTATTCCTTTTGAGAGCTTCTACTGCGTGCGCTGCGTGAATGGTTACAGTTTTGTAGCAATTATGTGTAATGAAATTGTCTCTCTTAAAGAATTCCAAAAAACAGTCCGCGACAGTATATGGCTATCTTTTAAGAGTTACTCAATATAACCTTTTTTATAGTAATAAAATTTGTTCTAAAATATTTAATTGTTTGCGAAGGTGTTTTTTATATACATGGTATTAATCGTTATCGAAATAAATACGTTAGTCATCACAAGTATTTATTTTCAACAAAATTACCCTTTACAGTAATTGATTTAAATGAATATCTTAGGAGATATAACAGATTTAAAATAACTCGGCAGCAAAATAATGATCAAGTATCGCCAGCTCATTTTTATTATGCAGAATAATGTGGAAGGCAGGCGGTACCTATAATATAGTGCCTCTACAGTACTCTCTCCAACCCTTTCTCTCTCTCTCTCTCTCATATGTGACGCAGGCAAAGTTGCGCGGGTCAGCTTGTATTAATATAATATTGCACTCTCATGGAACTTATATAAATAATATATGTCTAATTTCATATCAGTCGAATACCTGGAAGTGGTTGAAAAATGGTTTGCAAATTTTGAAATTTGGTGTTACATATTTACATACGAACGAAGCAAGTAAAACAAGAGCTTACAAAAATTAAATTCAGTTTAGTTGTGACAAAATGTATGCAATTACTGTCAATCTTAAAACTGGCTTAGCGATTTAAATATGATTTAAGGATTTTGTTCAAGCTGCCCTTTAGTGTCATCCGAAACTCAACAGTTTCTATGCATTATTTAAAGTACCTACAATTTCACTAAAAGAACTTCAACAACATTAATTTGTTAAGAAAAATAAAAATTTAAATATTTTTTGTTTAAAAACAGGGCGCAGATAAATGGCATCATGGTCGATCAATATCAAACGAATCTCCATAGCTCTTACTTCATACATGTTGAGAAGAATATTTTATTGTATCAGCTGAATCAATATCTATATTTTTAACTAGCGGTGTGCCCGCGGCTTCGCACGTGTTTGTTACTACGCAGTAGATAACTACTGCGTAAAATGTAAATAAAATTACATCCCATAATTTTATTTTTACTCATATTATTGACAATTCATGTGCCATATCAATTATGGAATGGCATGTATTTTCCGTGTACAATTTTTATAATGATTTCTAGAAGTAATATTGACAATTGTTATTGCTAATCAATTATGTAGTTACTTATACTTCCCATGCACAAAATTTCATTAAAGTCCCGGTAGAATGGATAAAATTCAAAAATTTTGGAATTTCTGTTTTATACGATTCATGAAAGTATTATTGAAAAATCTCATATCAAGTCATTCATGGAATGACTTATACTTCTCATTAATAAAATTTCATCAAAATCCGTCAAGAATTAACGAAAACAGTAAAAAAAGAATACGGTTTTTAAAAATAATATTTAAATTTCATAAACCCTATCAAATGAACAATGACATAGGCATCCCGTGTACAAAACTTCACAAGAATCAGTCAAGCCGTTTTTTTAGTTAAATCGGGACTCACAAACAGACAGACAAAAAAAATGTTTAATGTCTATTCGTAATCGGAAAAGTTCATAAGATTTGGGAAATTTGGCCAAAAAAAATTAACTGTGCAGACAGAAGTACATATTTATTAATGTAGATAATACAGTGACGTAAGCAGAGATATATGAACTTTCTATATAAATAGTGCTATAAATAATAATCAGTGTAATAAAATATTTTATTCGTAATTTAAACCAAAATAAATTATGGTTTATTATTACCCTTAACGTCCTTAATATATTACATTCATTTATATTTTAATATAGACATATATTGTTCATAAACCAACATACTTTTTAGGGTATGTAGGTTACACGGAAAGGTTATTGCTATTTTCATATTATCAATTTTCCATGAAAAACTATAAACATATGAAATTGATGTGACCTAAAAACGTGTCGCGCGAAAGAACACTTTCTGCAAAATTACACAACGCAGGGTTACCATACTGAATAATGAAAACCAATGAAAAAAAATTAAATACCATTTATTTTTTGTGATTTCGATATTGTTGTCTATAGGAATCAATATGTACAGTATGAATATATATTTCAAAATATATGAACTTTGTCTAATAATGTATAAAAAAATCACCTGAAAGCGTTTGCAGAAATATTTGGGATCGTTGTGGCGTCACGACGCACCTTTTCCTTGTTTTTGGATTTGACTACGCTGCCGACACTTAAAGTTTTTAAAACTGGCCACTTGTAAACGATATAATAAAAAAATAAGTCCAGACTTTGAAAATGGAACTCTTATTATTATTGTGTATGTATTTTATTCATTCGTCATTTGTTTACGATTTGGCGGCATATTGAAAATTGTTTGTGTCACGTCAGCATGAATTTAAAGCGAGACAATTTTCGTACAATGATTTTTTATGACTTTCGATGACATTTAAGTCAACAAGAAAGTTATAATAGACTTCGATTGGTCTTTCACGATGAAGCCCCATCCCGTTCCACTGTTTACAAATGGTTTAATGACTTTAAACACGGTCACACTAATCTCACCGATGATCTGCGTGAAGGACGGCCTTCTACGGTGACGACTGAGGATAATATCAGTGTTGTGCTGCGTATGATAGAGACTGACAAAAGAGTGACTTATCAGCAGCTTCGGATAAGCTTAGGCATCGGTATGAGTCAAGTGCATAAAGTCCTCCATGAACATTTAGCGGTCAGGAAGCTTTGTGCCGGGTGGATACCTCACAATTTGACAGAAGCCCAAAAACTCCGTCGTGTTGATTGGTGTCGTGAAATGGTTCAAAGGTTTAACGGAGGTGACTCAAATGCTGTGTTCAAAATCCTTATGGGTGACGAAAGCTGGATTTATTGTTATGATCCCGAAACTAAGAGACAGTCTGCTGTCTGGGTATTTCCTTCTGAGGAGTTGGCACTAAAGTGAAGAGAGGTCGAAGCGTGGGGAAAAAAATGGTGGTCTCGTTCTTCGGAAGGACAGGTCATTACGCAACAATTGTTTAGAGGATCTAAAAACAGTTACTGCAGAGTGGTACACTAACAATTGTTTGCCACTTGTCCTGGAAAAAGATCAGGAGAAACGACCTCGCAGTAGGATCCTCCTTCACCGCGACAAAGCCTCGTCGCACACCGCCAAGCAAACAATCGACTACTTGGCGACGTTAGATGTGGAATTACTGGGTAACCCGGCCTATAGCTCCGACCTCGCACCTTGCGATTTTTGTTTATTTCTGAAAAAAAAAAAATAATTCGAGGAAAACGTTTTATGGACGCCGAGGAAGCAGTGGTTGCGTTTCAAAATGCCGTCAAAGAGAACTCTAAGGACGAGTGAGCAAAGTGCTTTTCTCATTGGTTCCATCGGATGCAGCGATGTATTGATGTAAATGGACACTATTTTGAAAAGATATAATAACAATAATATAATAACTTGCTAGTTTGTTCAGTTTTTTATTTTTGTGGCGACATCTCTCGCCATAACTGATGCATCCTACATAGCGACATCAGCGACATCTATCGAGCCACATACGACGCATCCTACATCGCGTTATAGAAATTAACTCAACAATTGAGTAGGTATATATACAAGAACCCGACTACAACCGTTGGGCAGCTGCCCGCCAGACATAACACCCGTCTGAAAGAACTTTCAGTGTCACATAACGTATGCACAATAAATGCAGAGTAGTAATTTAAGCAAGTAAAATATAAGCAAACATACCCATAAATTCTTGTCGAGTAGGTTTTTTGCAATTATCCTGAGAATACAGATGAATCCCGAGTATCTGGTAACCCTTTTTCACGTCACTCTAGTCATGAAAAGAGTGTCACATGTGTTGACAGATTGGTCGTAAGCCATCAACGCCGCGCGATTTTTTACTCTAACATTACCCACTTGCTTACGTTCAGTATTTTCGTTTTTAAAAATAAGGTAATAGCTTTTTTATTGAATTAATTTACAGGTTTTTCGCAATAGCCACTCAGTTTTAATTGCAACGTATTTTATTAGTGTGTCAGTAATTTTATATTATGTACTCTAGTAGTATTGTAGTTTAGAACAAAATCTGGAATATATTCGAAGCATTTTATAGTAGTGTATGTTGTAGGGGCACGGGATTAATATTGTAGAAAGACTTCACACTATCCATATTAATCACAAAAACAAACTCTACTTAGGGTTAACAAGATAAATATAAGGAAAAAATGCTTCCGTAATAACTTCAGATATTTATTTACAAGCAATATAATTTTTAAATAAATATTTAAAAAATATGAAATAAATATCAAACTAAAATAATGTTAACGAAATATTATTGTATTTAATACAGCATTAAAATTGTGTGCGAAAAAATGCATAAATAAAGAAAACTATCCAAATATAGTAATTTTAATACATAACAATCCAAAAAAATATTTTAAAGTTTCATCAAAAATAATTCCTTGTCTCTTCTACAAATACGCAATAAAATTAAATCTAGACTAACTGTTAGGGTTCACTTACGCCTCAATTTTTTTTTTCGCAAGGTTGCCGCTACTCGGCTACGGTTGAAGGATGGTTTAATAGTGCTGGGGCACTATGTCTGGAACCTCCTCGTGGTGTGCCCCGGGCAACGGCGGCCGCTTCACGGCCGACGGCTAATACCAGACCGACGGCGTTCCTCCCCTGTACCCCTCTGCTCATCAGAGGAGACAGGGGATGGGGCAAGAGTGGACCTGCTTCGGCTCGTCCACTACGGACGGACTCGTCGTTGACGGCGGTGGAGTAAACCACCTTAAAAAACCTTGGACGGACTGTGGTGGAGTAAACCACCCTTTAAAAAGTCATGGACGGACGGTGGAAGACAACCACCTTAAAAAATTACTGGCCGGAGGTGGAGAAAACCACCAGCATAAAAAATCAAGGACGGGCAGTGGAAGGAAACCACTTAAAAAAATAACCAGAGGGTTGAGGATGAGCACCTCGTTAAAAAATCAAAGCCGGATTTGTCGACGACGGACGGGACTTTAATGACGGAAGAGGAGGAAACCTCTATAAAAAACCAACGACGGACTGGTGGGGGAGGGGGTGCGTTCATTCGCCTCCTTCTCCTGCCGTTACAGGACGGCAGAGGAGAAAACCTCGGTAAAAAATCATAGCCGGGCTAGCGGGGTGGGGGTGCTTTCATTCGCCCCTTACCCCCGCCACATGCTAAACATTATGGCAGAGACAGAGGAGAAAACCTCTATAAAAAACCCAACGACGGGTGGTTGGGGGACAGGTGGTGGTATATCCGCCTCCTTCTCCTGCCAGGCCGAACCAAGGGGAGATTTGTCGGGGGGCCTGTCTTCCCATTGCACTGGTTTGGCGGACGGGGAGACAGTTCGTCACCGGGCTGTCTCCATCAGCGGGCGGCCCTTCCGGGCCTTGCCGCCGGGGCGGCGCGGCTGAATGCCAGCGCAGTGCCCGCGTCGCCCCAGCATGGCGGCAGACGGTGCACCGTGGAGTTTTTTAGTGAGTATGAGTCTCACATAACCACTCGTTCCCCCGGGCGAGTGAGTACCCATGACGGGCTATCCACTCCACGTTAACAAAAAAAAAAAAAAAAATGGTTTAATAGTGCTAAAGGCCGCTCATAAGGAAAGAGTCAAAAGTATCGTACCGAAGGAAGACCTGCGCTTGTGAGTTAATTTTCAGGTGAAAGATCATGAAGCTTAAATATTTTGGATGTTTTTCTCAACCAGTATTTTGGTAGATTGAACACTTAATTAAAAGGTTTAAACATATAAACATTTTTGAATTAGCGGACCTGTTAGAATATTAATCGCATATGATAACACATGGACCTTTTAGTATGTCTATCTCATTTAGTCATTAATTGTAAATCGGTCTTGTAAATCGCACTTCAACCTTTTTGTTAGAAACTGCTCGTCTGGTAGAAGAAATGGAAATTATTTGGTTGTTACTCCAGTATGGTTAAGTTCCGCAAATTGTAAACAAGCCACCGAACCTCTATCAGACAGATTTCAATCTAGAGTTGCCTGTACAAAAAACTTGACATCAAATAATGAGAGTAATTACTTAATACAAAAAGGCGTTAGTTTTGTTTTTGTTAATAGAAATTTTTCCAGAGGCCTGTTTTTAAAGTAATAACTTAGTGGATTTTACAAGCTGGCCACCTGTGAGACCTTTAAAACGGTGTTGATAAATTGTAAGACCTTTGTACTATATATACGAGTTTGTGGCTTATGACACAAATAAATAAAAATAAAAAAAAAAATCGTTTACAAGTCCATAAAATCTTCCAAAGATATATAATAAAAATTATTGCTTAGACCACTTTCTCAAACAGCACGTAATGCTTTTTGATCCCAATCACAACATAATTGATATGAAGTCATGACGGTGTCGAAGATAATATCCGCTACGCTCATAGAGAAAGCTGACCAAGTCACAATTTGACAGAAGCCCAAAAACTCCGTCGTGTTGATTGGTGTCGTGAAATGGTTCAAAGGTTTTTAACGGAGGTGACTCAAATGCTGTGTTCAAAATCCTTATGGGTGACGAAAGCTGGATTTATTGTTATGATCCCGAAACTAAGAGACAGTCTGCTGTCTGGGTATTTCCTTCTGAGGAGTTGGCACTAAAGTGAAGAGAGGTCGAAGCGTGGGGAAAAAAATGGTGGTCTCGTTCTTCGGAAGGACAGGTCATTACGCAACAATTGTTTAGAGGATCGAAAAACAGTTACTGCAGAGTGGTACACTAACAATTGTTTGCCACTTGTCCTGGAAAAAGATCAGGAGAAACGACCTCGCAGTAAGATCCTCCTTCACCACGACAAAGCCTCGTCGCACACCGCCAAGCAAACAATCGACTACTTGGCGACGTTAGATGTGGAATTACTGGGTCTCCCGGCCTATAGCCCCGACCTCGCACCTTGCGATTTTTGTTTATTTCTGAAAAAAAAAAAAAATTCGAGGAAAACGTTTTATGGACGCCGAGGAAGCAGTGGTTGCGTTTCAAAATGCCGTCAAAGAGAACTCTAAGGACGAGTGAGCAAAGTGCTTTTCTCATTGGTTCCATAGGATGCAGCGATGTATTGATGTAAAGGGACACTATTTTGAAAAGATATAATAACAATAATATAATAACTTGCTAGTTTGTTCAGTTTTTTATTTTTGTGGCGACATCTCCCGCCATAACTGACGTATCCTACATAGCGACATCAGCGACATCTATCGAGCCACATACGACGCATCCTACATCGCGTTATAGAAATTAACTCAACAATTGAGTAGGTATATATACAAGAACCCGACTACAACCGTTGGGCAGCTGCCCGCCAGACATAACACCCGTCTGAAAAAACTTTCAGTGTCACATAACGTATGCACAATAAATGCAGAGTAGTAATTTAAGCAAGTAAAATATAAGCAAATATACCCATAAATTCTTGTCGAGTAGGTTTTTTGCAATTATCCTGAGAATACAGATGAATCCCGAGTATCTGGCAACCCTTTTTCACGTCACTCTAGTCATGAAAAGAGTGTCACATGTGTTGACAGATTGGTCGTAAGCCATCAACGTCGCGCGATTTTTTACTCTAACATTACCCACTTGCTTACGTTCAGTATTTTCGTTTTAAAAAATAAGGTAATAGCTTTTTTATTGAATTAATTTACAGGTTTTTCGCAATAGTCACTCAGTTTTAATTGCAACGTATTTTATTAGTGTGTCAGTAATTTTATATTATGTACTCTAGTAGTATTGTAGTTTAGAACAAAATCTGGAATATATTCGAAGCATTTTATAGTAGTGTATGTTGTAGGGGCACGGGATTAATATTGTAGAAGGACTTCACACTATCCATAATAATCACAAAAACAAACTCTACTTAGGGTTAACAAGATAAACATAAGGAAAAAATGCTTCCGTAATAACTTCAGATATTTATTTACAAGCAATATAATTTTTAAATAAATATTTAAAAAATATGAAATAAATATCAAACTAAAATAATGTTAACGAAATATTATTGTATTTAATACAGCATTAAAATTGTGTGCGAAAAAATGCATAAATAAAGAAAACTATCCAAATATAGTAATTTTAATACATAACAATCCAAAAAAAATATTTTAAAGTTTCATCAAAAATAATTCCTTGTCTCTTCTACAAATACGCAATAAAATTAAATCTAGACTAACTGTTATTAGGGTTCACTTACGCCTCAATTTTTTTTTTCGCAAGGTTGTCGCTACTCGGCTACGGTTGAAGGATGGTTTAATAGTGCTGGGGCACTATGTCTGGAACCTCCTCGTGGTGTGTCCCGGGCAACGGCGGCCGCTTCACGGCCGACGGCTAATACCAGACCGACGGCGTTCCTCCCCTGTACCCCTCTGCTCATCAGAGGAGACAGGGGATGGGGCAAGAGTGGACCTGCTTCGGCTCGTCCACTACGGACGGACTCGTCGTTGACGGCGGAGGAGGAAGAAAACCTCCTTAAAAAATTGAGAGGATACAACCTCTTTAAAAAATCGCTGACGGCGGTGGAGTAAACCACCAGCATAAAAAATCAAGGACGGGCAGTGGAAGGAAACCACTTAAAAAAATAACCAGAGGGTTGAGGATGAGCACCTCGTTAAAAAATCAAAGCCGGATTTGTCGACGACGGACGGGACTTTAATGACGGAAGAGGAGGAAACCTCTAAAAAACCAACGACGGACTGATGGGGGAGGGGGTGCGTTCATTCGCCTCCTTCTCCTGCCGTTACAGGACGGCAGAGGAGAAAACCTCGGTAAAAAATCATAGCCGGGCTAGCGGGGTGGGGGTGCTTTCATTCGTCCCTTACCCCCGCCACATGCTAAACATTATGGCAGAGACAGAGGAGAAAACCTCTATAAAAAACCCAACGACGGGTGGTTGGGGGACAGGTGGTGGTTTATCCGCCTCCTTCTCCTGCCAGGCCGAACCAAGGGGAGATGGGTCGGGGGGCCTGTCTTCCCATTGCACTGGTTTGGCGGACGGGGAGACAGTTCGTCACCGGGCTGTCTCCGTCAGCGGGCGGCCCTTCCGGGCCTTGCCGCCGGGGCGGCGCGGCTGAATGCCAGCGCAGTGCCCGCGTCGCCCCAGCATGGCGGCGGACGGTGCACCGTGGAGTTTTTTAGTGAGTATGAGTCTCACATAACCACTCGTTCCCCCGGGCGAGTGTGTACCCATGACGGGTTTTCCACTCCACGTTAACAAAAAAAAAAAAAAAAAAAAATGGTTTAATAGTGCTAAAGGCCGCTCATAAGGAAAGAGTCAAAAGTATCGTACCGAAGGAAGACCTGCGCTTGTGAGTTAATTTTCAGGTGAAAGATCATGAAGCTTAAATATTTTGGATGTTTTTCTCAACCAGTATTTTGGTAGATTGAACACTTAATTAAAAGGTTTAAACATATAAACATTTTTGAATTAGCGGACCTGTTAGAATATTAATCGCATATGATAACACATGGACCTTTTAGTATGTCTATCTCATTTAGTCATTAATTGTAAATCGGTCTTGTAAATCGCACTTCAACCTTTTTGTTAGAAACTGCTCGTCTGGTAGAAGAAATGGAAATTATTTGGTTGTTACTCCAGTATGGTTAAGTTCCGCAAATTGTAAACAAGCCACCGAACCTCTATCAGACAGATTTCAATCTAGAGTTGCCTGTACAAAAAACTTGACATCAAATAATGAGAGTAATTACTTAATACAAAAAGGCGTTAGTTTTGTTTTTGTTAATAGAAATTTTTCCAGAGGCCTGTTTTTAAAGTAATAACTTAGTGGATTTTACAAGCTGGCCACCTGTGAGACCTTTAAAACGGTGTTGATAAATTGTAAGACCTTTGTACTATATATACGAGTTTGTGGCTTATGACACAAATAAATAAAAAAAAAAAAAATTCGTTTACAAGTCCATAAAATCTTCCAAAGATATATAATAAAAAATATTGCTTAGACCACTTTCTCAAACAGCACGTAATGCTTTTTGATCCCAATCACAACATAATTGATATGAAGTCATGACGGTGTCGAAGATAATATCCGCTACGCTCATAGAGAAAGCTGACCAAGTGCAGCTGCCGGAACATATATATACTACAAAGGTAGCAAACAAGCTAATGCAACGCTACCATGCTAAACCCATGGATGTTTGTAATACTATACTATCACCTGCGTGTTGCCGACCTGGAACGCCCTACTCCACGGAGTTCTGGAAAACCCTACTCTCGCAGAAAGACAACTCAAGTCCATTTGGAAACGATGTTTTGTAGGTTGGAGATATGCCATCAGTTGATTGGTCCCAATTAGAGAGAAATCTCCAAAGTCTACTTGTCAATACATTTTCAACTCCAATATCATTAATATTCAGATGAACATTACAAAAATCTTTACCAGTACGATTGTAGCGTGATATTTCTCTTTTTGACCTATTTATTGAAGACAACATCACGCTAAGACCTAAAGGAGCGTAAGCAGTAACCATGAACAACAAGTAATCAATTTTTGAACCAATGATATTTCAGTGGTAGCATGTTCTGACATCGCGTCCATCGACGTGAGTTCAAATCCCTGCAACAAGCCTGAGCTTTCGGTGAAAGAAAACCAAATAAATAAACCATAGCTAGCTACCACCCTCAAGTTGAAAATCTGTCACCAAGCACCAATAGGTGTGTTCCGGCTGTTTTACTTGACAGCCAATTTTCCACTACGCTTAAAGTGTTATGATCTTGGGCCGCATGGTAACTTACGATCTGATAGAATTGTAAACATAACGATAAAGAAGAAAAATGTGTTCTGACAAGCTGTAGGCAAGTACGAGAGTTAAGAACAACGGTGACGCAGTAGAGAGATAGTCAAATAAATTTAACTTTGATGAAACTTTTTTAGCACAGGTAATCTTATTATTTCTTCTAATTCTTCCTGTTATTATATATAAATAGATGTTTGTATGTATCTTCCCTATAGACTTTAAAACGACTAAAGCCATTTTGATGAAATCTTCAGACAAGCTTCATATTAGCTCAGTGGATGATCCTGTAAACTTTAGTGGCGGTCGGATTCATGTTTCCGATGGACTCCAATACTTTAAAATCTGTGCAAAGTTCGTCTATGATAGTTCAGTGCTATATCTATTCTTGTCGAGGTGTTTCGTTGATTTATTCCGGTCTGAAAGTTTTGAATGGTATAACATGCGAGATTTTCTAACTCAGTCCTCAGTATTAGTAACTGATTTGAAGTTTGCTTTAAGCTGCAATGATCATTCAATATTAGACGCCCTATAAATCTATACTTTTAATAAAAGAGTAAAGAGTCGAAATCTGAAGATATTTGAGAAAAAATAATTCGGAGGTGTTTAGAATTATGAACAGAACATAATTTGATAGTTTTTGTAATTTTTGTCTCTTTGTCTATCGGTATGTTTGAACGCCAATCACGCAAAAACTACTTTAACAAATTTAATGAAATACGGTATGATTGTAGTTTATAACCTGAAGATTTAGGATTTTTTCATGTATAGACATTGGTATGGTCTATAAATTGCATTTAGGTTATGTACATATAAAAAAGAATGTAAATATATGTAATTTAGTGAAACAAAGTGAAAAGACACCAAACTTATCCAAATTATTTTATCTTTACATCATTTTCAAAAAGGGCAATAAATGGAATCATATGTTTTTTTTATTTTCTAGGAGTATTCATAGATGGCACTGTACGGCTTGGTTTAAATTATCATGATATTGATTTAAATTTATTGTTACACTTGAGAATATTTTCTGTAAGCACTTAGATTGATAATTTAAGGCTGGGCTTTTATTATTATATTTAAATGTTTAAAACAATTAAAAATATCCATTCGATCTAAATTTTCTACTATAGATGTTGTTGTTTATTGTTTGCGCTATTAAGAGTTTTATTAAATTACACTAAACAGAATTACTATAAAGCATTGTTTTTCACTGTATATGAGCGGTTTATAAAAATAAAGTTATTAAATAACATTAGCTTTTCGTAAAGAAGGGTTAAAATTTAAAATTATTTTAGTTCAGTATGCTCAAAGCTTATACGGGTCAAAATGACGTAAGGTGAGATTGAGGTGAGGGGAGATTTTTTTTTGTTGTTGTTTTTCATACACTAAATATACTATACCGCGCGGGCGAAGTCGCGAGCACAACTAGTAAATATACAGGTAGACACAATTTCACAGACGCCCATTTAACTCCAAACTAGGCAAATCTTGTATTATGGTAACTAAACAGCTGATATACATACATTTATAGATACTCAACTGACAATTAAGCTCATCACACGAAAGTTAGTTATAGAACCTGGGACCTCTCAGCACAATAGTAGGGCTTATCACCACTGCGCCACGAGGCTAAACTAAGCCACCTTAACTTCAAGATAAACCTTCAAATGGTATGTTATATATTTAAATTAATAGTATCCATCAAAAATCATGATCCAAATGCCATAGATAAACGAAACCGTCTCGCGGATGGAGACGATAACGCTCACAAACGCAAATTGTCAGGTTTAATGACGTCATTTTTCGTTTGCTGCCGCCGGTTTATCGGCTTATTAAAGCGAGACATCGCCATTAAATAAATACCGCATCATCTTCCCCAGTGAAGCCTTGAAAATATTTTGTTTATGTAGTACATTTTCTTTATGGTTTTTTTTTTTAATATCTACAGAGAATGCTTTCACTTCTATGTTTAAATTCTCACACCTTTCGTTGAAGATGTGATTGTGTTTTGACACTCATTCACTAATAGAATTCTTCTCTTTATTCATTCGCCGCTATTGTCAAAGGCAACTGTAATTTCAGAGATTTAATTATACTATCGAAGCCCTAAGCACGAAATTCGACCTGCGACTTTTTGATCATAGACTATTTTCTGTTTGACGTTTGTTTGGCGGGTCTAAGTTCAATCCCACTAGTCAGGCTAGGATTCGCAGTATTAATTAATTGAATTATATATATTAGTAACAGATATTACAGATAAATTTTAGCTTTCTGAACTCCTTCTCCATATAACTTTAACCATGCCAAATCTCACAGTCTTCCGTGCACGCAATACGCTTAAAAAGGTACCGAAAGCTTTTGATTCACGTATTAAGATAAAAAGCGCAGCTTCTTAATCTGCATCAAACGCAATTAAGACCGTGTGTTGAGTGTTGCCACCATCTCTGGGACGCGTCCGCCAGTTATCAGCTGGCCACATTAGACTGGAAAGGAATTCACTACCCGCGTCTGTTTTTCCTAATTCATATAGCAAAGTGGTCTTCAAAAGAAGAATGCATCAGTTTTTATCGAGCGATCGCGTACTATCCTCGGCCTCGTCTCCACTTTCCATCAGGCGTGACTGAGGCTGAACATCGAGCACTATATTTAAAAAAGTGAATATATTGTAATTCTGGTTAAGTAAACGATTGCGTCATATCGTAAATTGAATATCCCGAACTCATGGGCTTGGTTTTTAAATACAATAGATATTTTATGGAGAAATGATAAAGTAAAATTTCGAGTTAACGACACAGCTGTTAATTATATTACTTATGTCTTAAATCTTTAACGACCTATGACTTCTTTTAATATTTTTAAATCCTTTAGTAATCAGAATATGCAATATGTTGGCATTCAATAAAATTGCATGGTTTTAATAAATTCACTCAATTGCATCAACTTTCTGAAGGTCACGTAGTTGATGGCTATTATAAGGATATTGCCCATAAATCACTTTTGTTCCACTTCATCGTCACCTTTCTTTGGATGAGCCTACATCGTAACACCTTTTATGGTCCAAACACAGTCCGATTTCGCCATTTCGAAGCAAATATTTAGCGACTTCTGCTATCTCTTTGCTATTGCGAAATACGTAATAAGGGAGCGGATGTTTCAGACTATCATCACACACCGTTAAATTTGATATGGATTTTTATATTTTCGACCTCACAATTAGTCATAGTTTAAAAAAAAACTAAGTCGGCAAAAAAGCACACGGCTTGCCTGATGATAAGCGGCTACCTTAGCCTATGGACGCTTGTAATATAGCGGGTTGCCGACATTGAATTCCCTTACTCCAAGAAACTCTAGAAACCCTACTCACCGCAGGAACAAACACAAGGTTACATGGCTGCAATCTTCTTTAGGGCTTCCCACCAGTCGTACTGCCCCAAATACAGAGATTTTTGTAAAGACATTGCGTCATCCAAACATTATACATTACGTAATATATAGTCATGGAAATTAGGTGAATCTGAGAGTTAACCGTTATTTAAACTATTATTTTATTTTCTCTACGTTTGTATTAATTTACTGATGAAATAAATAAACTAATATACCCAAAAGAAATGTTGAAAATTTTTTATTATAATAAGATATTTTAAAAACCATACTGGCGTAAAATTAAGTTCAAATTTACTTCAATTTGCTACTTAGATACAGAATTATACAATTCAAAAATTCGTCGGGTCAGGAAAGTTCGAATCGTTGCCTTTTCTGAAGAAGTAAATGAAAGCGTGGTTTCTTCGTTATGCATCTTGCTAACCATAATCCTCATAGCAAGATGGATACATATTCCATTTTTCCAAAAGACCTTTCTTGGTTTTGTAAATGTTAGTTCTGATTTGCCTAAATGCTAATTTGAAAATCTATCATCAGGGCGTTTTGATAATCCGTCTCTATGCAAAGTATTCTTAATTTATCAACATCTCTCCCCTCACATAGTCACTTAATACTAGGTGTTTCTGTTCTCAAATCTCTGGTATAAGAAAAAAAACACAGATGTTAATAATATTATATCCAAAAGTTATCAAATCAAATTAGTTTCTAAACGTAGCTCCTTGAAAACCCAAGAGTCAATTCTAACGCCCCCTGAAAATGTTCAAAGTAAACGTTGTCCTCATGAAGCAGTTAAGTATTCATGACAATTAGCTCGACCCGGTAATTATTTACTTTGGCCTAAAAGCCGTTTTGACTGACCTCCTCTATATTTAGTATTAACAAACCCTTTTACGTGTACATTATCATTTTAATGGACAGATATTATGTCGGCCGTAACGGTCTAGGAAAATTGAAGATATCATTTACATATTTTACACAGGGAGATAGATACACTTGGCGTTTATATTGTCAAGCGATTTTTAATAAAGTCTATCGCAGACATTTTTATTAAAATTTGTAGTATACCGTTCAGACAGTTGCGTAATGTAAAAAATGTTGCCATTTTTCAGAAGTTATGTTGGAGATAGAACAACATTCATTTTTTTTTTAGAACTGACTATACTGTTAGCCTAAGGGCCCTGAAGCCGCTGCGGCTTTTACAGCTTCACCGAACTTGAGGGCGAGCGCAGAAGGCACTCAACGGCGAAAGTTGTTTGGACGACTCGCACGAGGGTGGCAAAGTGGTCGGACCTCGGCTCGGTCGGTCGTCGCGCATGCAAATAGGTCGCGATCTAACTGAATCCCTACTCCTACGATTCGAGTATTCCAATGTTCTCTACATATAACGAAGACCATAAGCGCAGCTAGGTTCAGGTAGAAGGGCAACTGTCCCTCACCCCAGCGAGTTATTGGTAAGCGCCCTTTTGGAATGTTTTCCCGTGTCTGACCCCTCTTCTACCCAAATCCTCGCTATGCAAATATATAAGACATATTTTTGATGTATTTTTCAAGCCCGGTGAAGCTGTAAAAGCTATCAAAGGCTCCAGAGCCCCTAAGGCTAACAGTATAGTCAGTTCTAAAAAAAAATGTTTTTTCTTGTTCCTCATCTTCAATAAACTTTAAAGCATAGTTAAATGAACATTTTAACGTAATTTTTAGCTGTATTCACTTTTTAAGACGTACACCTCATATTTATTTTAATGTGAATTCATCGAAAACTAATTAATTTGTTTCCATTCTTCTGGAATTTAAGAAGAGAGAAACATCTTAGCATTCCATGGATTCACCATGCGAGTACCGGGTCCATCGTGTGGCAAACAGAGGGAACACGAGCAGCCCCCGGGACTTGCGACCCAGGTGTAGGTTTAAGGCGCCCCCTTATGATGCACATCAGCGCTCACCTTGACTGCTCGCGATACCCTCCCTGGCAAGCCAGATTTGGTAAAAGCCTGTTAATGCTGCTTTAGATATCCGTATTAAAATAGAACTTAATGCAGTTCTCGACAGGCCGAGGTATTTTAATCAAACCCATTATTTAATATGTAAAACGGATTTATTTTGATTATCCGCTATTGCACTACTACTAGTTTCGCGTAAATATCGACTGTTTTTATTCTGCTTTGTCTTTGTTTTGGTTTTTGTTGTTTGCAATTGTAATTATACACTTATATTGGTGATATTGGTGAAATCGGTCAAGCGGACAAAGTCCGAACCTTCTCTTTAACTCTTGAGTAATAAATGTTATCACCAGATGATTGTCTTGATAATCAAAATAAGTAAGACTGGTGAAACAATGACTCTAAGTTCATAAGGTTCCTAGGTACCTAGGATGATTTCAGAATTTGCGTAAAATTTTAATTTAATAAGTAACGCAACCGGCTGATGATGAAAGGCATTAATATAAGAAAAAATAGTTAAGAACGTTCTCGTAATGTCACAGTGCAGTGACAAATACAGATTTGTGAATTCATTAACATTTTAAATCGATCGATACGTTAAATATTTTCCTATGAAAAGTCCTTTGGAAATTACTGCAAATTTTCTGGCAGATATAATTATTATTGCATGCATAGTGGTAGGTTTCCTCACTCAAATAATGTACAAATTATGGTTGTAATTAAGTCAAAAAGCTTCAAAGAGAATACTCCATACCCAAAGCTAAAACGACACAGTAGAGGCCACTTCGGCCCCTACATAATCGTTATATGGTTAATGACGGGTGTGAACATTTAGCTAATCCAAGGTCTGCTATATTGTCTTACTTCAGGCAAAACTTGGGGAAAAAGAATCCTTCCGTATATTATATTGTGGTCCTTTTCTCGCTTAGTACATCGTTCTCTTTCGGCTTACTTTCTTTAAACTTTGATACAGGTTAACTTAAGCCATAATATCATCTGACAGTGTAGACACATGCTACGCCCAAAAAGAAGATTGGCTCTGAAGTACAGCTGCCGGATATGATCAACCAATCTAACTAACATAATTGATGCCTAATGACAGATTTTCATGCCAAGGCTTTTGTTTTGTTTGTTGTTCCACAACATATGAGGTAGTTAATTAGAATACAGTATTACAACTATCCATACATCATTATCATCATAAAAGACGTCCGCTGTAAGAATTATATATGTCTCAAAATCAAAAAAAAACTTTATTCAATTTAGGCCCTAAGAAGGCACTTATGAATGTTAAAACACTTGTATGTATGTCCCAGTTCGGAAAATATCCCAGCCGGAACCAGTAAGAAATTCGATCGGGTTTATCTTTTTTTTTCCAACTATAAAAAAGTGTTAATATAAAACAATATTAATAACTAATAACTTAGTGGACGCACAGAGAGGGAGTCACTTCCAAACATCACTATCATTCACATAATGATCCACTCTTTAATCCCCTATAACCTTATAATCCTTCCCCAATGATCGCCACAATGACCGGACCTGCATTGCTTGCATTCAGCGATTTCTCGCAATCTTCAATAACTAGTCGGTCCACTTTGTAATAGGTTTGCCCATGCTGCGTCTTCCAGTACCACCCATATACATAGTAAATAATTCGTCATATTATTTCAAGTCATTTTCTCGTCGTCATACACAGTTAGTCTGTCGTTTTACACATGTCTACAAGTGGTATGTTAGGCAATATACTTCTTTTTTTTAATAATATCCATGTAACTTGTCAGATTCTAAAGATGACTCATGAAATACTAATTGAAGAACACAAAAAACCACTGAGATACTTTGTAGTGGAAATCAAACTGTTTGCAAAAAAGTTGCATTACCAAGGTATAAGGTATTAAATGAACTTCGATGAAAGTGTGAGTAGCTCGCATATGTTCTAGTTCTGAACCAGCTTATACTCCAATTATCACATGAGACACATAAGATTCTAACATTTCTAGTGGTGTAGATGGCACTAAATTCCGACCTAACAAATGCACCTCAATGTCTGAACGCAATTTTCTTCGAATTCTGTTAACGGCGTCTCATCGATCGTCGTGATCTTAGATAGAACACGTTCACCTAAAAGTTGTTTGGAAGCCTCTGGATTTCATAAACGTGAAATAAATGCGCTACGCTGTTACTATTTCACTTAAACCGGTGCTTAAAATCAACCAGTTACCTTATTGAAAGCAACGATGGCTCAGTGATTATGTGCGTGAATAGGATGTCGGTTCGAGTTTTACAATGAGGATGAAATTGCGTTAAAGGTAAATGTCGAAATGTGGTAAATGTTTTGAAGTAGTTCAAAATAATGGGAAATGGTACTGAACAATACAACGACAGCCTCCTCGTATACCATGGTTCTTAGAATCGAATATGGATAGAACTTTTGTTGTTACGGCTTTTAGGTTAAGGTCTGGACACATTTCAGATTCTATCAAGGAAATATTTCCTGGATATCTCACAAAAATAGTTGACTCGCGATTTTGCAACCAGTGCGGAAAGAAATATTCAGAAATGATAATTATGACAACTTTTACTAATAAATATAAAATTAATGTCTGGGACGTAGATGTGTATCACAGTATTTTATTAGAACCGCCATCGGATGCTTCCAGAATGTTCTGTAGCTCTTTTAAGCTTTCACTTTAATTAATTAGGTCTTCTTCCCGGGAAATTGGCATAGCCTTATTTATAAATGTTTACTTTAGTTTATGGTTCTTGTAAGTATAAGTAGAAAGTAGGTAGGAATAGGTATCAGTTATGATAGGATCGACATAATCTTCGCGGTAAAATTCTCTATATAAAATGAAGATTATTATTTTAGAAAACTATAGCATGCTGGATTTTTAGGATAAAGTTCAGATTTTTAAGATTAATATTTCGCAGGTAGAAAATTTGAGAACTAGTTCTTAATGTGCTATAATCTTCATATATATAGTCACTTCACATAAGGTTATATAGACGATATATTGAATTCTGGTCTAGTGTGCGTCTTACTTTTTAAATTGCTCTAAGTTTCGGCCTGCTTTTATAGACCATGGTCATGAAGCGATTGGTATGTCGCGACTTCTTCCTACGTTCCTAATAGCAGTTTCTAAAACGGCCTTTATCTGCTCATTGTCGCATCCGAGGTCTAAAGTTTTCCAATTACCGGATTCCATGCCAAAAATAATCTTAGTCCGTCATATCCAAGAATAGTAGAAGCAATACGTTTTTTAATAAGTAATATGCTTTCTAGACCCACATGAGATATACATATAATGTATAAAACGCGATATATTTAGACATTATTAAAAAGTGACAAAATTTTACATAGAAAAGTACTCAATAGGTATCGATTGACAAACAATATTCCTCTGTAATACTATATTAATTTAAATAAATACTGGCAACATAGTTACATTAGCAAATAACACATAAAACAGATAAATCATTTGGTAAAAATTATTATTAACAAGACAACAAAAAAAACCAACTTCATGGTTTTGATAATTTGTTCCCTTGTTTATTTTCCAAGTTTAAAATCCAATGCCAATGAATTTAAAATGGGACAACCTTTGAAATATTCTTTTTCCAACAAAAAAGAATCATCTAAATCGGTTCATAAACAAAGAAGTTATGGCTGAACATCCACAAAAAAAAAATTCGAATTGAGAACTTCGTACTTTTATGAAGTAGGTTAAACTGTAAAAACCAGTTATTATAAAATCCTAAAACAGAAGTACACCAGACTACACATTAAAATATGGAAAACATTTAATGAACAAAGAACAAACTAATACATCACAATTCGTGTGGTGTACCAAAACTGTTTACCAAGGCTAGCCACTATCCGGTTACCTTTTACGGTATCTTAATAAATTAGCATATTGTTTTAGGATAGCATTAGTAATAGATCGAAATGATACCGTCTGGTAATGGAACTAGAAACCTATTAAGTAGGTATCGCCTTGTAGCTAAAGGTAGCTAAAGGTGTAGTGAATAATGTTAGTAGTTTTAATTGTTTCTTATGAAATATATTTTGAGAGTTTATCGTCGGTTTTTATTGATTTTCCTTAAATTTATTGCGAATGATTATGAAACAAATAAGTTCATTGGCTCATATTATCGTTTCTTTTTTTTGCCAAAATCTCATTATAACATATGTGTTGATATGATCGATGATAGTTACCCTAATCTAGATAAACAATGGGGGTCTTATACATTGACTATAATACAGTTTTCATTAATAATAAGGGTTTATCACTACGTGTGTGGTGGTCGCGACCTTTCTTCTCTCTCGTATAACAAATTGTGCCTAAACCTGACGCGTCCTTGAAATCTTACTTTCAAATTATCGTCCAATTATTGAATCACATTCTAAGAAGTTCTCTTGCAATCAATCGTAAAAAGTAGAGTACATAACTCGTGAACAATAAATTAATCTTGGTCCTACTATCTCTCCCTCTCTTCTCCTCTAGAATCCTTCGCTGCTCTTGGAATCCAATTTAGTCCCTGGAATTAATTTCTCTATTTTATCACTTGTTGTGTAATCTACTGTTCTTGTAGTGTATACATGTGGTGATAAGTCTGTCACAGTGATTCTCTTTTGGATTGACGCGTTTCGGGATCAGACCGTGTATAACCAGATGCAGAGAGACTTGTTTGCCAGCATAACAACTACGAACGCCGATAAACTGTCAACCTCTTCGTGGTTGCCTTTGATTTTCACACAGCTTTCATTCAGTAACACAGAAAATTTATTATCTTTTGTTTCATAAGAATTATGCTCCTTCAAAATTGTTGTGCATAAAATGATGATAATATAGGTAAAATTAGAGAACGAAGGTCTGGAAATCTGTTGTTCAGGTCTTTGTACCTTTTTCAGACTCCAGATCTCACATTAAATGTAACTATCAACATTACCTTAACTTGTATAAAGTTTATGTTCGTATTTTTTGTGTATAAACAATATTGTATGTATATAAGATGCTAAATGTGAGGTGAAATAATAATATATTACGCACCGAGGGAGAAAAGTAGGACATTCACGCCCGCGCGTATGGTTGTCACCCTCGCCTTCGGCTCAGGTGACAATCGCGGGTGTGGATGTCCTACTTTTCTCCCTAGGTGCGTTTACAATTTTTTTCTCCTCCGGGATGAAAAGTTTATATATTTTATATATAAACACGCAGTTGCTAGGTTACCGGGAGATAAAGTAAAGTACGCGCATGCGCACATTTGCCATCTCACCAGGAGAGAATCGGGTACTTTTCTCCCGCGTGACAGGGACTAAAAGTGAACTTTTCATCCCGGAGGAGAAAAAATACATTTATTATTATTATTATTACTTGAACTGTTGTGTACTTACCATAATACTTGCCGTCCCTTTGTAGTGATACTTTTTAAGCAAGCATGGCTCAGTTAGTAGCGTGTACAATGCAATGAGCCTCAGCTTTCGGTGAAGGAAAACATCGTGATGAAACCATAGCATGTGGTAGATTTTTTATTCTAATACCCGCCTGACTATTTACCACCTTCAAGTTAAAAATCTGTCGCCAAACACCAAGAGGTGTGTTCCGGCAGCAGCACTTGAGAGCCAGCCTTTCACTAAGCTTAGCGTGCTTACCATCTTGGGCCACATCGTCACTTAAGGGTCAGGTGATATTATGGCCACAACGTTAAACCTATAACGATAAAAAAAAACCACATTTTCATTATTACCTTAAATTTTCGCAAAAGAGGAAAATAAAGAAATCTCACGTTAACAATACTTTTCTTTGTTACTTGACACGCGGGAACAGATGCACTATCAAAACGATACGTGCTTCGTTCAAGTCACTGTATGCGGTAACTTTATAAATTGCGATATTTTGTAGATGGTAAGGGCATAAAACATAACAGTAGTACGTAACCAAAATATAGAAGATATAAGAAAACTTAGAATGATTTTGCCTTTATCTGAATCCAGTTTTTATTTGGCCTTGCTCTAAAAAATACGTGAAAATAACATGTGCGCGGTAAAAGTAAAACCTTTAGAAATCAAACATACCTAAATCAGTGGAACTCGAACTATTAATCACTCGTACTGTACATAAACAGTACGTACAAGTCTGGTCGTCACACCGCTAGGCTAATTCAACGACAATCACAGTCGTGAATATCAGGACTTGTGTTAACCTTGTATAAAGTATTTTATCTCATTCCCTCGCAGCCTAAATCCTATAGATAATATACCCAAAGTCAGATTAATAGAAATCGTTGATGACTTTTCAATGTATTATTTATAGAAAGTGTACATACTCATTGCACCATGAATATTCAGCTTTTAAAAAATTTCACTTTTGTTGATATAGTATGATGTGCTTCCGTCTAAAAAGTATTATAGTATATAGTAAAAATTGTACATTTTTGAAATATTTTAACGAATCGTTGCAATATTACTGCGAAATGCGTAAAAAGAACAAATTCGAAAATGAAAGAAATCAATTATTTTTAAAGTGTATAAATAATAAATATAATTTCCGATTTCATATATGAATAATAATTGTCTTCTACGAAATGTTTACAAAGAGCTATTGTATACAGACAAGTTTTGAATAGTACAAGAACTAAATTATGTAATGCTAAATTATCATATTTTATATAGATCTATTATATTATTTTTATAGCACAATGAATCCAGGCATGCAAATTTAGAACTATAGATGAGATATTATGTAATATTCTAAAATTTAACCAAAAGTAGTAATTTTAATTATCAAAATTAAAAATATGTACTTTATTCAATCTAACCCGTATGAAAGCACTTACGTATGTCATAACTAGTACCACCGTTTCAAAAAACATCCCGGCCATCGAGAAGAGCCGACGAGAAATAAAATCGAATTTATCAACATTTTATTTTTTGATTTTTTTTATCTATAAGAGTATAATTTACAGTTCGTTGTCATTTTTTTGGAACTGAGAGGGAGTCACTTTTAAACATCATTATCATTTCAAGCAAGAAAATTGGAAAATTCTGAATATTATTTAAATAAAATGAACCACAGAAATCTCAGGTGACATTTGCAAATACTTCTTTTCTCAGCGACTTGACACTCGGGATTTGAAGCTCTATCAAAACGGTACGTGCTCCATTCCAGTGGTGGTAAGCGGCAGCTTCGGTTAATGAATCGCGCGCATGTGACAGCGGTGCGGTGCGGTCGGTATAAAGGTTGAATATGAAATTATGAATTCTATTCTGACGTCATTTAAACTCGTTCCTGTTAAAAATATCATAAAGATCACTGTGCCCTTCGATTTCATCCGTGTTTTTATCCGACAAACATCGAGCCGCCAACGCACCCGTGTAGCTATCATCATCCATTCTTCATATCTCATCAAAATCCATTATCTTCTACTGTAGTTAACTACATAAAATTGTGTTAATAATGAAGTAACTTTTGTTGGTAAGGATTAATAAGCCATGCCTGAAAATAATGATCATAAATCAATTTTTAAACTTCAACAAAAAAAAAAATGCAAAATACCTTATTGTGTATGTACATATAAGAAATAGGTATACGCTATCGATTTTTTTTAATATAAACACAGGACCAATATTTTTGTAGAACATTGTATTTACGTATCATTAACTATTACGCAAGCGCATGCGGATAAAGCTTCCACTTCCAAATTCCTTATCAAAAAACAATATTTAAGACTAGCGACCATCATACACATATACATACATACTATATTGACCATATTAGATGCTGTATAGTCCTTTTACCGAGGTAGTATAAAAAAGTAATGTGTAAAGTATGTGTCCGGATTGATGAGGATGAACTGGAGCAAGTAAGTGAGTTTGTATAATTGGGATCGATGTTTGCCAGGGATGGAAAGTATGAGAGATATATAGGAAGGAGAGTAAATGCCGGTAATATGGTGAATGGGGCGTTACACTCCTTTATGAGCAGCCAGAGTATTTATATGAAAGCTCGTTTGGCTGTGCATAGAGGAGTGTTGGTTCCAACACTCATGTACGGAAGTGAAAGCTGGGTGTGGCAGAAAAATCATGAAAGTAAAATAAATGCAGTAGAAATGAAAGCGCTAAGAGGTATGTTAGGAGTGAAATTGAGTGACAGGATAAGAAATAGTGTAATAAGAGAGCTTTGTGGTGTGAAAGAAGATATAGTCACACGAATTGAGAAAGGGATGCTTAGGTGGTTTGGGCATGTTGAGAGGATGAATGACAGAAGAATGACTATACAAATTTATGATGCGAGTATGAAAGGAATCGTTGGAAGAGGAAGGCCTAGACGAACAATTATCGATCAAATCGGAGACGTTCTGAAGAAAGGTAAGGTCAAGAGTACTCTAAACCGACGAGCATGCGTGAAAAGATTAATGAATGTCGAAGAAGCGAAAGAGATATGCCAGGATCGTAGCAGGTGGTAGGACGTGGTCTCTGCCTACCCCGTTGGGAAATAGGCGTGATTGATGATTACATACATATGTATGTAGTATAAAAATCTTTTTCTGTGTAAACAATGATGTCGGCTCTTCAGGACATTAGGTTGGTCTCCTATGTGTCTTTATAAAGTTGAAAGTTGGTAATTTGGTTTGCTAACCTTAGACGTGCTGTAGTCAAGTTGTTGAAATGCCAGGAAAATGTTTACGGAGTCAGCTGATAATACATATTTTTAAAGTAATGTTTCAGTGTGTGAAATATTACCAAAATTCATTTCAAATTAAGGTTAGCATCTTTCTCAAAAACAATTTAACAGATGTAATTTTATATAAGTAAATAACATAAAGATACAAATCACATATAGTTAAAGTTATTTACTGTATCCTAAACAATATTACTCATACAACTACGTGATCTGAACTCTCGTGTAAGCCGGATTTCGGATTTACCGAGCGAATAAGTGAAAATAATGCGATTATCCTGGACTAAATTACCTATCGGCCCGGGAAATTAGCTGCCTATAGAAACGCAAGGGGCGTTCTACCGCGCGACTTGACGTACCATCATATAAATATAGTCTTGTTTTTTTTTAAGCCTTTTGCTTTAATAGTATTTAAAAAGCAAAAAAAAACTTGGCCGTGTTTGGTTGTTTGTTTGACCGTGCTAAAATCAGGAACTACTACACATATTAGAAGAAATACTTTTATATTTTATAACCCATGTATTAAGGAAGGTTATAGGTTACATAACTTCACGCTAACACTCTAAGGTGAGGAACAGTAACCATGAACGTCCCGTGCGGCTCCACGAATAGTTTTAACAAGGAAGAAACTATGTGGCACAGCTATTGGTGAAATAGATGATTGATATAATCATATAATGCCGCATTTATTATTCCACAATTATTTTTATTTTTTTTATTTCAGAGATTGTTTGATAATAAGGCATTTTGTATGAAAACAAATGTAAAAAAACACCACGCGATTTGTCTGCCAGTTCGATTTCTAACCAATGAATTAGTTTTCTGTATTGAAGTTGGCATAGTTACTGGTGAGGCACATCAACATAAATTAAAAACCCGTCATAGTGGCTAGATTCCAAGCATCGTATTTGCAAATTAATGACTATTTCAGTTCTTGTGACTTTGGCAGTATAATAGCCCCGTGGTCAGCACAGCGATTATTATGAATAAATTAACATATGAACAAATAAAAGAAAGAACGACCGTACGAATTAATCAATGAACGAATGAACGATCAACATAATGAAAGAGTGAATGAAATAAAGAACGCAAGATTAGTTAGGTCTTTACCTATGAAATTGCCGTTCTGCAGTACTGGCCATTTCAAATCAAAATAATTTTTGTTTGGCTAAGAATTCTAATTTCAAATTAATTTTATTTTAAAAACATGGAATTCTTTTTCCAAAAGTAATCATTTGTTTATTCATTAGTGTTACATTTTCATCGCATTTCAATCTTTTTTGTCATCATGGATACGTTAAAAATTCGAGTAATTATGGAATATGAGTACCGTCGTGGCAGCAACGCGGCACTAGCGGCACGCAACAGCAACGACGTTTACGGAGCTAACACTACAAACCAACGCCCACCTGTTATTGGTTTGCTCGCTTCCGTTCTAGGAATTTCGACCTGAACAATGAACCTCCCGGTCGTCCGAAGACTTTGGTCGATAATGACAAATTAAAGGCGATTGTGGAAGCTGATGATACACAATCTACGGCTGAATTAGCAGCAGCTTTCGACGTTAGCGTCAAAACAATATTGGTCCATTTGCGTCAAATTGGCAAGGTAAAAAAACTTGACAAATGGGTGCCCCACGAACTCAATGATCGCCAGCGCGAAGTATGCGTCGAGACGTGCCTTGCACTGCTCAACAGACACACAAATGAAGGAATTTTAAACCGCATTGTTACCTGCGATGAAAAATGGATTTTGTTTGATAACCGCAAGCGCTCAGCAAGTTGGTTGGATCCTGGCTCAGCACCTAAACAATGCCCTAAACGAAAACTTACCCCTAGAAAAGTGATGGTCACTGTTTGGTGGTCTAGCGCCGGTGTGATTTATCACAGCTTCTTACCAAACGGGGTGAGCATTACTGCAGATGTGTACTGTGAAGAACTGAACACAATGATGGAGAAGCTGGCACATCTCCAACCAGCTTTGGTCAATCGCTCTTCTCCGCTGCTCCTGCACGACAACGCGCGACCTCATACTGCACAGCAGACGGTCTCTAAGTTGCAAGAACTGGGGTTGGAAGTTCTCCATCATCCGCCCTACTCACCAGACCTTGCGCCTACTGACTACTACGTTTTCCAGAATTTGGATAACTCCTTGGCGGGAAAAAAATTCAATACCCGAGAGGCAGTACAAAATGCCTTTGAAGAATTTGTTATTATTATTCTTTATTGCACAAAAAAAAGTACAAATGGAGGACTTAATGCTAAAAAGCATTCTCTGCCAGTCATCCAAGGGAGCAAGGGAAAGGTATATGCAAGGTGTGCATAATGTTAAGTAAAAAAAAAAGAGAAAAAACCTAGCCAATATTCAATTGCTCCAAGTAAAACCTACGTAGCGAATACTTGAAGGAATTTCGAAAGTTGGCCAGTTGGATATTGATAGTTGCTGCTGTTACGGCGAAGGATTGGTCACGGAAATTAGTATGATGACTTGGTATACAGAGAATTAAAGAATCAGAAGACCTTAGCTGTCTATTATGTGTATCCGCGAGAGATTGAAATAGTGTTTTTAAATATTTAGGGGATTTGGGATTATTAAGTACGGAGAAAAGAAAACAAAGTATTCTTATATTCCTACGTTGCCGAATAGGTAGCCATTTCAACCTGGCTCGGTATTCAGAAACATGATCAAACTTCCGAAGACGGAAGATGAAACGGATACAGTTATTGAGTAGACGATCAAATTTATTTAAGAGAACTTCTGAGAGGTCCAAGTAAGCAACGTCTGCATAATCCAGAAGTGGTAGAAGAAGAGTATTCACTAGGGAAATCTTAGTATTAACAGGAAGAACATTTTTCAAACGCATGAGAGAATGAAGAGAAGCATAAAAAATTTTCTACTAACTTCCTTGACTTGGTCTGCCTAGCATAATTTAGTATCGAAGATGATACCAAGATATTTCACCGTAGTTGCCTGTTGCGTGTTGCCTCCCGTCCAGCTGATTTCTTTAAGAAGGGCATCAATAAACTACCACTGCGCTGGCAAAGATGCATTGTTTGCATGGGTGATTACTTCGATTAATACAAATAAAAAATACATTTAAAAAAATCTTTTAAATTTTTTCATACAAAACGGCAATTTCATAGGTGAAGACCTAATATAACGACTTATTCTATCTTAACATACTAAATATCTTCATTAATGTTGATATCAATAAACGAGTTCATGAAAAAAACAAACTGACTATGCTGTGAACATAAAAAATTGCAGTTCATTGAATACCGAACAAGATGAATTCATCCAATTTCAAAATTGATCGGTTGGTTAAACTAGTAGCCTTTATATAGATTAAATTCTAAAATATATGAGTTTCAATCAACGTCTCACGTACACCACATCACACGATTGAACTTTAAAAATTTGAAATATTACCTAGCTGCAGGAATGGTGATATGGTGTAAGATGTAAACAGTAGCGACTTCACAAAAAAAAAAGCAAATTAATTATATCATTTGCAAGAAATGCAATACAAAAAAGTTGATCCCATATTTTTTTCTTGGGTAGATTGTTTTCCGAAGAAAGATTAATCATGTGGAAGAATGAACCAAGGGTCATGCAATCCTGTATGATTAGATACAAAACTGGCCATCATCATTTCATAATTTAGCCGCCTATTTAACCACGAACCTCATGTTGAAAATCTTAATAACTTATATTATAAGTGACTTAAAATAACTTATAGGTGTTTTCCGCAATCTTCCGACAAGGCTTAGCGAAGCACAGCTTCATTAGGTGGGATCGTGGTCATACGATAAACCTATAACTTAAAAAAAACGAACACCTAGATGTGAGTTACAAATATGATCCTACTTCAGTAGTAGTTTAGTTTTTCTGCTTATCGCTTGCCAGCACATTTTGTCAACATATCACAACATACTATTTTCTGGTAGTTAAGTATTATCAGTTTTTTTTATATGGGTACACACGGTCATTTTTATCCAAACTAAGCAAAGGTTGTATCATTGTAAATAAACAGCTGAGATACATAGATATATGGATATTTAACATCTAGACATACAACTGAGAGTTATGCTCATCACACAAATGTCAGTCATATGCAATGATCGAACCCGCGACCTCTCGGCTTATTAGTAGAACTTACAGAGTTATGCTCAGATGATGCAATCTTTACCATAATAGTTCATAAATATTATAAAAGTGCATAGGTATTTCCTTGCATATTGTTTGATATATAATTATAATGAAATAATATAATATATTTTTGCCAAAAAGTGTTATGGAAAAAAATTAAACAAATTTAATGAATCGTGGAATTCGGATCTAGAGTTTGTCTTATTTCTTTGTTATTGTTTGTTTGTTTTTTTACATGTTGTAGCATTGTTTAAGACTTGCGCAGTTGAAAATATTGTAGGAGTGATTATAACTATAACGTAATTCTGTTTTCTTGAGCTTCAGTTTATTTGACAACGGCCAAGTCATATAAAATTACACAACTTTTAACAAGGATACGTTAACCTTATTATATTGTCATTAATTAAAATGTTTAAGGCTCATATCAACCTCCTACACTTGGCTCTTTCACTACTTTTTAGAGACAAACCATCTTCATCGAGACTTGGCCTGTTTTTTACAGCATGTTTTTCTTGGGATAAATTATATATGCTTTAACACTTTACATAATTACTACTAATATTGGTCAAGCGGTAACTTGGCAGGGTAACAACACCGTACAACGCTAGTAGTAGAATGCCCCGCAACAATTTAAGATCTGACTGTAATGATAGCCATAGGATCTGGACCCTCAGACGGCTTTTACAGCTTCCCCGTGGCTTGGGCCCCGCAACACTCGGCTCCCTGAGCTCTATAGTGACATCATCATCGCTCTGCCACGTCGCCTTAGTAGACGCGTCACGTGCCATAGAGTCAACTGAGAATATTCTATGTGATGTTGTACAACATTATTATTTTGTATTTCATTCCGCTTTTAATTTGAACCATACAACAAAACTCGACGCGGGAATCTCTCATATCGGCGTGAAGCATCGATGGTCGAGGATCATCCCAGTTTTTATGAGCGTCCGATCCGGGATATAGAACGAAAAAACCCGAAAAAATATTCGGGAATAATATCGGAAAATACGACCAATAACCGATGAATTAAACCCACGCTCGTTCATGTTATGGATTCGAGGGTCGCAAAACTTTTTTTACTTTTGTTTACGGTTACAACAACTTCGAGATGGACTTAAGCCTTTCACTATTCAGGATAATTTACTTCCCATTCTTATGTATATCTTTCTAGAAGAACTTTCTAACAGAAACTTCTAGATGGCTTAGATCGCAGCTACCAAGTAATCAAAAAATCACTCTTTTTACAAGCTTTTATTTAATTTGCCTTGTTAGTATGGGTCAAATCTTGCAACTTAATTTTATAACAGTCATCCTCACCCGATTGAGTTGACATTTTGCATATACGTTTAATTTGGATGACGCTGCATGATTTAGCTAAGTGACGTCATTATAAATCCAATATAGCGGACTCCCAAGGATTGAACAAGAATTTTTTAATCAAATGAACGGGTTTGCTGAGAAGAATATGAGTAAAAAGACTTTTTAAAAACAAGCTTTTATATTTATATTTTAAGCTTGTAGCGCAAATTAAAAGGGAGAAAGGGAATTTTAACTAAATAAATTTCTAGCGCTTAGCATAAGAGTTATAGAAATATACGCATAGTAATCATATAAAATAGGTTGTCAATGTTACTGCTACATAACACACTAAAAAAAAGACCAAACGAAAGAGAGAAAGGGAAGCCGGCGAGGATTCGAACCTAGGGCTTCGGCCATTGTAGTCACATTCTAGACGGCTAGGCCGCGAGCATGTTGTTACCGTTGACTGAAAGTATACTACTATTAATGGCGCCGTAACGCGTTACGTTACGAAGCGGTTTACCCTCCCATAAGAAGTTATCACTTCAAAAATTCTCCATTTGATTTTTTGGTGGTAGTTCTTAAATCATGTTAATTTAACATAATTTCACGTGAGAAGTAAAATTTAAAAAATATCGTTTTTAACCACTAAACTCTGTACCTTTTTGAATATTTCTTAAATCTTAATTTACAGTGGCTTCGTTCCTAACGAGGGTCCTCCGACCGTACGCTTATTTTTTTCAACAATAATTTAATAAATTATTACGTACTTAGGTATAAAATAGTAGGTTTACATAAAAAATTAACAATTATACATTACAATTAAATAATAGAGCCATGATTTTTTAATAGCATTTGTTTTTTTTTTTTAATTAACCTATTTTTTACAATTGCTCTTAAGATTTTAACTATTTTACTGCACAAATTTTTAACATTATCATAAACTAAATAAAGAAACATATAACAAAGTACAGCGAGCTTGTACTGAGAATAATAAACCAAACAAAGAGTAGTTAGATAAAAATACACAGAGCTAAAACATGTGTGTAGTTATAACAACATTTTGAATTATTTCATTCTGTATCCCGCTTAAATTGAATGAATACAAATGGTAACACATTTTCACAAATTACATTATATTTACCATGGATTGTGGACATTCTCGAATTTATGTCGACGTGACATGCAAATCACATGCGGACATTTATTTCAAATATTTCAGAGTGTGTTTATAATATCGTGTGACGTCGAATTTCACTATACATCTACATATATCGAAACTGTGGTAGACGATATTAGAATGGATTTTTTTTATCTTTTATTTACGAATCCTCTTGAAGCATCGCTCAGTTATAGAGATACTGGTTGAAATTTTTTATCTAATAAGTTGCATTTTGAAGTAAATAAACTTGATTGAGTTTGCATCTCGTGAAAGATAAATCTATTGAGGACGGCGGCCACCGTTTTTCAGCAGTTGCCGCTCGCTGTACGTGGTATTGACTTGCCACTTCAAGTGTAAAGAAAAAACTTATATACATAGGTTATAAATTTGTAATTGCGGCTGTACATGTAATTTTCTTTCCAAACCATGAATTGTCATTAAAAACAATCTGTCCGTCGTCTGTCTGTTTGTATGCCCCGGATTTAACATAAAAATGGCTTTAACAATTGTTATAAAATTTTATTCATGGGTAATATAATAATATGTCATTCTAGAATTTATTATAAAAATTGTCAATCATAATTATGAGTAAATATTAAATTACGAAACGTAAATAATTATTGTATAATAATGTATGTAATATATAATAATAAATGTTTCTTTGTTTTTCCCCTATACCATTAATTCCTTTGCGAAGAAACGAATTTTGACACGAGCACAATTAGTGAAAATATAAAATAAGATAGATTAATTAAGATTATGAAAAGCTAAGATTAAACTATGAATGGCAATTACATAACTTACAAGTAATTAACCGTAAAATTATGTGATGGTTTCAGATGACGGCTTACATATGACTTATTACTCAAAGAATACTTTAAGAAACTCTATTCAAACATTAGCCGTCTATACAAATATATCGAAGTTTGGTCTTCAATGTGCAATCAATAAAATTACTGACTCTTCTTTTTAGCTATATTCCACTTTAGATGCAGTCAGCTCTCCAAATTTTTTAGGTCAATCTATCCTGGGTTGTCGGGTCAGGTAGTTCTTCTTCCAATAGGAGTTTCGTCATGCTAGTAACCGTAGGTCGTTCCTACCTCTCTTATATTCAGGTAATAAAGTTACTGACAATATTTTTAATTCTAATTTAAATACCATCCGATGCGCAAACAAAAAAATTGCTCGTTTCAATCGATTGACTGTATAATTTATGAGAGTTAGGCGCACAGAAGTCTCTTTGAAAATTTCTCTCTACTTAAGTTAGCCCGAATTGTGAAGTACCTGCATTATACCGATGATCGCAGCCAAAGAACTTTGTGCTTTGTTCCTGAGATGAGTATAGTTTCCAGAGCTGTTTGGGGAAGGAGGATTCAAGATCGGTCGGCACTAATGATACCTCTGGTATTACAAGCGTCCATAGGCATAACCGCTAAGCATTAGGCGGGCCGTAAGCTTGTTCTATGAAAAAAATTGATATGTAAATTTTCAATTATATATATCGATTCAATTTGGTTTGAATAAAAATTTATTGATACTCTTATATGAGCGGAGTATGTAAATTCTAAGTATTGTCTCTTCCTCAAATATAAAGTCTTATCCTTTTACCTAGGACGCTTAAGTTTTATGAGAATCATCGGACCCCGCATGGTCGTTCGTTTTTACGATATACCAAACCAGAAATGCTAGGGTGTGCTATTGATAATATCACATTTATTATTATAAGAAATGATTTCTTTTACTAACTCGACAAAATGATTATAAGCGATATCGGAACTGTTTGCGCTAATTTCTAGAATTTTAAACATGTCGAATTTATATACAAAAAATAAAAACATATATATATATATATAAAATTATATGTATTCAGTAAGGTCACAAATGAAACATGCGGTGATGGCCTTAAAAGGCAAATGGACTGAAAAATGTTTTGATTTTGTAAATATGAATGAAATGTGGTGTATTGGCCACTGGCCATCAATTTTTCATAAATGAATATACAAAAATAAAATTCTCTAATAAAGTTTGTTAATTGTACGAAGACACTGGAAGAAGTAAGTAATGGATGTAGTCTACTGAATATTGTTATATTTATGCTATTGTCCTCTCAGTTTTACGACATAAAGAATATAATATCCATTTAAATAATTACCAAATATATCTATGATTATAAAGGTTTATTTAAAATGTTATAAAGGTGTTTATTCGTCATGAAGTTGTTCAGATTTAACCACTTTTGAATAATAATGGGATGGTAAGGAAGGCACTTAGAGAAAGAGAGGGAGTGACAAGTAGATACACGGAAAAAAGTATACGAAGTTTCCTCATGCAATACAGAACACTATCTCAGTATTATTTATGGCCTAAAAGTTTTGTTGCAAACCACTTAGAAACGAAATTCATCATAAGCATAATTTTAAGGACATCCTCATACATTTTTTTCATATACCTACCATATATTTTTATATTTTATTTCAGCGTACTAATTAATGGCTGCCTGCTTGCTTCGCTAGGCGAAGAAAAAGTATCCTTTGTCTTATTCCACGAAATTAATGATTTATATGCCAAATTTTATTACAATCCGTCCAGTTGTTTAGGCAAGGCTTATGGTAAATCATTAAAATAAACATATCTTCACATTTATAATATACTAACTGTTGCTATGTTTATAATATACAGTCAAAGATAAATTAAATGAAAATAAGAAGTAGTTTAAAGGTAGCAAGCACCCATTATTTAGAAGGCTTTCTGAGATCAGGTACGGAAATGTAACGTGAAGACTCATCGACCACGTAGGAAGTGCCTTTCTATGGCTAAGGAAAGACAGGACGAGGCATGCCCCAGACCAATTGGATAGCCTGACCGATGGTGATGTTATGCAATAAAACAAATAGTACCTCATGACTAATAAAACTGACCCAATGGACCAAAGGAAAAGGCGAGGGCAAAGGAGAAGCATTTGTGCACTGTTGTATATAAGAAGTAACAACACAGTCTCATCTATAACCAATGTATTTGAATATTCCTTTAAAATAGTAGAATGTTGCGGAAGTTTGAGCGGATACATTCAATTATGTAGAATCTTCAAAGCGTCAGCAGCACTTTATAAGTAGGTGGTGACTTGTAACCAGAAGTTCAACGTTTTCGGCAAAACCCATGAATATTCAATGTCACCGTGGGAATGTAAATCTAAGAGAACAAACTTATTTTGTAACATCATTAAGACGTCTACGGAATGACCAGGAGTTACTATTTGATGAGACTTAACCGCAAAACTCTTAACATTATATACCGTAATCTTCTTTATAACTATAGTAACAAGGCTTATTATCAAATAACACGGTACATTAAAAGAAGCAACTGTGTCAAACGTTCAACAGATATCGAGAGCCCGCGAGATTTAGACACGGAACTGACAAATTTAATTTTACCGTCGTTTGAAAATATCACGGGAGCATTCTTCAAAGGGAGATAGTTTATTTTACAGCATATTAAACTTGGCTTTAAGCTTTTAACTTTGACAAGTTAAGGCCTCTTTCGATACAGTGTGAACGACCATTAGTGTTGAGATTTGAGAATAATATTTGACCTACATACCGAGATGTTGCTGGTGGGAAATTTATGCGTCTCAGTTTGCATGTGTTATGCCTCTCATTTGAATAACGCATTGATTAGATAATTGCTGGTTTCGAGTAAGTACTATTCAGTTTAGTGTTATTTAAAAACAATGTTTCCATCAATACACGGGACAGGCGGACTCTCATCTTCAACTCTTTCTGATCTTGGTAGGATATCAGATGCCCGTTTGAATTCTAGACAATCATCTATTTATTTAACAGAACAACTCATGAATTAACAGATGAAAAATAGTAACGTAAGACCTCGATAAGATAAAGACCTAGCGCTCATACTCATAGTCGAGTAATTTTTGTGTTTAGGGGATGTTTGGTCATTGCAATTTGTCTGACTGATTAAATATAACTTTGTAATATTTATCTTAATAACATATATAAAAATCAGACACTTAAAAATAAATTAAGTTCATTTTTTTTTTGTAGAGCTTTAAAGCGTCTGACAAAAGTTCTGGCCCATGGAAAACGTCTGACTTTTTTGATATTACTTCAGAGTAATATTCTACAAAATATATATAAAAATCAGTCATTAAAATTTAAGTTAAGTAACTCTGATTTTTAGTTACCTTTCTCACGTGGTACCTGCGAAGGTGTCACCGAGCCAACTCCACAAACGTACAGGTATTAAAAAGTACACGAGAGACTACTAAGAACCGAAAGTTCTATGCTTTAGAAAATAAATTGTGTCTTATCGCTCTGGGATCTTACTCTATGTGGGATGATGGCAAAAGTTTAGATGCCGAATTAAAAAAAAATAGAAACTAGCGTCGAAAAGAAGATAGGTGGCGACACGGGAGATGAAAAGAATGACGTTTGGGTGAAGACGGTGTGTTTTGTAACTGTTGTAAGATTGTGATTTGATTAAGAATTGTTTGTGTATTCTTGTAGTAAAGGCGTTTTCCAGTTAATTAGTGTTTTTCTTTGTCTGCGTCCCACATATATATATATATAATAGCTGTTTAGTTACCATAATAAAAGATATACTTAGTTTGGAATTAAAATGGCCGTGTGCGACAATGTATTCAAATTTAAAAAAACCTGGGCGAAATCGGTGGTACTAGCAAATACAAGATACAATCTCGTCGAACGACCATTAATCGGAAAAATTCAGTACTACGTATAGGTTTCTTGACGTAGGAAATCTATAACACCGGTGAACCTGCTTTGAGATTATCCCCATATCTCTCCAAAAAGGGAAAGGCTCAACAGTGGGTACATTTAAAAACAGATACTATTATTTATTATTCTACGCAATTGTGATACAAGTAAATCCTGTATTAATAATCTAACCGATGCAAATATATTGTTGATTTTCTCTTAAATTTCGAAGTTTATTATAAACGTTATTGATGTTCGAAAAATAATGAAATATATGAACATCAGTGCATGCGGTCCGGACGTATTTAAATCGTCGGTGTCCACAGTCCGCATGATATAAATCCAAAATGGACATTCAACTAGCAACCGCAATGTTTTCAGATACTTTAATATAATTAATGTTTTTCAAAGTGTATACTTACGGTTTTCATTTTTTTTTATTTGTTTATTATGTAGCAAAAATTACATGCAGTAGGAATGAGACGTATTTATGGGAAGAATAGATATTTACAAATAACAGTTTTGTACTGGTTATTCGTAATCTGAAAAAGTAATTTCTATATATACACAAAAGAAAACTGTTTTAGTTTGTAATATGCTGTTGTCTATTCAATAGTAAGGATATTTACTTTATTAGAGAGAGATATAAACACACATGATTTGGATCAAGTAAATAACTCTTATCAATTTAAGTAATAGAAATAGATAGCATCATGTAAGACGCTATTATTTCAGAATAGGTTGTCAGAAATGTTATTTTTTGGAATAAGAACAGGTGAAATTGGTTTTTCTTTTATTATTTATAGGTTTAATGTTGTGTGCACAATCCCACCTGATGCTAAGTGACGACGTGGCTCAAGATGGCGTCACGCTAAGAAACTAACTCTTTAGTGTAGTTGCCGGAACACACCTTCATAGCACCTATAGATGCTTGGGGACAGATTTTCAATTTGAGAGTGGTAGATAGCCAGGTGGGCATTATAAAAAGCCTTACCACTATGCCCATGCTACGGTTTCATTACGATGTTTTCCTTCGCCGAAAGCTCAGGATCATTGCAGGGATTCGAACTCACGTCGATCGACGCGGAGTCCGTACACGCAACCATTGACCCATCAAAGCTTCATTCTTACATACTGCAATCTTACTTTATCTTTTATAGCTCACCCCTAACATGCAGTTCACCTTTTCTTAAATGGTCCAACCTCAAAAGAACTGCCGTCCTTAGGACAGTAATAACAAATTTTTACTCTTGAGGACTGAGTTTGAGTATATTTGGTAACTTCATCCTTCGAACCTCAACACAGCAGTACTGCTTTGCGGTGAAAATGGGTTTAACTTTGGTGCTCCCTCAATCGAACCACGAATAAGTTTTACATACCATCAAGCCTGTATCCCCAAAGGGTTAGGCAGAGGTGTACTAGTGTACACCCACAATTCGCCTGCTATGTTTTAGGTCCCATACAATAGGGGGCGAGCCCATTGATATTAATCGGGCACAATGCCAAACTCCGGGTTGCTACTGATAATTTCATAGAAAACTCCAATAACACTTTGCTCGACTTGGGAATCGAACCTAGGACTTGCATTTGAACCAGTAGTAAATAATGTTGTATTTCAAAAGATCGTAGACCTAGTCAAATGATGATAATTTTTGGCAGTCGCTGAATTCATATGGGCCTATATATACTTCCGATTTTCTTTAAAGGCACATAGGACACCAGCCTAATGTCCTAAAGAGCCGACATCGTTGTTTACACAGAAAAAGGATTTTTTATACTACCTCGGTAAAAGAATTATACAGCACCTAATTGTCAGTACTAACAGGCGACCGCCGCACCGCGTCGTTGACACAGATTTCATCGACACACGTCAATATCACACCGGTCCGCTGAAAGGCCTCTTCACGCTTCATTTGAAGTACCAAAAATCATAGTGTGCGGATACACGTTCTGGAAACACGAGTTGTCTTTAATTTTCTCCATCTAGGTAGCTTCGCGCTTGTCGCGCGATCTGCTGTGACCTTTTTGTTCTTGCTTCATACGTTCACCGCGCCGCCTTAATTTGTTTTGAGATGTTTTTTTTTTATCGGTCGCGATACTCTTATTATAACTTATACATTGCCTTGTTAATTATTGTCAATGTGTCGGTTTGAGTTACGCGTACCTCCGTTTGATAACTTGAAAAAGATTTCTTTAAATTGTTTATTTGAACTATGTTGGGTTGCGGGACGAAACCCAATTGTTACGGCTGGTGTTGTATTTTATAAACTTGTAATATCGCCACGAGACGTATTAGTGTGTGAAGCTGGTGGACGATGACCTGACTTGACTTTTCCCACCTATCTCTTGACTATTATCAGTGAATTGTAAAGCTTCTTCCGTCTGAGTAGACGCCGACAGTGGTGAGGTTATTTGTAATATTATAAAGTGTTGTGATTTTGTTAGCCCTGCGAAACGCAGGCCATTGTTGTGTCTCATAACACACTGGATCGAGGGTTCAGATGAGAAGTCTTCCACTGCACTTAAATGCTAATCCCTGAACACTTGATAAAGGATATAACACATAGGAAAGAGGGAACACGTTGGATACGAGATCATTCCAAATCCACACGGTATGATAAAGATAAGAATTTGCGAACTTACATATACTTCCCGTGTACAAATAATCCGTGTGTAATTTCACAAAAATCGGTCAACTCATTATTGAGTTTATACAAACGAACAGACAGAAAATATTTTTAATGTCATAATTGTGATCAGTGTAAAGAAATTATAAAATAGATAAAAAGATATTTATTAAAAACAAAAGTACACAGATATCTCAGTGTATCTATATAACATATTCTTTACTAGAATTGTGTTAGTGTGAATAGTGCTTCCGATGCACTAGAGTAAAGCTATTGAACTAGTGACAGAGTTTTTCTTACAAATTGCTCGTCTAGTACAATACATACACTTACATAATGGATAAAAGTTTCAAAAAGTGCATCGTGAAATCGGATCCAGCGAATACCCCGCCCGGCCGGCAGTCGTAACTTGTCCGTACGTAAAAGCAACCGAGAGCAACTAACAGGCAATTTAAGTTTTTCTTGGCTCGGGTTTTAGTTAAACTATTAAAGGGTTTTGTGAATTGAAACAAAGCTACGTCTATCTCTTGCAGAAAAAGTTGAAAATATTGACTGAGTATTATTATATATTTTAAAATGAATTTGTTGTTAAAGAACGAACTGGGTTTTAACCAGAGAACTTTTGGATAGACTAGATTAATGTTTAAAACATAAATTACTGCAATTTTCATTGGGTTTAGGGCAAGACAATCATATCTGGCTTGTTCGTGACCACCATGCATGTTTTTTTTTAATTTATTTGGGCTTCCAACAGCAAATTACATTAAAATTACCGCGAATCTCCAAAAATCAAATCAAACCAGGATGGCTTAGTTACCCCACCCCAATCCAGGTGTTTTCATAAAACCATATAATGGAAACCACTAACCTTGATCACTGCGACTTCTGCTTGCGGTGCACCGCTATACTGCCATACACACGTACTAAAGCTAAATTGTAAGGTTTTTTTATATATTTCACCATGATTGCAATATTAAACCAAAAAAAAACACTGCCTCGTCCGCTCTCGATCCGTAATTAGGTTTAACTGCCTCATTAGCCTAGTGGTCGTAAGCACAACTGCTATGATCGAGATCCTGGGTTCAATTCCCAGGTCGAGCAAGATGTTAATGGGTTTTTCTATAAAAAAATTATGTAGCAGCTCGGAGTTTGGCTTTGTGCCCGATTAATGGCAATAGGCTCGCCCCCTATTACATGGGACCCTAAAAACATACTCAGCGAACTGAAGTGTACATTATTACACCTCTGCCTAACCCTTTGTGGATACAGACGTGATGGTATGTTAAGTCGTTATAAAAAATGTCACAACGAGCCGCCACCCCGGTATCGCGATTTACCCATTTATGAAATTATAAAAATCGCCTGGACAATTCTCATAGCGATAAGTCCGTCATTGTCAGTCTATTTTGGTTTATCGCGTTTCAAGATCAGCCAAAGTATATCCAGTCGTCGAGAGGCTCGCAGAACATCATGACAGCGACCACCATCGATGGATTACCGATTTTACGTTGGCCGCCATTGTTTTTGGATTGTATTGTGATAATAAATAATAGTTTAAAAAAAACTAAAAAAAACACGCTTTCATAAAAAATCCAACTAAAAAACAGAAAATAAAATTTAATAAATTTGATTAAGTACAGTGTAAAAAAAAATGAATGTACATTATTGTAAAAAAAGCGTGGGGTGCATAGTGTGAATAATTATAAAAATTTTATTGACAGATAATGAGTAGAAGAATCATCACTTCGATAATATAATATCTTAAAAAGCGCTTTGAATACACCCCACGCTTTTTTACAATAATGTACATTCATTTTTTTTTACACTATACTTAATCAAATTTATTAAATTTTATTTTCTGTTTTTTAGTTGGATTTTTTATGAAAGCGTGTTTTTTTTAGTTTTTTTAAACTATTATTTATTTTTCATTTTTTAGTTAAATATTTTAAACTATAAATTATTTAGTTCGATTTGCTAACTATCAACCGCCCTTAATATGTACAAATGTGTTCCGATTGTATCTTGGTTAAGAACACATATTCAAAGATTTCTATGATGCCAATATAAACAGCGAGACACATAGAGGTGCAACCTTATTTACAAATACAGTCAGTCACATTAATGCTTGAGTATGGAATTTTCAATCCGTAATCACTCTACAAAATATTATAATCATAGGAGCGAATCTGTTGGCGGCACTGAGAATGAGGATGTGTGTGAATTTTCACTCTGTGACTGATTGTAGATTTTATGGTTTATCTCCTAATTGAATCATTTCATTCAATGCTTCACTGTTACATGGAGTTCTTCCTGTTAATTTTGAGCAATCAAGTTCTTCAATTCGTATACCGTCCAAGGATCTTCCACGACTAAGTGCCACATAAGCTTGTCCAGCAGCAAACAATCGCGGACCCAAATAAATGACTGCATGATCAACTGTACAACCCTGCATGCCCGAAAGAGTAAGTGTGGAACTGCACCCATGCGTAGTTCGCGCACTAGCTCTATCTCTCTTACTCGCATGCAAAGAATGCGGAAAGAAATTAATTAATCCTGGCGAATCTAATTAGGATAATCGGATGCTTTGATCGGAGTATTGCATTGTCATCGACTTTTGACAAGTGTGCAAAGTTTGAATTAAATCTGATCATTCAAAGTAGGACAAAATCGAGCTCAAAGGGGTCGGTTACATACATACATACATACATACATACAGGTGAAGCTAATAAAAGCTATATTATTACAACTAGCTTTACCCTTAACTCCGCACGTATTTATTACTCAGTAATTATGTAATTGTGCAGTATAACTCATGTTTTATTATTTCTGAAAGTGTTATTGATAGTTTTGACGAAAATAAATTAAATATTATGTTTACCATATACAAACGTTTTTGAGTTAAATTCACATATACAAATGAACAGACAGTCAGACAGCATTTTTTTTTTAATTTTACTCAGAGTTCTGTGTAGCTATGTAGTATAACATTTTTGAGAAAACACAATATGTACCGACAAAACTAGAGACTTGTAAACATAAATATACAATTAAAAGAAATCGTTAACTCACCTTAGAAAACAATTAGACAATGATAATTCAGACTCAATTTTCTTTTCAAATCATTTAAGATGTAAATAATTCTATAAATACTGCTAATATGCTCAGCAAGTTAACTACTAATTTAGTGCGCCGCTATATAAATTCTGAGATATCATAAAATACGTAATTGCTTTCAAAAACACGTAGGCTAAAATATTATTAAAAATAGCAGACCGATTTTTTTACAACAATATAATTTTATGGAGTCTCCATCGGAATACATATTAGCCTACTTGTCAATTTTAATTTAGACCCACTGGATACAAAAAATACATGTTAAAATTTAGTTTTACAAGTATACATTTTGAGAGTGGACGCGACGTCCCAAGTTCGGTGAAGCTGTAAAAGCCGCAGCGGCTTCAAGGCCCCTAAGGCTAACAGTGTAGTCTGTTCTAAAAAAAAAAGGCGACGTCCCTTCACAACGCTTGTACTACCGTCCAAACACGCCAATATATTTTCAACATCATAAATTCAAATCAAGAATTGGATGTGTTTTATGAAATACTTTTTACAGGTTCTAAAGCTTTTAGCCACGATCTCATCTCGTGGTAACACGCTAAGGCTAGTGGAGAACTGTCTCTTAATGTGCGGCTGCACAAGTTGTTGTGATAGCTAGCCTGGCGAGGATTATTAGGACATGCTATGGCTTCATCACGGTATTTTCCTTCACCGAAAGTTCAGGCTCATTGCAAGAGATCACTCACGTCGGTTATTTCTTTAAAGTTTTAACATTTTCTTCTTTATACAACACTGTAACTTTATTTAAAAGAGAAAACAAACAAGAGTGTCTTTCACTTAAAAAAACTCTTAAATCTGGATACGCAAATTCGGAGAACTCTCATCTAAGCCCCGTCACGAGGCAATCCAATCGAAACTTCCTCAATTTAAGCTGGAGTCTTGCTATCTCCGCATATGCATGCAAGTGGCGCGGAGTGGCGCGTTCCCGTTGCGTCTCGCGACCCTTCGCGAAAATTGAACGCAAACCGTCTCCGCCGCGCCGTCTCCTATCTCATTATCGCCACCTAATCCCGGTGAAGTGGGACATATGAGTGAAATATTCGTTTACGTCGCATCTCACTACATACGTCATAGAATATATAATAAATTTGTATACAGTCAATAAAAGTGAAAATACTCTTTCTTAATACATAAAATATTATACAGAGTGTTCTAAAACTATGAGAGACAGAGTTTGTTCTATAGAACCCTGACATTAATTTTAAAAATAGAAATAAAAGCATTGACTGCGAAAAAGGAGGATTATATTTTTCAAGTGTATGTATGTTGTATGTTTATTACTTTGGCACGCTCTGTGGCCTAAACGGCTTAATATATTTTAGCATACGAGGTGTCGTTAGATTCATCTTAATTTTAGGAGTGACATGTGCTATATAATATTTACGGACGACTTTTGGAAATAATAAAAATCAAAAATAGAAAAAAAATTACAAGTGTTTTGTTGCAGTTTGTTTTTGTTTCCTTTTTATTGATAATTTAGCTTGTTTTATAGTGTCACAGCTAGGCTACAACACTGTGCCCGGTGGTGAGTATAGTACAACCCAAAACGAGCGGCGTAGAAACGCGACAAAAAAAAGAGAGTCACTTTGACGGGTTTATCACGATGTGCTTCCTAATCCCCGACCCAATCCGCTTGATGACTCGATTACACCGGTTGATCGCGGACCAGACACACCTAAGTGTACCAACTGATGTATAATGGTCGCGATCCAGACCGATACCATTGTCGTGTCCTGTCACCCAAGTTTTAGTATTAGAGTAACTATGCTCGCGGCTTTGTTCACGTGGACACATAATACCATTGATCGGGCACACGCCAAATTTTACTCCCTCGCTTCCTTTTTTTAAAGTCTAAAATGCTTGTTGTGGGTGTTCCTTAGAAGATAGACGTATACTCTTACTGCCTTTTTTGTAGGTATTTTTAATGGCTTCAATTATGTAGTACATTAATTTGAAATATATCTAATGGTTTACTCAGCGTAAGCCATTTAAGCGCCCGAATTGATTCACCATTAATAGTTTTTTTTGCGCGGCACTGTAATTCTTTTTCTAAAATAAAAGTAGCCTAAGTTACTCCTTACAACATCAGCTATCTATCAAGTACCAGTGAAAGTCTCGTCAAAATCGGTCCAAAGTTTCGGAAATTAAGCCAGAACAAACAGACAGAAAACAATTATTTAAATTGGGTTTTGATTATAGGTATCGTATATACTTTCATATACATTTAATGGTAAAGCTGTTATTTTGATATTACAAACAAACACTTAAAATTTATTATTTGTATAGATAACAATGTTTCCCTCAAAATTCATAAAAGAATTTGCGATAATAAAATACTTATAATTTTTCTATGCGTAGCCCTTAACTCGCGATGTCTTTGTAGAGACAAGCTCGTCACGTGCATTAATCCTACAATTTACTGTTTCATCAGTACGTACAAATGAATAATCTATGATAAGCTATACAGCATTAAACTTCTTCCTAGGCAAATCGGAAACCCCGACCCGCTCGGAACTTGATTGTATTACTAATGAAGATTTGATTCTCGAGGATTTTATGCACAAATTGAAAATGTTAACCATCAGCGATTGCTGAATGAGGACGGACCTCTGTTCAATTAATTGATTGAGCCGACTGTTTGATTTGTCCAGACAATGTTTCATTTCCATTGAACTTTGAAATGAGCAATTATAAAATCATCTTTACTTTATAAATTCAATGTAGATTGAATTTGATTACTAATTTTAAAATATCGTCTTTAAAAAGTATAGAAATATGGGCAGTAACTATCATGAACTTCCTACTTATAGATGGTTGGTTGGAACAGATAATTTAATTATCAAAAATATTTATTTATATTCAGTAAAATTCCCGATATCTATAACAACCTGCTAAGTCGCCGTTTTGTTGAATTTATTTGTTTCTTTCCAGTTATTTATCATTTTAATTAATTTTATAGTACTGTTCAGTTGACCATAATATCTCATACATTATTTCTGGGTTATTTAAGTCCTTTTATTCAACACGAGAGAGGCAGGCAATATTGAAATAAAAATTTACATACGTGGCTGTTAAATGCAAAATATATTTTTTTATTTTCTATTTCTAGCACTTTTAGATTTGTTATTTATTTGTGAGTCGACCAAATGTTCAAAATACCTGCCCCAGCGCAAACACAAACAGGGCGCCTTTGAATTAAAAAAACAGGTGTTCACAATCATTGGTTCATCACTCATCAGCTATGGTAGTCAAGAATAGAGAAAATATACAAACAATATGTACCTTAAGGTCACTTTACAAGACAATTTTTAACGAAAAAGAAAACCAATTTCAATGATTTTGAAGAGTTCCCTTGTGTGTCTTCGAAGTTGTAGTTCCAATGCCAATGACATTAAAACAGGGCTAATCTTGAGGTAATCGGTTCATAAACAAAGTTATATGGCTGAACATCTATTTAAAAAAAACATTCGAATTGAGTATGTAACCTTCTTATATTAGGTCTAGTGTTCAGATTATATTGATTTTAATATCTTATATACCTTTTATTATTTTCGTGTATACTATGTATGTTATTTTTTTTTATTTCCCAGGTATCGGTAAGGTTGATGTATTCGTCCGTTCAGATATAATTTATAATACGATCCTTTAAGTTTAATATAGAATGTTTTGATTAATTTTTATCATATTTAATTATAATTCAATGTTTGTTTACATTTTAGGATTGATAACATATCAATTTTTGTTACGTCTGATACAGTTTTAGAGCATGCGCTGTTAGCAGTTAGGAAAATATATTTCTATCTAACAAGGTTTTATACAAATTAATAAAACCTTGAGATACATAAGTTCGATTACGAGTATAAATTATTAGGAATTTTAAAAAAGAATTAAATTAATTAATAGAAAAATTTGTATTTCAAAATGATATAGAAAAACGAGTTTTTGGCGGGATCTTAAAGTGACATGTTGTGGTTGTTATTTTTAATTCATTTACTTAGGTTTTTGACCCTATATTATGTAATATTTGTGGCGTTTTGCGTGATATAGTTTGGTTTTTGTGCATAAGTGAAGTGGATTATAAATATAAGCTGAAAGCATTCATTCCGAGATCACACAAAAATTCCCTAGAAAGTTCTAACAAGGGAGCCACCATCTTGTTAGGATACTGAATCGTCATAACACTTGACAATATAATTCACTCGATAATGGCAGTAATGGTCTTCATTAAAGAGGACCGGTTGCCAAGTTAGGAAGAAGAAGATATAGAAAAACGATTGTCATTGTACGGCAGACCTCGGAGTCGAAAAGATAGTTTAGTTTTATAACTTATTGATATAGAAAAGTTATAAGACACAGTTTAATTGTTATAATTTATAATTCTAATATTAATATGGGTGAAATACCCTTTTACAAAACGACAAATACTGAAGATTGAAAGAACACTACCGGGAAAGTATCACGTGGATTTTGTATTTATAATACAAATAATATTTTTTCCTATTACATATGAGGAAATCTCAATGGACGAGATATTTGATGCTGCGTCGTCTGCTTGAGCAGTGTATCATGATACGGCCTACGCCGTGCTGACTCCTGAAGGCGAGCTTCTTTGTGTGAATTTGCTTGTGCCAATCTACCAAGACCACGAGATCCTGGTTCGTGGTCTCAACGCGGAGCTGTCTGTAATTGGAGTTCTTCTTGAACAGTAAATTGTGGTCAAGTGAAGGAAGTGTATTAAGGATTTTATTGTGAATAAAAGACGTCCACAATATTTTAATGTGTGCTAAATTAATAGCGCTTGTTTTATTCTTGTTTCTTACAAAGTTACAGTAGTTCGTAGTAACAATGTGGTTTCTTAATAACGTTCTTGACTGTAGTTTGCTTGTAGATTCGCTGCTTGCTGTTGCTGGTGTTGTGGTTTTTCTCGAACTGATCGCAGTACTGCCGCCCTCTCCGCTATATTTAACCTCGCCCTTTGCCTCGCAACCGGTAGTGCGATGGATTCCGTGCGGGGCGTCGCTCAGCCAATGAGCGCGCACGCCCTGTGTGCGCGCTCTCGGCAGTACCATGAGTCACCATGCCAGATGTTCCGAGTCTGGCATGGTTCATCCTTACAACTAGTGAAATTTATACATTTAAACTTACAACTAGCTATATTCTTATTCTAATCGTTTTAAAATACACATATTCACACATATTCAGTTCATATTATTATATCTATTCCTAACACGTATTTATAAACCTTATTCCTAACACGTATTATTTCATTTACTTGTTCATTTTATACTATTAGACTATCGTTATTCGCTCGCCCCGCTCGCTGTCCGCAACAGTTCTCCCCCCGGCGTAGCCTGCGCAGCCTCACTCTCCTCTCAGGACGGCGAGCTTCGTCGTCGGGCGCCGGAACACACCGTTCCTCGTCTTCACGTCGGCGCTCCGCACTCCTCCATCTGGTCCGGTGTAGGTTCTCGTGACGATTCCGCGCGGCCAGGTGTTGCGCGGCAAGGCGGAGTCGACAACCACGACCAAGTCCCCGACGTTCAGAGGGCGCGTGCTGTCGGCTGAGTTCCCGCGTGGCACCAGTGTAGGGAGGTACTCCTTAACCCAGCGCCGCCAGAAATGATCGGCGAGCGCCTGGTTTGCTCGCCAGGTACGCCGGTCCGCCGTGTCGCAGGTCCCCGTCGTAGGCATACCCGTCGAACTCCCAAGCAGAAAATGGTTGGGAGTGATCGCCTCTGGGTCCCGCGGGTCGACGCTCACGTGCGTTAGAGGCCGCGCGTTAATCGAATGCTCGGCCTCCGCGAGCACGGTTTGGAGCACCTCTTCTTTAGGCGCACGCTCGTTCAAAGTGGCGGCGAGCGCGGTTTTTACCGACCGCACCAGCCGCTCCCATGCACCTCCCTGGTTAGGCGCGCCGGGCGGGATGTAGCGCCACTCGACGCTGTGCCGTAGCCCCTCCCCCCGTAGCGCAGGTGCCCATTCGGCATAGGCGGCGCGTAGCTCGGTGTCCGCCCCACGGAAGTTGGTCGCGTTATCGCTGTAGATCAGTGCGGGCCAACCTCTTCTCGCTGCCATCCGTCGTAGTGCCAAACTGTAGTATCGCGGCAAGCGCAGGTTTGCTACATGTTCTAACTGTTGTAGCCAGTCGTCGAATGAACTTGCGTCCTCTTCGGGTATCTTGTCGTCCCAGCCGATCTGTAAGCGCCACAGGTTCTGCAGGAATATTTTCGCGCGTATCGTGTAGTGGCTGAGTAAGCCGAGCGGGTCATAGATTGACATAACCGCACTCAGAGCTTCTCGCTTTGTAGGTGCCCGCTTGCGTGCGCGTACATCGGCTGGTACCCGATGCATGGACGTGTTAAACCCTAGTTCATCCGTAGCTGCATTCCAGTATAGGCTCAGGATCTTTTCTTGTTCATGCCCGCCAAGTTGTGCGGGCGATCGTGCGCGTAGCTCGTCCGGTGTTCCACTGAGTACGCTCACTCGGTTGCTGCTCCATCCGCGTAACGTAAAGCCGGCTACTGCGTGGACTTCTTGTATTTCCCTTATAGTGTGGATAGCTGTTTCTTCATCGTCGTAGCTATCCACCAGGTCGTCCATGTAGTGGCTCTGCGTTATTGCCTTGAACGCGTCTGGATGCGTTCGTTCATGCTTTTCAGCGTTGCGGTCGCGTACACTGTGTGCTATGAATGGTGAGCTTGCTGCGCCGAATATCAACGATCTCATTTTATATTTCTGTGGCGGCTTGTTCCGGTCGTTGCCTCGCCACAGAAATTGTTGTGCCGGCTGGTCCGCTTCGAGTATTCGTATTCTCAGAAACATTTCCTCTATATCAGCAGTGACGGCGACGGGCTTCTCTCTGAACCGGAATAAAATCCCCTGCAGCGATCGTAGCAGGTCCGATCCCTCCAATAACTCGTCGTTTAAACTCGTAGTTCCACTGCGTGCCGCGGCATCGAATACTACTCGTAGCTTGCCGGGTTTGTTCGGGTTGAATACAGCGAAGTGAGGTAAAAACCAGCTGATGTTGCTAGTCTGTTCGTGTCCCTCGCAGCGTACGGCGTAGCCCTTCTTAAACAAGTTTTTGATCTGACTTGTATACGCCGCCGCAAACTCTGTGGAACGATCCACTTTCTTTTCTATAGAGTGAAGTCGTCGTAGCGCCATATTGTAGCTATTAGGTAGTACTACGTCGTCGCGGCGCCACGGTAGACCTAATTCGTAGCCTTCACTGCGTTGTTGGATCGTTCCGTCGAGTATTCGCGTCGCGCGCTTGTCGGCGTCGCTGATTCTCGGTTCGCGGGCTACGCCGAGCGCGTCTATTTTGAAGTGCCGTTCTACGAGCTCGTGTAGACTTTCGTTCCGGATCTCGCTGCCAGTGTTGCGTTCAGGTGCGTATATGTGTAGCAGGGCTTCGCTGTGGCCGATGATCACGTGTGGTGCGGTTCCGTGCACCACCCAACCCAGTTGAGTTTTCGACGCCGCCGGCTGGTTCGGTTTGCCGACGCGTAGCTCTCTGGATACGATCATCTCCCAGTGGTCCGTACCTATCAATATACGCGGCCTCGCCTTCTCATAGCACACCTGCTTCACTTTCAAATTGCGCAAGTGAGTGTGTTGGACTGTGCTTAGAGACACTGTTTGTTCGCGCAGTCGGAGTCCTTTTATCGTTCGAGCTCGGAACTCGTGCTTCTTGTTGCCGCCCGGTTCGTACAACTTCGCTTGTACAATTTGGCTATTCGTGTACTCTTTGCCCATATTGACTCCTTGTAGTTGCAGTGGATGTGACGGTCCATGCGCTCCGATGTCCTTGGCCAAGTCCTCGTCGATTAGCGACATAGTCGAGCCCTCGTCCAACAGAGCGTACGTGTTCACCGTTCTTTTGGGGCCCGATATAGTCACCGGACAGATTTTTAGTATAATCTGTCTCGGTTCTATAGTTGTTGCGACAGCCATTACCGTCTCGCTCGTTGACGGTGTCACGTTGTTCTGAGTTTGCTCTTTGCTATCGCTTGGTCTGTCGTTGTGAAGCGACGAGTGATGCGGACGACAACAGGAGTTAATACCGCACGGCTTTCCTTTGCAGTACACACGACGATGGCGTTTGTCAATACATTTGAAACAGACGCCTTTGCTCTTCACTAGCTCCCACCGTTGCTCGACGTTCAGTGCCTTGTATTGCGGGCACCGAGACAACGGATGGGGCTTATCGCAGCTAGGACACAGATGTTCGGTTTCTGTGTCCACCGTAGCAAAGACGTTCTGTCTCTTTCTGGCGGCGACTTGCGGTGCGGCAGGCTTCAATACTTCGCGTCTAGAGGTCGCTGTCGAAGCGGTGGCGGGCGCATATGTGTGTTTTAACGCACGGCTCGCTTCACGCATTAGGAAGCGTGATAATACAACGACCTCTGGATCCGTTGTTCCCTCGTTCTCTTCCGCATAGTCGCACCACCGAGACTTCAGGTGTGGGCTAAGTTTTTCTAATACTTCCCAAGCCAGCATCGGGTTGTACAGGTAGCTCCGCTTGTCGAGATTTAGTAAAACACAGACTATGTTTTGTAGTTTTACTGCGAACGCGTTCAGTTCGCTTGCGGTAGTTCCCGGTCGTGGTAATTTCCGCATATCATCCAGCGCCTTGTCTATAATTACTTCCGGCCTGCCAAAACATTGTCCCAGTGTCCGCATGATTTCATCTGGATTGTTCGCGGTGTGTAGTAGCGCTGCCACTGCGTCGCGGGCGTCCCCACGCAGGCTGTTACGTAGGCGCGCTATGTTTTCTATCGGCGAGAAACGATACAGCTGCGTGGAGTCCCTCATAGCTGCTTTGAATGGCAGCCACTCGTTGATCGCTCCAGTGAATACAGGTAAGTCGGCGGCTTGGCGTGGCGGTGGATGAGTATGCGTCATCTTTTCTAGTATCGCGGCGAGCTGTTTAATATCACTGCTCGATTGCGAACGGGCACGTCGTTCAGGCCTGCGTTCGTCTTGTTGCTGCGCGTCGTTACGGGTACACGGTAATTGCTCCCCCCGTGTAGCTTCGGGCTGTGAGCGGAGCCAGTCATCCACTCGGTGAATACGTTCATCTGGCTTCTCGTTCGTTTGCTCACGTACGTCCTCTGCTTCATCCCGTATCGACGTTAACTCCACGGCGAGGCGTTTCTTTATTAATTCTGCCTCGATACGGAGTTCTTCACGGCGAATTGCGGCTAGTTTCTCTTCCGCTTGTAGCTCGGCGAGGCGTGATCGCATAGTCGCACTCGTCGTCGATCTGTGTGAGCGTGGCGGGGAAACGTGGCCTGTTCTGACGTCACTGCGAGTAACAGGTACAGAGGGTGTTCCCTCCGGTCGGGGTGTGCCCTCAGCCTTCTGTGTGTCTGGTGATAGCGGCGATTCTTCGAATACTCGGACTGTGTTATTTCTGTTTTGTGATTCCATTGCGTCTCCCTGGCTTCTCGTAACAACCATTGATCTGGGTACGCCGTTCGTGGATACAGATGTCTTGATAACACGTCGTTTCTTCTTCAAGCGTTGTTGTAGATCGGCGAAATGTTCTGTTCTTTTTTCTTCCGATCCGGCTTCCGAAGGACCAGATAATATTGTGAATAAAAGACGTCCACAATATTTTAATGTGTGCTAAATTAATAGCGCTTGTTTTATTCTTGTTTCTTACAAAGTTACAGTAGTTCGTAGTAACAATGTGGTTTCTTAATAACGTTCTTGACTGTAGTTTGCTTGTAGATTCGCTGCTTGCTGTTGCTGGTGTTGTGGTTTTTCTCGAACTGATCGCAGTACTGCCGCCCTCTCCGCTATATTTAACCTCGCCCTTTGCCTCGCAACCGGTAGTGCGATGGATTCCGTGCGGGGCGTCGCTCAGCCAATGAGCGCGCACGCCCTGTGTGCGCGCTCTCGGCAGTACCATGAGTCACCATGCCAGATGTTCCGAGTCTGGCATGGTTCATCCTTACAACTAGTGAAATTTATACATTTAAACTTACAAGTAGCTATATTCTTATTCTAATCGTTTTAAAATACACATATTCACACATATTCAGTTCATATTATTATATCTATTCCTAACACATATTTATAAACCTTATTCCTAACACGTATTATTTCATTTACTTGTTCATTTTATACTATTAGACTATCGTTATTCGCTCGCCCCGCTCGCTGTCCGCAACAGATTTTGTATTGTATTAGGCGATTAGTTTACGGTACAGTAAACCTGTATATAATTTTATAAACTTTTATGTGAGGTATCCTGGAAATACACTTTAATTTAATTTTATCTGATTTATTCATTCCATATTCCCTTTTGGCTCTATAAATCTCCTAAATACCTACTAAATATCATAACAGCTTTCGTCTTAAAATACAAGTAAGTGTATGTATTTATTCTGCCTTTACAAATTCCCATACACCATTACATAGAAAACGATCAGTAAGCAATGGAGAGAGTATGCGGAACATGTAATTCACAGAGAAAAATAGTTTATTATATCGCGAATTCTTTGCAAAATCTTTGAAACTGAGAGCTAGATATGTTGCAAACTTGCAAAATACATGATAATGAATTGAAAGTTATACAAGTGTTACAAAGAAATTGTTGTTTTGATTTTAAGCAGGGCTCTCGTTCCACACTGGTTTATAACTACCACATAGAAGCTATAAACTCAGTTATTGTGACTTGCTTAGACTCCTATCGTTATGGGGTTTGCTAGTGCCATGTTTTTCAAAGTGGCCGATAGTGCTGGAGGTTTTCAGGGCGATAGTAAGCTAAGACAAAACTAACAGGCGTCAAAGCGGTCTAAAGCTAATTGAAAACGAAAAATATTTTTTTGCACACAATATACAGAATTAGAATCCGCATAGGTATTTCAAACTCTAGTTAAATAGCTTCTATAGGTAATTGCACCATTGATTTCATTTCCTATTATTACCCTGTTTTTTTATATTATTTATGACTTTCAACTAGTATTTCATGTCACGCCACGTGCCGTATTAATAGCAATCAAGCACCAGAAACTTTTCTGTTCATAAAGTAATGGGCAGTGGGCTAAATCAGTGTGAGTGCCTATATGAGATTTTGTAAGCCTTTTGCTTTACTGATTATAATTCGACATAGTTAAGAGTAATGGCGTCGGATATACTTTATTATGTGGTCGATGTTATTTCTGAAATATGTGCTAACCATAATATAAATGTTATTAAATTCCCGAGTTCTAAAAAATGTATTACAGGGAAATCAATGTTTATTTTTATATCTCGTTTGGCAGAACAATACTAGCTCTAAGACTTAACAAGTTACTCCGTGAAACGGTCCGTACTTCCTACTCCCGATTGAGTAATATCTAAAGACGAACTTGAAAAAATATACCGACCGAACGGGATAATGGATTCTGTTATTTTTTTTTTCTATGTTTTATGATATAATTCCATATCAGTTTGTTGGCATAGAACTCGTGTCGATCCGCAGTTAGTTTCAATGTAAAAAAGATGGAAAGATAAATTTACAGATTCTATATTGAGATATTTCGTTTTGTTTTTGTAATCCAGTAACTATAAAACTAATAGAATCAATTACTTGGTATATGAAATTGACTATGTGATTTAAATCACTTCAAAATTAAAAATATTATGGCGTTACCTTGGGGTTTCGCGAATCGGATCTTGTGTCCCAGGAAGTGGATTCGCTCCAGAGGTGGTTTTGAGAATACACGGTACAGTTATACTATAGTTTTAGAGTTTTAATCTAATTTACGCGCAGGAGTAATTGTAGTTACGGCTAAACGACTTTTCGTCTACTCGCTAGATGGCGCTTGGCGTGTCGCATACCAGGTTGAGCCCATGTTGCTAATAACGAAAACCCAATATATAGTTCGTTGCAGGTTCTTCTGGTGGTTAAGTTCATGCTTTCGTTCGTTCATTGGTCAGCAGGGAAACAACTCCACGTTTTTATACATTTATATATAGTTTTATATTACTAATTTTACTTAATATATGACAAAGAGGTACAGTAAGATATTGGTAGACTTCTAATTCTTTGACTATTATGAAGCTAAAATATCGCTGAGTATTATAGGATATTTTTATTAACTCATATTTTAATTAACGCAAAAGAAATACTTGTTTTTTGCTAGTGTTTTATAAAAATTGATTATGGGTAGGTACTTTTAAATACAACTAAAACTTTGAAAAAGCCTACATTAGGCAAAACAAACTCAATAATATTGTTTTTAACAGATTTCAAAAAAAGGTGGGGAAGTTCTTAATTCGATGTATTTTGTTAATGGATGTTCAGCTATATTTCTTTGTTTATGAACTGATTTAGATGATTCTTGTTTTGTTGGAAAAGGGATTGGCATTGGACCTTCTATTCCGAAGGTACATCAGGAAACTCCACAAAATCATTGTAGTTGGTTTCCGTTTTTGTTAAAAATTGTTTTGTTCTCTCTCAATTTTATTTGGGAACTTATATTTCCAAAGATATACCAATTCCAGAATTATATATATACTTGGTTCTTATCTAAGAAAAAAAAAAACATCGATATCTTCCTTAACAATTATTCTCTAGTCGACGCGAGCAAAGCCGCGGACACGGCTAGTTTAAAATAAAACTACACAGAACTATGGAAGAATCGAATATCGGATTGAAAATATGTTTTTTTTTTTAATATTTTTATAATTTACCATTTTATTTTTATTACAGGTAACAATTGTTTTCCATATTCGAACACGTTCTAATAAAAACGCTCCTAAGCTGTATGTTTGCGATCGACTGATATTAATTTTTATGTGAGAGAACAAACTATAGAATGAACACGCAGTTTAATTTTTTCACAACAAAACCGACACGACGTCGTCGCTTTGCTCTTTTGCTTCGTGACACACTGATGGAGTGTTCGGTGATTTTATTTCTGTTAATATACCTATAAACAATCGAAAAGAAATAATAACTTGTAAACTATAGAGTTATACAATATGTGTAAAAAATGCAGCATTAGAATTCTTAAATAAATCAAGATGCCTCAATTATCTACTTGTCACTGCAATTGATTAAACAAATTCGTGAATAAACATGAGGGAGTGATGAAAATGTATTAACTACTAGCTGTTCCCGTGGCTCCGCACGCTTTTTTTATGCATTACCAAATTTTTTCGTCCCATAATTTTATGTTTTCATAAACTATTATTGATGTTAACATATCCCTTTGTATACAAAACGTCATCGCTTGAGAATATACAATGATATAATCTTTTGTAATTATTTTTTAAATTCATTCTAAAAGTATTTTTGACAATTTTTGTAGCCTGTCAATTTGCAAAATTATATATAGTTTCAAAGGTAAAAATTTCATAAAAGAACCATGTGCAATCATTTCTAAATTAAATCCTTACATATAAAGTGAAAGAGAAAAAAGTTTAAATGTCAAATTTGAGATAAGTTACCTATAGAATAGCTACCATTCATAAAATATGGAAAATAATAGATACTTACCCATATATTTAATAGCAGTTTGTAACATAAATAACGAAATAAAAACTATGTATGCTATGTAACCGTGTATGTATAACAGAAAAATAAATAATTGATTTCGTATCGCAGTGGTAAGAAACCCTGCTTAATATTAGGCTAATGCATGGAAGTCGTAGGTTCTATTCCCGCAAGACATGTCTGTGATGTGATGGCCATTGATGTCAATTCTATGTTTGAATGTTAAATAATCGATATTTTTATGTTTAACCATTATGTTACCAAAGTACTAAGTATGTTCAGTTTGAAATCAAACGGCCGTATGTAAGAATGTTTAAAAAGCAAAGTTTTTTAAAACTTTTAAAACGTTTGTACCAATAAATTTCCTTTGCGGCGCCTTTATAAAAACCGATTGTGCCAACAGCCACCGTTTATGCAGATCCAAAACGCTTTACCATGTGTAGTTTGTTACAGTGTTTTATAGGTTGTGAATCTATACAGGATTTTATACTGAAGCAACAGTATGTGTAAACTAAAATAAGGCTACGATGCTCTCGTTAAGGAACAATAATATGTCTATATATCTTCTTCTTTTAAATAAAATTCGATGTTTGTATGTATGAACCCTATGGACTCCAAAACGGCTAGAGCAATTTTAATGAAATTTTGAGACAACCTTCATATTAGCCCAACAGGTGATGCTGAAAAGATTGGTAGCGATCAAATTCAAAAAAAAATCCTGAGCCACAGCTACGTGTGGCCTTGTTCACTAGTATTGTATAATATTAATAACATATATTACTTAAGTATAAAAAAATGTAACCACAAAGGCTATAGGGGGATAAGTAAAGCAAAAGAGCCTTCTGTAAATGAAAATTAGAAAAAAAAATTGTTCTCATGAATTTCTTAATCTAAATTTTTTTTAAATAATATCTATGAAAGCTCTCTATTGCCTACATAACATATTAAATTTTGAAACAAATCGGTACACTCGAATGAAAATAAACAAATATTTTCTATTTTTTACTAATTTATTATTTTTCTCAAAAACTGATTTAGATTGAATTCTAAAATTTTCAGCATCTTAATACTTCGATAGTACCTACATGTCCAAAAAATATCATTAAGATACTTGCAAAAGGCACTTTTGCTTGGCTTATCCCTCTATGACCTATCCGGCAGGACTTAGTAGGTATCTTTGGTTTGAACAGACTAGACGTTGGAATGTGTAAGAAATTGCAGGATATGTAAACTAATGAGGCAGCAAGTATGTTCAAATTAAATGATTTTTATTAGTCAACAGTTACACATCGTTTATATATTACATGCTAACGCGAGTAATATGCAATGTAGGAGCTGATATGTGGGAATTACATAAAATCCATATACTTACAAGAATAAAAAAAAATACAATTACAATTTTAAAAATAAAACCATTTATTCGTCTGCAAAATATTTTACAGCTACTAGAAATTAATCGCTCGAAATTAGTAACCGTATGTCAGCTATATAACATTGGTTTTCTCTTCCCGATATTCATCTACCTTCCCTTTTATATCGGCTCTGTTTCGATTTTACAAGTTCCGACCAAATCCTGGGGATGGCGTCAATGACGGAGATTTATATTGACGAAAAACCTTTACGGATGATTTATATTGAACGAATTTGAGCTCTACCATTCAGATTATAAAGCGGTTTTCATAATTTTTCACGGTAAATAGGATTTCGTTTGTTCACAATACACCTTGTTTTGGCATTAAACCGCGAGTTCACTCAAAAGGGTCGATGAATGGATCGGTCCTTTGATTCTAACATCCGGTGCACGTGAACGGATGATTATTTCGATCTCATTCATTATAAATAGTAATAAAAATATTGAATACACAAATGAAGGGCTGAGAGCTTAGGAAATAAACGTATTTTGAATATTTGGTTATGCTATATTTATTTCAATTGAAGTCAGATAAAATATTGAAAACGAAGAAAATTATCGATATTTATTTTAACTAGCGATCGCCCTAAGCTCGAAATTCAACCAGAGACTTTATCATCAACTATTTTCTGTTTGAGATTTGCAGTATGAACCAAAACAATGCATATTATCTACATCACTTGCTGTCACTTTTAGTTCCACATCCGTCTCTCCAAACAGAGCGTGCCAGCGCCCACGCCCGCGTAACCACCGTTCTCTCCGCAGAGGGCGGGCGGTCAATTTCGCTCCAGCACACCCGTCACGTCCACCCTCTCTAGCGGTAACCCAAGCCTAGGTCCGTTCCTCGGTGTGAAACCCTTGGGTCAGGCAACCGCCCGCGCGATACAAGTGACACTGTACGTGCATCACTTAGCTACCTACATACAACACTACACACGTATGAACATACACACGTGCACACCACACAGGTACATAGGTTCTGTGAGGGACCTTTTTTTTTCTTTTTTTACGCTAGTTAGTTAGCGCTAGTTAGTGTAGAAACATTCCGATTACTGAATACACATACGCACGGTTCCTTCCTTCCTCCCAGGAGGAAGGGAACGTGTCTATGTGTATATTTAGTTAGCTCGAATCGTAGGTGTAGGGATTCGAATAGATCGCGACCTATTTGCGAACGCAACGACCGCCCGAGCCGAGGTCCGGCCACTTTGGCACCCTCGTGCGAGTCGTCCACAAAACTTTCGCGGCTGAGTGCCCTCTGCGCTCGCCCCCAAGTCCGGTGAAGCTGTAAAAGCCGCAGCGGCTTTAGGGCCCCTAAGGCTAACAGTGTAGTCAGTTCTAAAAAAAAAAAAAAAAAAAAAAAAAAAAATGTCACTTTTAGTTGAGTGACAATGTCTATATTTTGGGGGGTCTAAGTTCAATGGCACTGGTCGGGTTATGATTCGCAGTATTAATTTATTTTATTTAATGTATTAATAACAGATATTATACATAAATTTTTACTTTCTGCACTCCTGTTCCATATAAACTTTAACCATACCAAATCTCACAGTCTTCCGTGCATGCAATACGCTTAAAAAGGTACCGAAAGTTATTGCTTCACGTATTAATATAATGATGATGATGATCTAAAATCTGAAATTAAAGATGATGTCAATGATAAAATATGATTCCTGCCGTTATCGTGTGAGGATTGTTGTTCGTATATTATCCAGATTATAATATCAGTAATATTGCGACAACTCCTCTTAAACCGTCGATGGACTTTTTGATGTCAACCCGAAACATTGAACCGTTTATTACACTTGTGGTTCTTGGCCAAACTCGTTCGTGTAGCATATCTGAAATAACACGAAATGAGATTGCGAAAATAGAAGACAATATTCGTTTAGAAATTGCCGCCGATAAATCCATTTATATTTATTTTAGGTATTTTTATATTTATGAACTAAATACTTAATGATCTAATAAGCGAAACTTAATAAAAGTCATTAAATACGGAACAAAAAATATCAAATTATATTTAACTGAGAAAAAAAGTATATTACTTGACAAAGCATTACATCTGAAAAGATGAAAGGGAAACTTTGTAATAACCATGATTTTTATTTGTAATTTTTTCTTCCGTAACAAATCATTTAGGTGTAATCGAAAAAAGTAAAACAATAAAAACTTTTTTTGCCAAAGGCAAAAGTAAAAGCAATCGAACTGGCCTCGGAAGAAACTGAAGTAGAAAGTAAATTAAAGTTTGTTTCGATTAAAATACATTTACTGTAACAAAGTTAAGTTATCAGGCCATTGGCAGCGTTTAATGACAAGTAACTTTTCACAATTATTTCGATAAAATGGCCGCAATTGAGATGACAATATGAGAGGAATGGTGACCGTCTAGAAATGAGGATATGTCGTCAGTGGCAGTATCTAGTATCAAGTGGATATACAAAAAATTGTAACAGATGTCGAAAAGCTTTAGTACAATAGAAGATCACAATTTTAATCATCAAATATACTATAAATACAATGAAAAGAGAAGCATATCTCTGGAAGTAGTCTGGATGTGACCGATCGAGGCTCAGCTATGCAGATGAAATAAAGATGTATTGAACATTTAAAAAAAAACACCTGGAATCTCAGGAACGTAATAAAATAATTTAAAAGAAGCGAAAGAAATTTGCAAAGATAGAAGTGGTGCTCCATTTCATCCACCAGCGCTAAGCCTCGTTAGAAATATAGCCTATCGGTAGTATCGACTGTCATATTATGTTTTTGTTTACTCATGTTTGTTATATTAACCTGAACAATTCTATTTATAGATAAATAACCAAGAACTGACAAACAATTACAATTACGTATACATATAATTTTCTGTTCTGAAATAATATAATATATTGGTTTAATAAGACATAGGAATAATATTCCACTAGTGAAACTATTCGATAATGAAATTTTAATTTCAACAAACTAAGATTTTTACGCTTCGTAAAAGGAAGACATAAATTGGACTATTAATATTATATTCAACTTCAAGGTTATAAAACAATTCATACATAATGTACCGACTTTTAAATCTGTTCATTTATTACACTGTTTTTTAATGTGTCTGCCAATACTATTTATGCTATTTTAGTCTTTATTTCCAATTGCTTTCGTTAGAAATTTTCATCTCATTTTGTGTATGTAGCTCATACAACAAAAACTTTGTCAGGTTCAATTGTAGCATTGTTATCGATCCTTATCACGTACAGGACTTCGTGCTTTCGACATGCATTATTTATACCGCCGAAGGGTGCCCGTTTATTGATATCATACGAAATAAATGCGCTACACCCTATCTTGTACAGATCTCAATTTGGTAATGCTCCCCTTAAAATGTTGTCCAATTGTCCGATACGGGCGGGTAACCAAACGAATGCCTTAACCATATTGTTGACTCTCGTAAATATCATTTTCACATGTAAAGATCCTTTCTGTGTTATTTATTTGAGGAACAGTTTAAATTCCATTTATTTGGATGAAACAGGTTCTTAGCTTATTAAAAATAAATCTAGCATTTTGATAGCATATTTAGATAATGATTTTTTATTTTGTGGCAGGAATGTTTTTATTAACTTGGTATTCGTTTTTAGTTTTATGTGCGTTTTAGTAACTTATATAAAAAAATAAACAGCATTGTGAGAAAGCAATCCTATATTTAGCCAGATCAACCATCCGTTAATATTAGGCCCTTAAATATGAAATTAGTGTTTTATATGGAAAAAATAAAAGGAATTTTTAAAAATGAAATTATACATTTAATAAATTGAATCATTATTATCTATGCACTTTCGCCATTTTATAGGTCGTTCATTGATTCCAATGCTGAAAAAATTGTGGGAGAGAGAATCAATGGAATTGTTATCCTTACAGTAAATTGTCCAAATTCCGAAAAAAGTGGTAATCCGTGGGAACAAGGCTCGGAGTATGGAGGGTGTCGGAGACATTCCAACTGCAGTTCCTCTAATTTAGCGACCGTCTGTCGTGAAGTATGAGGTGTAGCGTTGCCCTGAATCAGCAGTAGGCTAGAGATATTGGCCAGTCTCGATTGTTTAATGGCTAGCTTTTCCATCATGGTTTGCAATTGTTGATAATACTGATCTGCCGTTATCATCTGGCCAGATCTTACGAAGCTGTAGTGTATGGCACCAGCCCTGGTCCATCAAACACACACCAGTACCTTTTTTGTGTCAACTTTTGCTTGGCATAGGATTTAGCTCGTTTTCCTGGGTTCAACCAGTTTTATAAGCATTTCCGATTGTCGCAAACTATCCTATTTTCGTCACAACAAACAATATGATTTCAAATTCCCTCGTTATTATGACGGTTGAGTAATACAACGCAGCACTCAATGTGAGTTTGTTGGTGTGCTTCAGTTAATTCATGCGGTACCCATTTATCGAGCTTTCTGACTTTTACAATTTGTTTCAAGTGAATTAAAATCTTTCTATTACTCACACTGAAGTCTGCCGCTAACTCTGACTTGGTTTGCAATGGATCTACTTCCACGATCACCTATATGTTTCGTAATTCAACATTTTCAAAACGAAAACGTTGGAACCAAAAACATAACGTACTTTCTTTTACAGTAGCTTCCCCATACACATCATTAATCCTTCGAGCTCTTTCTGCAGCGCTGGTGCCACAGTGGAACTCATATTTTTAAAATACGCGATATTTTAAGTTTTCATTTTTCATTTCTAAAGAAATATCAAATGGTGCTAAAACAACTGTATTAATATTTTGAAATACAATTACACAAGCCTAAATTTGAAATATATTTGAATTTGGAATTCCTAACCAAACGCCAGATATTTGAGATCAAAGTGGCCAGTTCAACAAAACGCCAATTTCATATGTAGGTACCTAATATTTATTAGAAACGTTGATTTCAAATAACTGAACCGTTTTAAACATTCTCCCTTCATTTTCATTTTGTACGTAAAAACGAAATCCAAAAATAACATACATTGTAGTATGATTCAATAGTACATCATTGCAACGGCCGTGAAATAGGCAATTGCAGGTTGAGTATGAGTTTGAAGGCTGAGCCATAGGCGAGGACTTCGCTAATACGAGACAGGCAATTGCCATTTCCGCCGAGCCATATATAATGCTTTTCTCAAACATGCATGGAAATATTGTCATTATTTTCGAAAAAAGAACATGCGAAGTATCGGATTTACGGACATAGAAAATCAAATCCATTACAGGAGCGTTTTTTGAATTTGGAACATTACAACGCTCCAGCAATGTTGTATGAAACGGCCTGGTGTTATTAAATACTCTTTGATTGGATCTCTTTTATCATTCTTGGCATGTTCGTAAATTCAGTACTTCGCGTATTCTTTTTTCGAAAATAATGACAATATTTCAATGAATGTTTGAAAAAAGTATTTTACGATACAGTAGAAACAAAATTTAATTCTTCAGTAATGAATTTCAAAACTGCAACAATAACTGTTTGTAGGAAACTCTTTACAAACCGGTGGGTACAGTAAAAACGAATGACTTCAGTTATACGACACAGCAAATCGCTTCAAATCGTGCACTCAGCATGATAATTCATGTGAACGATGACCGAGGGAGCGGCGGAGTGCGACGAGATGAACATTTTATGACTTGGAAATTAACTCGTTTGAATATTCGTCTCTATAGGTATAGCTTTTATGTTATAAACCGGAATACAGTTAGTTGTAAAGCTTATTTATTTACTTAGTAAACATTATTAAGTGACAAAGATGCAATATTTTCATCTTTTTCTTCCTTTTCCTAACTTACCAATTATTGATATTTATTGAAGACCCATTACTGCCATTATCGAGTGATTAATTATAGAATATCCTTCGATGATTTCAGTATTTTAACAAGACTTAAAACTTAGGTACCAGGGAATTTTTATGGGATCTCAAAACTCATAATTCACGTTGTTATTTGCAATCCGTTTCATTTTTGTACAATAACTAAATCTTATTACAAAAAATGCCATCTATATTACACAACATAAGGTCAAGAATCATGCAATATCTTGAAATTCATTAGAAAGATAATCGAGAAGAATGTCGCATCTGTGGAGAAGAGTTCAGTCATTCACAACCGATCAATTGGCTATTATGCAACTTTATAACAGTTGACACTGATTGATTACTATAAACATTAATTTGTACTTCAATAAATAATAAATCACGTGCATAGAAACACAATAAGCCATTTGTAAAAATTCACACACACATATAACACATAAAACTAAGAAGGACTACACAATAGAAACTAATAAATCACTCACTGAGTAATGTATACAATCGTGTTCCTAAGAGTCGGAAGTTAACAGTAGAATTTGAGAAGCGAACAGAACTATTGTGTCTCGATCAGATATGAACTGTTAAATTAACGCTTTAGCTCGTGTCAATAATGTATCGATTGTAGGTAGAGTTATTAGAATTAATGCTCCGTAACGAGATATTGGGCAATGCAGTATTATTAAAGCTTGTTTATTATCTTTTCAAAGCGTATATAAAATTATTTCTCCACGCGCCGCCGCCTTTAATGAGAGTCGATAGAAATGGCATAATTTATATTTTAGTGAAAATAAGTGCATAGTACACGATGTCATCTATAAGACTGTCAAAGAATAGTTGGCAACAAAAGTCGATGTCGTTACACGGCTTTACAAAAACAACAGTTAAAGCGGCAATAACTGTTCCTTTCACCGCATACTGACAAGCTGCGCTGTAGCGGTTTAGGTGAATCGTGAATGAAAGTATTTTAGCAAATCGCAATGATACGAATACAGTAATCTTATAAGTAAACAAGAAGAAGCTATCAATAATCAAGACTTTAAATAAAGTATTTGAAATCAGAAAGAAACAAATAAAAAATAGGGAAGAAACAAAAAAATATTAATATGTAATTAATAAAATACTAATCAATTGATTAATCCATAGTACTCCATTCGTTCAGTCTATACAAATAGCACTTGTCTCTCGTACAAGGCAGTAACAAAAACAATAATGCAATACACACCCTGGAGCGTTAGATACATCTACAATAGACATAACAATAATTTAAAAATTGTACATTAAGGAACTTTTATGTAAATACACCAACACTAAATTTTTGGGGAAAAAAAATTCTATTCTATACCAGAGACATAGTACAAAATAACTGTATGGTCAGAAGACAAAAATGTAAAAAATACATTACATTTTTTTTATTTTGGTACTAAGGCGTTATCTTCTAAATTTAAATTTATTTTTAATTTTTTACTTACAGTGGTCCAATAAAACAATTGCAGTAACAATTTATCAGACGCCATTAAATAGCTTGGCGACGCGCACGCCTCGTCGCAATGATTCTAAATTGCATTTATAAATCGTTAGTCTTCTGAAGGTTCTGGTTAAAACTCAAAACACTATTTGCTTAAAAGATTTTATTCTTCCTCTATTTAATAAAGTTTTAATTATGGGATCGTATTCAAGCAAAGCATAGAGAAACGTTGTGGTTATATTTGCGTTTTTGTTAAATTGATTTCGGTAAATGACGCACACAATAAACCAGCATGCTAATCCACTGAAAATTTGTCGGTAGGCACAAATTATAAGATTTAATAAATAAGGCAAATATTTGTGTAGACAGACCACATTTGGCGTCACTTGGTTCTCGCATCAATGTAGCGTTCGACACCTAACAAATTGATCCTGGTGTTAGAGGCAATAAAATACATTACATAAAACAAAACCCGGCTAAATTATGCAACTTTACTTACTATGCGATTTATGCTATTTACATTTGCTGATGTTGTATATGATAAAATATATTCCTGGTTTGCCAGTCTCAATTTGAAAATGTATGTCTACAAACACCTAAAGTGCGTTTTTACCCGACTGTGAAAAAGGAGGGCTATGTTTTTCGAGGGTATGTATTTATGTATATCTATTTCTTTGGTTCGCTCTGTAGCCTAAACGGCTTGATGGATTTAAGCATACGAGGTGTCGTTAGATTCGTCTTAATTGTGGGAGTGACATAGGTTATATAATATTTAAGTGCGAGGTCTGAAAATAAAATAAATAGAAAAAAATAATTGGCAAGTGTTTTTATTGCTTTGTCGGGCTTTTTGTTTCCTTTTTAATAATTTTGCCAGTTTATTCCTACGGAGTAAAATTACATTTCATGTGTTGCTAGTTTATTATGTTTTTAAAATAGTGATGTTACCAACCGTAACTAATAATAAAACTCTACAAGATGTTATTCTTATTGGTAAGTTTTTTTGATAAACATTGACTTCCCAAGTGGGCATTATTTGTTTCAGTTATTTTTTTGTTTTGTAAGTTTTTCACCAGTATATTAATTTTATAATTTCCTGAATTATGTCATGAAAATAGTAAATTATAGAGTATGTTGATTTACACAAAATATCATCATTATATTAACACGTGAAGTAAAAACTTTATACCCCTTTATAAGCGTATTGCGTGCACGGAAGATTGTAAGATTTGGCATGGTTAATGTTTATATGGAGAAGGAGTGCAGAAAGCTAAAATGTATCTATATTATTATTTATCCGTTACTAATTTAATAAATAAAATAAATTAATACTGCGAATCCTAACCCGACAAGTGCCATTAAACTTAGACCCCACAAAATATTGACATTGTCCACTCAATGAAAAGTGACAGCAAGTGATATAATATTCATTGTTTAGGTTAACACTGCAAATGTGAAACAGAAAATAGTCTATAGTTAAAAAAAAGTCGCTGGTCTAATGTCGATTATTGGGTGACCGCTAGTTTCAATTAATAAATAATAACCATCAGATAAGGATTTAAAATCTTACGATTCGTATAGTTATAATGTAAACAATACGGTAGAAAAACGCTACAAAAATAAATGTGGCAACATTATTGACAAGTTTCACATAGTGACTGTCATTTTTAAAAATGCACCATAGTACGTGTGTTCCGGTAGCTGGAATAAAGAGTCAGTCTCTTTATTAGGCTTAGTTTGATATCATCGGTCATAGCGTGAAGTGAGATTTTGGTCACATATTAGCTTATATAATCCAAACGGTCTCGTTCAAGGCAAAGCAGGTAGTTGGCCACAAACTTTTGTTATTTAAAAGGTCGTGTGTAAAAACCCAAACACAGTTTGTTACTAGCCAGAATACACGATCAAGGGTAACAAAATATAATGTCGAGGCTTATAATTATACATATAAGGATACATAGTTTTTTAAAACAAAACTTTTCATCACGCCTGTTTCCCAGAAGCGTTAGGCAGATATGTACTAATGTACACCCCTCACGGTTTTCGTGTTCACGTGTATGTTTTTTAGGTCCCATGCAATAGGGGGCGAGCCTATTGTCATTAATCGGACATAAAGCCAAACTCAGAGCTGTTACTGAGAATTTCATAGAACAAACCCAATAACACTTTTGCTCGAGCTAGGAATCGAACCCAGAATCTCGAACATAGCAGTCGCACTTAGGACCGTTAGACTAATGACGCAAATAATAGAGAAAATTAGTTAAATTACATTTGTGAGATAAATAAACAGACCTGAAAATTTGTACCTATTGATTAATATAAAAAACATAACATACCATCACGCCTGTATTCCCCGAAGGCAGAGGTTTACTGATGTACACCCGCCTCGCCGAGTATGTTTTTAGATCCCATGTAATAGGGGGCGAGCCTATTGCCATTAATCGGACACGAAACCAAACTCCGAGCTGCTACTGAGAATTTCATAGGAAAAACCCAATAACACTTTGCTCGACCTGGGATTCGAACCCAGGACCTCTTTCATAGTAGCCGCGCTAATGACCACTAGGCTAACGAGGCAGTTATATAATTAATATAGGTTTACTATATTTGGTTTTATTCAAATATTTACATTAGCAATATCTCTCTTTCTCTGTTTTGACAAATAACGGCGCGGCGCGGCGCGGCGATGGAACGAGTTACAGTTAAACCTATAAAAATGCATTAGAAGTTATGTATAATGTAAAAAAGTATTTTTTGATAAAATTATTTTGAAAAAATAAATACTATAGGAAAATGAATGTTTTTAAGATAATACAAAGAAAAATATGGTTTTACAGAACCGCTCTGGGCCACTTTATTGTTATTATTTTCAGGCCGCATAGTTGTGAAGTATTAATCATTTCAATTAGGAACTTTTGATAAATGTATAGTGTTACAGTTTATCATAACCGCCAATCTCCAGTTTACAAGTTGAGAAAAATTAATAGGTATTTAATTGTATTATTGTAATATATCATGTTTTATTCTCTTTCTTAGTTTATGACCCTAACACGAGTAAGAAGTTATAAGTGAGTAGTATTTTGTAGATAGTATTAGTTAGTGAAATAATTCTCTCAAGCTGCCTGGCTAGGAAGGGGTACGGGGGTACCCGTTACGGGTTTCCCCGCGGTGAGTCAGCCCACAAAAAAAGATCTGACGGAAGATGGTAACAAGTGAAACTGATGATTTACGGTGTAGTAGTTTTTTCACATAATATGTGTTTGACAACAGATTTTCAAGTTTAGGGCCAGGACTGCCAGGAGGATATAAGTACCTAAATGTCCCATGCTATGGTTTTATCCGATGACATTTTATAAAATATTAGCCGTGCTCCACGGTTTCACCCGTGTTCATTTTATACGACAAAAATTACCAACGCACCCATGTAGGTAATCTTTTAAACTTTGTGTAAAACTATCGACATTTTTATGAGGAATAAATTAATGTTTCAAATTATAATATAATTTATATTACTCGCTGATCTGTAGCTTTATATTGGTGAAAGAATTTTTAAAATCAGTACAGTAGTTTTTGAGTTTATCCATTACAAACCAAAAATCAAATCTTTCCTCTTCATAATAATATTGGTATAGAAAAGCGAATTACAATTTGTAACTAATAATTGTAGATTATTGGAAATGTTATACTGCTCAAGATGTGGTTTATAAATCTGATTTAATAACTTGATTATTAATTAATGAATTGTGATCGAATTTGCAAGCGTTAATAAAACGAGGTTTTCAATGGAGGGTTACATGCAGTCTGTAGGAATCAGCTTGCGAATTCACGCTCAGTGCTCCCTACGTTTAAAAATTCCGGACTCCGGAACGACGGGCTAGGGGATATTCGGCGTTCGTCGAAATTCGCTCATTCGCCGTCCCCTACTATCGGTATCGTCTATCCCTTCGGCTTCAGTTCCTCTGGTTATTGGTCTATGGCTTCAGTCGTTCGACCGTTTTCGTCGCGTGAGGTTGTGTCGCCCGTCCGTGTACCGACGCGCTCGTAGTCGTCAAACTATAAAATTTGAAAATAAACTGTGACCAGCATCCGTGTTTACGCGCTACGTACGTCCTTTCTAAAAAAGAAAAGCCGGCTTTGGCAACTGGATCCGCTTTGGTACCTACACAAGGTTTTATTGTTTTACGTTAGCAAAGTGCAAAATGTGATGTTTTATTGTGTGCTCGTTTAACAAGTATACACTAGCGTGTGTAACATTCTCTGCTGAGTGAACTCAACGCAGTGTTTAAAATAAAAATTGGGAATACTTCATATAAAACACTCATCGGATTTCTTTAAAAGGTTAGTAATAAAACGCAATGTGCCAATTAGATAAGATAGTGTAGATAACACTAGTTCTGTACACAAATTCACGGCACCGATAAGTGTATAAATTAGCAAATAATTCCTCGTTCATGAAGTTTATGCCTTATTAATAATTGAACTAAATACCCTAATAAGATTAGCTCTGTTAAGTAGGGCTGTATATTTTGAATATTTATACTATTAAGAAATTATGAATAATATCATTTAAAGGTTTATTTATGTTTGTAAATTTAATAAGTTTTTATTAAACTATTGAGCTAGTTCATTTATACTTTCATTACTAACAAAG